>NSJW01000213.1:600000-776493 GCA_019955255.1 Castanospermum australe
TCACTTAAACCTGTTCATTAATATATCTTTCCGTTACTATTGTGTTAGGCTTTCTTTGCCGCCAATATGTCTAGGTACCACTGTTTGAGCCAAACTCCCCCTCCGTAATTGTTCCATACTGATATCATCTTCCGAGACAAAAATGCACCTCAAAAATCATAGAGAGAAATGGGTACAAAGAAAATGAGGTAATTTGAAGTCTTGAAGATGAAAAATATGGATAGATGCAGTGACGGTCCTCCTCGGTCCTAATCTGGATAAGGCAATCACATCCTCGAGTGGGGGCAGCGCCATTGTGACACCCCTAAACTTGATTGAAGACACACTTCCAATGTCCATCGTCCAATGCGCGCGCGCACACACAAACTTTTGGAAAATTAGGGTTCTTTCAAAACAGTGCAATTTGAAGTTCGTGATTACAACTGTTTGTTTGTCCTTTGTCTACACCTAATCCCTTCGCCCTTTGGCTAGTCAAGCAGTTGGCAGCAAAAGCAATTAATGGGTTGCCTACTTGCCTTGTTTATATTTGGCTGATAAGGTGAAATAGGTTTGCTCAAGTACCGGACACACATGCTATAAATTCCCAACATTAATTAATTAAGAGTCATGACTTGGGCTTATAAATCAAATAAAATAATGCTTTTGGTTTGAACTTTGAAAGAGATTTGGTATAGGCAGATTGCTCAAAATCCTTTAATAATGTATAATATTAGTACTTGTCGAAACTGGATTCCACACAAGGGCTCCCGTAACATGAATGAGAATATATTTGTAAAGACAGGGATACAAGAGAAATTCTTAGATAAAAGATATTTATTTTAAGGATTTATTTAAAAATTAACATATATAAAATTTAATAAATTATATTATAAATACATATTATTTTTTAAAATATTAATAATACATATCAACTGTTAAATAAAATATTTAAAATAAATAATATCTATTTAAAAATTTTTCTCGTATGAGTGGATTCAAACTCAGTTTTTTTTTCCTTTCAATTCCTTAAGGATACACTTGGAGGTAGGAATTTTAAAAAAATAAAAGAAAAATTATTTTTTATTTCTAAATTAAAAAAATTATAAAATATTTACAAAAATAAAAAAGAAAGGATTAGAAGGTTACATAAAAATTTTTATTTTTTATTTTAAAAAATTAGTAAATAAAAAAAATATTATATAATTATTATTTTATTATCAAAATTTTTGACAGAATAATTTAATATATTTTTTTATTTTTAAATTAGTAAGTAATTATCATCACTTGATTTCATTCAACAATCCTTTTTATTCTATTTAAATTTTGTCAAAAATTTTAATTATTTTTTTTAACTATGTAACATTACTTCATAATAAAAATTTTCAATCAAAATAAAAAAAAATTATCCTCCTTTCTTTTTTCTTACAAACACTTTTATTTTTCTTTTTTTTTTGGGAACACCGAACTCTTCCATCTAAATATACATAAGATACGTTGCATGCTTTACATCCACAAAATTAAGCAGCTACTTACGGAATAGTACCAGATTTGATGGTGTAGAAACTGGAATCTCAAACTAATAAGCACTTCGGCCGAAAAAAATGTACGCACTAAATTAATTTGTCATACATGGTTCATGGGGTTATATAAATGTATAATTGTATACTAGTGTTTTGAGTGGCATTTTTATGCCACTCTTTGTGTATTTTTTTATTTTTTTAATTTTATAAAAAAAATAAATGATAATTCTTTGTATTTAAAAATTATTGTAATATTAAAATGTAATATAATTTATCTTTTTTTATTTGCATATGTTTAATTATCTATTAATAATTTTTAAAAAAATTAAAAATTTGATACTAAATAAAAAATTATTTTATAATAGTATAGATAGTTGTTGATATTTGTTGATTATCAACTTGGAATGAATGTTACAAACCTTTATAATTATATTATATCAAAGAGTTGAGATATTGTTACCTCAGCAATAGCTCATACAGTAGTCTCACTCTACACCAAAGGAGTCAGATTCAAATCTTCTCTTCCTTTTGCAACTGTTAATTCTTTAAAGACAAAAATTTTTTAAAAAAAATGAGAGTTGAGATATTAAATTAATGGTATTGAACCTATTGCAGCAGTAATTAACTTTTTCATATAAATTTTATTATTATTTCTAAGATATCATCAATTGACTTATTATCAAATTCACCTTCATTTTTTTATATTTGATCATGAATATAAGTAACTATAAACTCATAATTTAGTACTATATATACTTATGAAATTTGATTTTCTTTTTTTTTAACAGATTATTTTCTTTTATCTAAGAACATGAAAGAGTAAGAAATAAGATGAACACAAATTTAATATTTAAAAAGGACCTACCGAGATTAATTATAAAATTCATAAATTTTATTCAAAATCACTTTATAAATATGAGTGTATGAATCAAAATGCTAACCTATATAACCTGTAATTTTAAAAGGTTAGAATTGGACAAATCTCTAATTCGTGACAATGACAAGATGTGATCAAGGCGAAGACAAACCTCTTGAGATAAGGGTGCATTTTTATTAATATTAAATATAATTATATTTAAATTTGTGTGGTTGTGGAGCCCCTTAAAGACTAACAATTAATGAACCCCAGCCCACCAAACACGAAATCCTTATCATCAAGATTTTAAATTAGATTTACCAACCTGATTCCTGATAAATAATCAATTGTTTAGTTAAGTATGATAAATTATTTATTGTCGTCAATTAGTTATTTTTAGTAACGAAACAAATCTCAAAAAAACAAAAAGAAAAGAAACAAGAAAAGAGAAAAGACTATAAAAAGTTAGCGATTCGGGACAAGCGTGAGGGTTCTGTTCCCTGCTGTAAAACGTGTGGGCCCATGACTACCGTCTAAAGTCCATTGTCCACACTAACAGCGAAAAGATACGTGAAGGTAATTTCACACGGATGTTGCTATGATATTTTAAAATTTTTTAAACATTAATATTTTCAATGATTTATTAATTATTTATTTTTTTTGTAATATATTTAAAATTTGAGATGTAAAATTAGCAAAGAATCAATGTTTGCCAAATTAAATTAAGTATTAATATATATAAAACAAAAAAAGATACCAGATAAACTCCTATATTACACAGTTAAAAAAATTTGACTATGTTTAATGAAGATTCATCTAAATTTATAAACAGTTATTGAATAAAATATAATAATAGATTTCACTGTGTCAATAAATATGTTAATTTATTTTTAATATTATTCTAATTCAATTTTTTAAGATATGATACTTTTAATAAATTATTTAATATTTATTTTTATAATAAATACTTAAAACTTATATAATTTTTAATTAATAAAATATTTAATAAATCAATAATTTAATGCTTATAAATAACTTAATACAAGAATTTTTTTTTTGTTCTAACTAGAATAATCTTCAACTTTGGGTACCCAGACCCAAAGGTGGCGGATGCTTCACGAAACCTAGGGCGCGCCCTTTTGCCGGATAACCAAATAAACATCAATCACACCAACGTCAAGAATAATCACATCAACCAAATCAACAAAAAAAAGTTCTAATAACCTCATATTTTATTTCACGAAAAGATATTAGATAGATAGCTCTTCAGTGAAACAAAAAAAATAATCAACAACAAAATTGTGTGTGTATATATATATTTTTTTTCTTTTTTAAAATTATTATTTCTCTTCTTATTTTTTTTAACTTAATATTTTTTTATTTATTTTTAATTCATTCACTTTTTTTTAATAAGTTATAAATAAAAAAAGTGAGATAATAATTAAAAAATAAAAAATAAAAAATAAATTAATAAATTAATAAAATATCTTTAAATTTTTTTAAATAAGAAAGTAATATTATTAACCAAATAAAAAGCTGAAGTTAGCATATATATATATATATATATATATATATATATATATATATATCACATTTCTTTTTATATTAAAGAATTTGTTAATGTATATCTTTCAGTACATATTAAGAAATAAAAGTGCTATTTTTAAATGTGTTTTGATTTAGTATTTGAATTGAATGAATAATTATATGTAATTTTCTACCTGTTCATAATTTTAATTTTTAATTGTACCAAAATTTTGAAATTATATCGTAACAAGTTTTTCTGTAACTAATCTCTTAAACATGTCATAAATAACTTGCCTTAAGCTAAATTAAATAGATAAATAATGATTAAGGAAATATGTGAAATGTGCTTTTGAGATCATTTGATGATGGACTTAATCTTAATTTATGAAATTATTCAATCAAAAATATTATTATTATATAACAAAAAATAAATAAATAAATAAAATTAGTGTCTAAATAAAATGATAATATTAAGTAAAATAATATAAATATACATATATATATATATGTGTGTGTGTGTGTGTGTGTGTGTGTGTATATCCTCTCGTCGTATTGACATTTTGTAGATAGAACATAGGGTTATTATCTTTTGCTTAATCAATAAGATGGAATTTACACTTAAATCATTGTACCATCTAACTCAAGGAATTGGCATAGTAATTAAAGTTGTATGTTTCTTATTTTAATTATTTAAGTTTAAGTTTTGAGTTAATATTTTTAAAAAATTTAATTATCTTAAATACATTAAACAAATGTAAGAGTATCATCTTTAAAATTGTTCAAAAAAAACTTAATTTTAATTGAGATAAAATTTAACTCAGAGATACCTTTAAATTAGTCTATTCTATGACCCTTATTTTACTTTGTTATTATACTTTTTTGGGTACATTACTTGATTACTAGTTAATACAAATTTTCATAATACTCAATAAAACAATTTTGGAGGAATAAAACAAAAGAAAACTATCGCTGTATTAAAAGTTAAAAGTGACCGAAGACTCGTGGTAAGTGTAACTCTCTCTCTTTCCCTCTCTCAATCAGATATGTGGGGATTCCCTGTACTTGCTTTTTATTAAGTTTCTTTCATTCCTTTTTCATGGGTCACGGCACGTCGAAGATGGTCCCTATCAAGTAAAAGTTTCATTGTTCAAGCTAAAATATGTTTGGTGACCAAAAGAAAAAGAATCAAAAATATGTCTAAAAAATAATTTATGAAACTATCATTGGCTATAGAGTGCATGTTCATGATAATATGGATAATATTAGGATGTGGATTTTCTTATCACTTGGCCTTTCCTTTTAAAAAGGAACACATTAGTGTTTTTGTCCTTAAAACAAAAAAAGCAGGATTATTTAATTTAATGTGTGTTTATATTAGTTTATTTTATATTTAAAATAGTTTATAATTAAAATTTTATTAAAAGAATTTTAATAAACAATTTTTTTAAACATTAATCCTTCCCAAACACCCATTATTACAGATTAATAATAGTTCAACAGAAAGTTAGTAGTTGGTTAAGTTAGTTAATCTTGTTATCTGGTGTTTACTGATATGTATATATAGCAGACTTGTACATTCTGTAATTCTCAATTCAATCAATTCCATTATTCTTTGAATCTTAATACCCAGTTAACCTGTTAACTTCTAATATTCTCAATTAAATCATCGTATATTTGAATTTAACTTGACTTCAAACATTTAATTGCTTTAAATTTAACATATTTGAAGAACTATAAAAAATAATAAAAATGGAATAAATGGAATTTTTGAGATCTTTCATTAGTATTGGTAGACAAAACAAGTGACAGCAAGTGCACGGTATTTGGCAACGTCATTTATTCATTTAAATTATTTTATAAATTTAATTATTTTAAATTAAAAATAATAATAATATGATATTTTTTATAAAAAAAGATTTTTAAAAATAAAATAAAAAATATATTAAAAAACTTGCTCAATTATAAAAATTAAATTGGTTTTAATTTATAAAATTTAAGTTTAGTATTCGCTATAATTAATCTTTTTAATTGATTTTGTATAAGAAAATTTAAAAATAAAATAATAAAATAATATACTTTTTAAAGAATAAAATACATATAAACATATGCACAAGCAACGTGTGTGTGTTTTAATTAATCAATTGTTATATTAAATAAATTATTTATTTAAATATCATTAATCACAAATTTATTAATTAATTATTTAATTTATTTGACTACTTATAAAAAAAATTATTTATTTATTTAATCATATTTTATGTCAGTGTAGCGAAAGATTAATTAAATATGGCAAACAAAAAAGGGCACAGCGAAAGAGAAGGTTTTACTATCGATGACAAAAGAATTACGCGTGGGCTACAAACAGCGATTGACCCCCACAGCCATTGACCCCTTCAGCCGACGATAGACAATCCCGTACTCGCAAGTCGCAACGACTCTTTCTGTCCTCAATATATTGTTTTTTTTTTTTAAATAGACTTTAATTTAGTTTTAATAAGATATATTTGTTTTATTTATATTCATATGTTTTACTAAAAATAATTATATCAAATAGTTAAATATTTTTGAAATTTTACAAATAATAGTTTATAATATCATTCACTAAATAAAATAAATGATTATTAAATTTTAAAATTAAATATTAAAGTGATTTTTTGTTTTGTATTTATAATGTTCCACCACATTTTTTTCCTCGATTTTCACACTGATAGAGTTTTTTTTTTTGACGTGACTTATTGGGTTATTATAGAATAAAGAGCAGGAGGCTTGAGATGGAATCAACGTCAATTGAAGCGTTGGAAAAGGTAAGAAACGAGGCACGTGGAGCGTAGAAGACCAGAGAGAGTAGATACCAAACCCTTGGTGGTAGAGTTCCTTTGAATCACGCTATTTGACGGGAGATGATAAATTATTCAGAAGTGACATTCTAAATTCATTGTCAATTTCGTCAATTGTCATTATCCAAAACAAAAAGATTTATATCTTTCCTCGTATCAAACTCTCTTTCTTTAATTAAATTTGAATTACTTACCAAAAAATAAAATTTTTCTTTTAATTAATAATAAATATTTAATTACTTTTTTAATTAATTAATAATGTTTAATTAGAAAAATAAAATTAAGAACGATGAAGTAAGATAAAAAAAAATTGAATTCCAAACACGTAGCTGCCTCGGGATTTTTAATAATAAAAGGCATTTAATTTAATTTAATTTCCATTTGTCTGTTGAGTATTTTAAAGGATTCAATCCCAGTGAATAAAATAATTCATTTTTACTTTGTTGTGGTATTTTTAATGAGATATAGTGTCTCATAAAGTGAAGACCTGAAAAGATTAATCAATTTTCTACCACCATGATCTGCTAATTTTCTGCTTCCAACTTATAGGACACGTATTGGAACCCTGATAAAAATATATATATTTTGCTGCCCCACTTTTAGTATTGTCCAAATAATAATATAATACTAACGATGAGAATTCTTTTATATTGTTAAAATGATAGAAGAATATTTTATTAAATAAATAAAAATATAAATAAATTTGAATATAATTAAAATATTTATAATTTATTATGATAAATTTATATATATAAAAAATTTATGTTTATATTTTTTTATAAAATAATATTATAATAGGAGAAAACTCAAATACACCTTTAATCTCACTTATTTGACCCTGAAAAAAAAAACATTCAATAATCAATTCTTGAGAATCTTCCTTTCTCTTGTATGAATTAATTATTTGGAATGCTACCTTCATCGTCGATCGTTGTTGTAGGAACGATTAAGTCAATGAAATTGAAACTTCCTTTATAGAAGAAGAAAAGGACAGTATTCTCTTATAAATTTTAACTTATTTTAAATGAGAAGATAAAAATTCAAAAGTTAAAGACGTTAGAAGAATAAAAAATAAAACAAAATAAAGATATATATTTTTTACTCGTAATTACTTAACAATGATTAAAAAATGACTCTAAACTTTTATTTTTAGTTTGTAGAGATGATTTACACTTGATAACAAATGTTAAATAAATTAAATTTATTTTTGCGTACATAACATTATTTTTTACTTATATTTTATATAAGGTATAAATTAATTATGTCATCAGAAATTACGAGGAGGAGTATCGATGGCATTGTATAATAATTTGATTTTTCTTCATATATTGTTAAAAGATCCCTGAAACTAAGATATCCAATAAATTAATAAAATAAAAAGTAAATGGAGAAAGGCGTTTTGGAGGTGTTGAGCGTGAAGTACCATTTTTTTTTTTTCAAAAGCACCATCTTCTTTCTGCTGCTATACCTCTCGAGATTTGCTGCTTAATCGTGACACCATGTCTTTTTTTTTTTTTTTCTTGTGTAACGACAATTGGATGTTGTACGGATAGCGGTTAACCATTTCAAAAGTCAGTGTATATGACGGTATTTACGCAGAAGATGTTTGGTATGATATAAAACCAGCCTTCGTTACATGACTGGAAAAACCAGTCACTCACCCGAAACTATCATTATTTTATTTTGATTTCTTTTAATATTAAGAACTATTATCATTGTTGTTTACTATATTATAATCCGATTTTGAAAAGCAAATGCAAATTTTCAAATGGAAAATATTACATATTTTTGAAACAAATAATAAACTTTTTTATAACAAAATATATCTAGGTAATATATCCAAAGCGAAAAAACACAAAATCAAACATCTCTAATAGTGCTCTACCGTGTGCTTGACGGCAGTTCCCCGGCTCCCAAACAGATAGGCGATCAACCAAACAGAACCCCCTCTATTAATTTCAGTAATCTATATAAAAAATTACAATTGTTTATATCTATAATCTATAAAAACAAAAAAACCTTATCTGATTATGTGGAATCAGTTTAGTGGTCATAGTTCATTACTTCATTTACTATTTTACTCGAGTCAATTAACACGTTAATTAATTCTATGTACCGGAACTATGTAAAGACAATTGAATCATTAGTTTACATGATAAAATATTTAATAAAATTTTACCTTAATTACTAATGGTTTAATTTGAAATTGGCTATATAAAATTCAATAAAAAGAATACGACATAAACAGAGTTGTAAATATTTATAAGCATACTAATATAAATTAACAATTTTACGATCTATTCATTTAAAATTGAATTTAAAAAATCACTAATTTAAGATTTCACTCTGTTTAATTTTTATATTTTAAATTAAATTAAATGATTTAAACCAAAACTTTCCTTGTTTTTCCGCAGACCAGACCACTTTATATTATTTCAGAATTAGAACTTAGGACGTCCGGGCCAAAAAGCTTAGATCCACTATAAAGCTCAGAAAGTCTTTAAAAAAAAAGAAAAGAAAAGCAAAGCAAAGCAAAGAGAGAGGGAACACTGGGATAGAATATAGACCAAACAGATGTGGGACCAGAGCAGCGGAGTTAAAAGGAGGACAAAGCGGGAGCCAGTGCGAAACGGCCCCCTACCTAAAGTTCTCATCCAAATGGGCGCCACTAGTACCGGGGGACCACAGTCTCCTTCTGCTTCTGTAGAGTGCAGAGTCCGTCCACATTGATTGAGCCGGCGGCTGTCAGACAAGTCAAAATTGAGGGTGGTCCCCACTGCCTCCGTGACTCTCTCCAATTGGGTTGGGCGCGTGCTCTCCCTTCCTTCCCGCTGGTCCATGCCACCATACTGTGGCGGAGACTGCAACCACGTATGATAATATCAAGAAAAATTTTAGATATTTAAGGAATAAAATATTTTTGGATAAAAAATAAACAGAAAATATTAATTTTTTTTTCTTGTGTTTTATTGTGATTCTTTATTTATCATAAAGCAAAAACGTATTATATGAATTTGCATACCTTTTGTTTTCACCATTTAAATGTCAGACATTAAAAAATATAGAAAGTTATTATTTGATGTTATTTCGACGGTTGTATTTTAACTTTGTTGTGTTATTTTGTAAATAATTATATTTTGTGATAAAAAATTGTCACAAGAAAATATACTTATTTTATTATAAAGTGTAATTATGTTACTAAAACATTTAAGTTGACAAAAACAAGTAAAATATCAACTTTAATATAACATGATTAGATTTCCACTATGATTATTCTATTATAATTAGTAATTATTTAAATTAAAATTTTAAAAAATAAATAGATATTTATCGAATCAAGTACTAATACATTATTTGACATCAAATAGCAATTTCTTTTTTCAGATTTGTAATATATTAAAAAAATGCAAATGAAACTATTATTTTCATTTTTTTCATTAAATTATTTTTTAAGATAATTATACTGAAATTTAAAATTATTCTAAATGATCTTGTAAATAATCTAACTGAAATAATAACTAGTATAAAGTAAAAGATATGTTAACAATTTGGGTCTTTCTAAATAAAATTAAATGATAATTATCCTCTCCCAATTACACATTCATTTTATGATGAGGAGATATTATTGGTATCTTTGGTTTTTATAAGAGAATTAATACTTTTGGTAATAAATAATCAATATTTGGTCATATGAGTTACTTAATTGAAATATAAATATAATAAATTAATTTATTCCGTAAACTCTTATATTTTATATGTTACTTAATTTTAATTTTTAAATATAATAAATAAATACCATGTAACTAATAAATTAAATAATAAAATAATTTTGTTTTTTATTCCTTTATTTATTATATATATTTAGTAAGGGATAGATTTTACATTTTGAATTAATTGTAATATTTTTTATAAATATAATAATTTGTGTATTATTTATTATAATAGAGAAGATATGCAGTAACTAAAAAGTACATAGAAGAGAAAGTAATTTATTTTAGAATTAAAATATTGGTTATCTAATAATTAAATAAAGATTAAAATTAATATTAATTAAGAGTATGGATATCATTATACTAATAAAAGTTTCCAAAATATTTGGATTAATTTTTTTTTTACAGATAAATAAAATATATTTAGATGTAGAATTTAAACTGTATAAGAAAATTATATTAAAATCTAAATTCTTATGGAGAGATTTATCCAAAAATGAAATCTTGTGGAGTGAAAGGAAAGGAAACATACAAAAGAATGTTGATGTAAATACGGCTAAAGCAACACTGAACCTACATTGCGTGTGGGACTTGTATTGGTGAATTGTCCCCACGCGCTGCTTTCAGTTTCCGATAGTAAGATAATAAACTGTAAAATACTAATAAACATAGAAAAAAAATCCTATTCTTTTTTTCTGGTCTTAAAAAAAAAAATCCTATTCTAAACAGACGAGTGAAGACTGTTTATTTTGAGAGGTTAAAAATTAATTTATTTTAAAAAGTATTTAATTTTAAAGTTAAAATATAAAAAATACTTTTTAATTATTGATAATTTAAAAAAAATTATATATTTTAAATTTTAACAACTTAATTTTTTAAATTTATTAAATTATGTATATTATTTTTTTAATAAGTTTTATGTATATGTAAAAAAAGTTTAATTTACATTAAAATATATATTTTAATAAATTAAGAGAGTTTTGTTATTAAATTTAAAAAAATATAATTTTTTTTAAATGACTCGTAATTAAAAATAAATTTTGTATTTTTACTTAATTTTAATTTATTTTATATTGTTATTTAATTATTTATGTGAATATATTATTAAAATTATTTAATTATTTAATTATTATTATTAAATTTATTTAATAATTTAATAATATATAATTGATTAATAATATAAAAAATTTTATTTGATTAAGATTAAATTCTTTAAAAAGTATAATGTTTAGTTTAATTTTTAAAAACTTTCTAATTTTGGACAAAAAGCTCGAAAGTCCAAATCGTGATTAGACCTTATCAACGTGAACTATTCTTTTCCGGGTGATTAGACCTGATCAACGTGGCTTAAATGACGGGCCTTGAAGATCCACGCATACAATATAAAGCTCTTTTTTTTTTTGTGAGATTCTTATATATGTTTGAATTTTTTTTATGCTCGACAATTTAACTACGTAAATTATTATTTTTTATTTTTTATTAGTTATTATTTTCTTTTATTAATTTTATATTAATATTTATTAATATAAAAAATAATTAATGTATTACATAATTAATAATATAATATAAAAAATTATCTTATATTTTATGTATGTAATAATCTATCGCTTTTTGGTTTACCCTTTCTTCCTCCTCTTTCATTGGCTTTTTGTATTATCCTGTTCAGATCAGCAAAACAAAAGTAAACACCTTATCAGTGATTAAAAGACATTAATTCATGATATCTTAACGTAATAATTGATGAATATAAAGAAAAAGGTTACATTGCATCTAGTTGTTTTATTCTAACACGAATCACGTATCACGTAAGCAGACCTTAAAAACAAAGAAAGAAAAGCAAAATGAATGATAAATACGACCCCTCATGCACAAATATTTAATTAATTTAATAATTTTTAATCCGATTTTCATGTTTATTTTTAAAATGTCAGAATAATAAATAAATACTTAAATAGTTGATTTTGTTTTTAAAAATTACATTAAATATCAATCATTAAATTTGATAATGTAACATAAAAAGTGGACCAGTAGGTTAGTTTTGTATAAATACATGGATTTAATTTTAAATTTCCTATTCTTTTTTCTATCTTCAACTTTATATTTTTAATTAAGTATTGATAATTTAATAAAAAATATTTTAATTTAAAAAGAAATTAATATTAATTAAAATAGAGATTTATTTTCATAATGAGTTATTAGTATTTAATTAGAAAGACAATTTTGAAGATAAAAAAAAATAGAAGATTTAAATCCTAAAATAGATAAGTGTTAAGTATTGGGCAACTTCTTGTTCTCTGTGACAAATCATACAACCTGCTTAGTGCTTTCAATGCATATATTGCCTTCGCCCGAGTACAAAGAAAGCAAGAGGAATGGGGCAAAACTATAAAATACAACTATCAGATTGACGAAATAATGGAGCCAACCTGGTTATATTTGGTAGCCATTTCAGAAACACTGTCAAGCTTGTTTCTTCTTACTTGCTCATCGCTCCTATCTCTCATTCCCTTCTTTTTTTTTTTAACGGTAGATGAATAATTTTATATTTTTAAAATTTTTTCATACAAAATTTATTTAGACTTAAAACGTAAACAATATATATTCATCTTATATTATGTTAAAATTTAATTTAATTATGATAATAATAATCAAAGTTTAATTTTTATTTTATTATAGAGACATTTATATAATATCATAAATTAATTATTTTAAAAAATTAAATTTTTAAGTAAAAGTATATAAATAATTTTATATCTCTAATATATAAGTTTGAAAAGCATAGATTTCATGATGTTTTTGGAATAATTTGCAATTTTACTAAAATGGAAGAATTTCATATAGAGGGTAGAGTCTTCAAAGGTTGAATTTATCACTAAAATTGTTTATTAATTTAATTATTGATAAAAAATCATTATATAAATCTCGATATAAATCTTATGGTAAAAAGATATCGCAAATGGATGAACCTCGAAACTTCTATCCCCTAAATATATAGTGAGTTTCCGTTGATCAACTCTATCACTTTGTAGTTTTGTATCATTTCTCTCAATTTCTTGGTACTTAAACCTCGAGTTGACCGACGACGCTCTTTTACTGCCACAGTGGATGCATGACGATGGAAAATGATGCATCGGAGTAAAGTGATGAACGAGTGATGGGAGCACTTCACATGTTATCTGTCTTTGTGTGTTCATGCTCCAAAAGTTTTTTTAGGGTAAATTTTTTTTTTTAAAGTTGTAACATTATATTTGATAATTTTAAATATAAAATTATTTTTTATTTAAAATTAAATTTTTGATAAAAGTAAAATTTTGTTATTTTTGTATTAAAATAAAAATCAGTTGAAATTTTTTTAATATTTTTAATCTTAATATTTATTTTTTATAATTTATTTTATTTTTTTTATTATACTTAAACTCATATCTTTTTTAATAATTATATATTCAAAAATAATTTTAATCAATACTATCCAAATAATATTTATTTTACTAAAATTAATTTTTAGATAAATCACTTTATTCAAATTCACTTTTAACTAAAATTAAATTTATAAAATTAATTTTATTTATAATTAAATTTGTAAATTTCAATCCAAATACACACTTTGTCAAAGAGAATAACATTTCTAATGCAACATATAACCTTCTGTATTGCATTCATGCTCTCAATTTGTTGGTTATTTCACGTATATTAACTCTCAAACTTATGACTCTCAAACATGGGTATATTGATACTTTCTAAAAACTGGACCTAGATATAAAAGTTTTATATATAAAAAAGAGTTAAGTACAATTATGCTACAAGGTTATTGGCGAAAATAAGATCGAGTTATGTTAATTATTTATAAATAAAAGAATATATGCGTATGTATGTGCATAAAAAAAGGTGTAAAGAGAATAATTTGATATTGTTAAAATTTAAATGTGACAAGAAGAGATAAAGTTAGAATATAAATAAGAGAAAAATCATGAAAGCGGAGAGAAAATGCGATGAGTTACAACTTTTGTTGGTTATTCATATTTTTATAAAGAAAAAAATAGATGAAGAAGAAATATGGGTAGCATATGCAATTAGATGCACCACAGAAAGTTTAAAAATTTAATTTTGTTAATTTTTTTGCTATGTCGTAAAATTATTATTTTACAAATTTGTAATCTTAAGATAAATAATTTATCTGTAATTAAACAAAAATAAAATAAGATGTGGATAAATTAATCCAAAACACAGATAATTACAGTAAAAATATTAACTTTAGAAACCCAAACGTGATAGAGAGGAATTTAAGAAATAAGAATAAAAGGGGGTGGGGGGGAAGACCTTAGTAGGCCGTACACAAAAAGCAGTTTGCCGACCTAATTTACTAGTCACCAGAAAACCACTCTCACAAAGACAAAAACAGCCTCATCTCCTCGTCTCTCCGCTCCACTGTCTCTGTTTTCCAAGTCGTAACCATTAATATACGTTCATAGTAACTCACATAACACACCCTATTCCATCCCTAGACCCTACGCTTCGCTTGTTCTCTACACGCCATTTATCATCGTTTTCTAGTCCTACGACAACTGCTACGCCAACAACACACACAAACACACTTTCTCCACTTTCTCTTTTTCTCTCCCTGTGTCCCTCTGTGGTTTAATTCTCCAATCCATGGCTAAGCTCGCCTTCGCTTCGCCAATCGCCATGAACCAATAGCTATCTAGCTTGCTTTGACTGTCTTTTGTTTTATATGGCGTACCACAACCACCATCTCTTCCGAGACCTCCCCCTCCACCATTTCACAGACCAATCCCACCAGCAACAGCACCACAACCAGCCTCTCCCTGACAACTCCTTGCGTACCATATCGCCGGACCAGCTCGCCGCTGCCGCCCACTCCTCCCCGGACCCCACCGCCAAGGCCGGCTCCGATCCCAACCACCCGCTCCAGACCGCACCCAATTGGCTCAACGACGCCCTCCTGCGTGCCCAGTACAGCGACAACACCAACGCCGGCGCCAACAACAACAGCAGCAACGTTAACGGTGCCGACGATAACAACGGCACCAATTTCCTCAACCTCCACACTGCCGCCTCCGACTCCGCCGGCCCTGCTTCCCAATCCTCCAGCCAATGGCTCGGCCGCCCGATCCTCCCCCGCAACCAGAGTGACGTCATCGACGACGTCACCGCTGGGGACTCCATCATCGCCGGCGCTGCCAACTTGTCCCATGAATCCGCCGATTTGAAGGCGGCCGGAGACAACCTCAATAACAAGAGCGAGGCGCTTGTCGTGGACAGCGGCGGCGGCGGGGGGACGGCTTGGTCAACTGGCAGAATGCTAGGTACAAGGCGGAGATTCTAGCACACCCGCTGTACGAGCAGCTGCTGTCGGCCCACGTGGCGTGCTTGCGGATCGCCACGCCGGTTGACCAGTTGCCGAGGATCGACGCTCAGCTGGCGCAGTCGCAGAATGTGGTGGCCAAGTACTCGGCGTTCCGACATGGGAATCAGAGCATGGCTAGGGAAGATAAGGAGCTCGATCACTTCTTGGTATTTTTCCGAATCCCTTTGCCGTTTTTTTGATTGTTTCTTAATGGATACAAAAATTTGACGATTTTTTCTTGTTTGAGATTAAATAAAATTTTGTGATTATATTTTGCCTTCTGCCTGTCAATGGATGGAGTTAGAGTGCATTATGAATTGCAGCTGAAGGAAAATCTACTGCCTTTGATGGTGCAATTGAAAGACTTTCACTTTCTAGTGCAAGTCGTAATTTAAATTTGCTTGTTTTAGGGCCTTTGAATCCGATATGTCTTTATGGATGATTGCTCGAGTGAGATTGGATTAAAGGCCCCGATGAAGAGGTTGCTCGGCCAAACAGAGGATCAATAAAAGAGAGATGAGGGAGTGGAGGGTATCGAATGTTTTCAGTTACTGTTTGCGGATAGAGAGTGAACAGACAGGGACTAAGAACGAATATATGTAAGAAAATTAAAATGATGATTTTTAATTAATTGAAAGGTGCAAATGGTTCGAATATGACTTCTAGAGCTGGTTTTTGCGCTCAATTTTATGCTTATTTGACATTTGAATTCGAAACCGAAATTAGGATGGTTTTATGACCTGCTTTGGGCGCCATGACAGTCATGTCTCTGATGGTGCATTTGACGAGGAATGGTTTAGTTTTGTTGAGGTTGTCTTTTTTGTTATTACCCTTACATTACGGTAAATGTTTTTCATTCATGACTTATTTGGCAGTAATTTCTTTCTAGTTTTCATTTTCTGTTACTAATTTTCTGCCACAAGCCTTTTATGATACACCTTACAAGCTTCTTTATGGAAATCATGGCGACTGGAATGTAATTAAGCTTGTCTTCAGTAACATTGTGAATGTGGCGGACAAATCTGGCTGGCGCCAGAGAAGTTAATTTGCTATGATACAGTTACAAACTTACAATTCTGATATTTTCCTCCTTGACGCTGCAGTCGCACTATGTTTTGTTGCTCTGTTCCTTCAAAGAACAACTCCAACAACATGTCCGGGTCCATGCAATGGAAGCAGTAATGGCTTGTTGGGAGATCGAGCAATCCTTACAAAGTCTAACAGGTGCAATAATTGTCCACTTTTAGTGATTGTTACATCTTACTCAGCATAACAATAAAGGTTGGTTTTCACTAATTTTTTTTTTAAAAAAAAGAGAAAAACGGGTTGGTTGCATGATAGAACGAAAATAAGTTGTTCCAAGGTTATTTTCGAACATTGTATGTTCCCTCAATTATGTTGCTATTGACAATTGAACATTCTTAGACTTGATGGCTGGCAGTGGTGTGATTCTCTATTTCTCTTGCAATACTATGGTTATAATACTTTTAAATATTGAACTTCTTCTTTGTACCGGCAAAGTTCCTGCTGTCAAGGAACTAACCGGTCATTTAGTCACCCAAACACAATATAGTAGTTTTTTTATGAGAAATTTCCAGAAAACTCTGGTGTCCCCTTAAAATGGGTAAAAAATTTAGGGAGCTTTGTAAAATTTGTAAGAAAAATCCACCTTTAAATTTACAACCTCAATTTTAGGGGGATAGAGTCTAAATTTTGTTTTATAGGAAATGAGAGGAGTAATCTGTGACTCTGATGATGTACGTTTATGGATCATTGTAGGGTCTAAGGTTGGGGCAGAGGTATTGCCGTCAAATAAATTAAATTTAGAGTACTTAAGTCAGAAAGGTAGAAATCAGGGATTGTACCTGCATGGAGTTGTAACCTCATATTCAAATTTCTTGACAAGGTCAAATATCAGTCCATATTGCAAATTTCAGGGTAACAATAAATGATGGTCCAAGTCCTAGATGGTTGATAGACTAAGAGGAACATGGTTGCATGAATTTTTTTTTTTTTTTCCGTTTCCCATATAAAGTCTATAGGTTTGGGAAACTTTAATCTTAGGTAACTCTATTAAAATTGAAAAATATGTATAAGCAAATAGTGAAGAATTCACTAAAAGCACCCACATTGCCTCAGATAGAATAATGATAATTTGTGTTCTAAGAAAGTAATTAAGAATTTATAATGCATTGCCTAGTTGTCCATATTTTAGGAACGTTATTCCGAACTATTGTCTGCCTTGAACAAAGTCAAACCTTTTTTTAGATGAGCCAACTTATGCACAGATAAACAGCAAAAGCACGGCACTTTTCCGAGTGATAATTTTTCTCACATGCTGCATAACAGGAGTTTCACCTGGGGAAGGTACAGGGGCAACAATGTCTGATGACGAAGATGACCAGGTAGAGAGTGATACCAATCTGTTTGATGGTAGTTTGGATGGTCCAGATAGCATGGGATTTGGCCCTCTTATTCCAACAGAGAATGAGAGGTCCCTCATGGAACGCGTGAGACATGAACTAAAGCATGAATTGAAACAGGTAAGGGATTGAATGTTGATAGCATTTTATCTCTCCATTTTGTCTCTTTCCATGAGACAAACTTCATGTTCTTCTTTTATGTAGGGTTATAAGGAGAAAATTGTGGGCATAAGAGAGGAAATTTTACGCAAGAGACGAGCTGGGAAACTTCCTAGTGACACAACCTCTGTCCTTAAAGCTTGGTGGCTATCACATTCCAAGTGGCCTTACCCCACAGTAAGTTAGATTAATAAGAATTCAAATTGGCATTACTAGATTTTTTGGATAAACCTTTTCGAGTTTCAACATACACAATGCAAATTAATTTTTCATACGTTAGATATGCCGCAAAGTTTTTGCTGAACTTTTCTGAGGGGGATTTTCTTTGAAGGAACTTAAAGAACAACAACAAAGATGCCCTTGTACACATTTGTCCTAGAATTCAAAGAACCGGAAGAAGTATTTTACACGTTTGTCTAAGAATAAGCTTGTGCACTTAGTCCACATTTTAGCACAATAGTAAGCTTACTATATGCTGTCTGCAGACTCTAAATTGAAGCAACTCCACGAGATTTTTATGAGTGACCTTTTTGAAGTTAATATTACCTGCCGTCTCACAACTCACTTATCAATATATATATATATATATATATATTTTATCATTTCTGTGCTTTTCAGGAGGAAGATAAGGCAAGATTGGTGCAGGAAACGGGTTTGCAGCTAAAGCAGATTAATAATTGGTTCATCAATCAAAGGAAGAGAAACTGGCACAGCAATCCTTCAACTTCTACTGTCTTGAAGAGCAAGCGCAAAAGGTGTTCTTTTCAAAAGGAAGTCCTTTGTTAATTTAAACTTGCATGAGCTTTGCACCAACCTTAATTTAAAAGGAAGTAATGCAGGTGATAACAGTGCTGATCGTTACATGTAAATGGAGGAGAAGTCAAGAACCAATCCCTGAATGTACTCTGTTAGGTCTTTCTCTGAGGTCAATCATGCTGCATGGCAAGGTATTGAAGGAAAGGCAACGAGACAGAATCACATTTTGCTTCTATTCATGGAACAGGGTTAACACAGATGAGGAGCTAATCTTGTTGAACAATTTTATTTATGCTTGAAGGCCTGCAGATAGTTTAATACCTGTGATGCAACATAATTAGGAATTTCAGTTAGAAATTATATCCCGAAACCAAATTGGGTAACTCCACGGGCTTATGATTTTTGTTCTCATTTTAATGCTTGTGAAATATATATATATAATAGCGAGGGGTTGTGGGTGTACAGTAATAATCTTTGCATTTTTCCTTACTATCATACTTTTTTTTATTTGTTATTGTTCTTGAAGTTGGAATATGTGATGTAGAGGTCAAATTTGTCGTAGAAATGATATATAGTAAGTTCTTACTTTTTACAATTTAATTGTCGTTGGCATGGTGCTCCTTCATGAGACACAAATCATCTTGATATTAGTACCTTACAAAATAAAATGATATACCATAACAACACCTATGTTTCCAATGTAACAATGAGTGATATTTGTTCTTTTATGGTCTTTGTCAGACATAGGGATTTGAGAAGTGTAGGCAATAAACACTAATAATTTACATTCACCATGAATCAGAACTAATCAATTACTGGATTTTGACAGTTTTTTCTTAACCTTAAAATTGAACACCGCATGACTAATGATTGCTTGCAACAAAATGATAACTTCAGATAACCAAAAAAAAAGAAAAGATAACTTCATAATATTGTTGACATAGCATTGAGCTATTGATTCCTTTTTTAATACATTAAAAAATAATTAAGTAATGCCATACACTAAAAAAAAAATTGAGAATTTATCGAGAATATACTTGCATTTAAGAGCTATTATTAGATAAAGTAAAATGATAATGATTTTAAAAGTTAATACTAATGCCAACTTATTATGTCATTTTCCTTAAAAAATTGTTATCACAATTTGTTACTCGAAATTCGACCTCATCTCTCCTTCAATTGCTCGACTCGTTTTGGAAGCATGCAAGGCAAATTATGAATGGATTATTGTTCTCCTTATGTGAACAAGGCCCAATAAATAAAAAAAAAAGGTGGGGGAAATGGGGGTGAGGCACTTTGTCAAAGTTTTCTTAAGCGAAATCATAATAAGTACTAACTACTAACCAAATAAAGCTACCATGCTTATGGAATTTAAATATTCTATTTCATTTTCTTATCTTTCTAATTAAATATGGACAACTCAATAATAAAATATAATTATTTTAATTAATAATAACTTCTTTCTTAATTCATAGTCTGTAAATATTTAAAATTTGTTACCCATTAATCTTTCGTCTCCTCTGCCAAGACTTAACAAAGTTCCTAATGTGGCATTTGAGTGTTCTTATCTCACCTTATTGTCTCTTTTTTTTTTTTTGTAATGATATCCATAAACCAACTAAGAAGTGTTAGGTATAGTGATAAGCGAACTGCACTATTTTTTAAAGAAATTTTTAATTGAATAATTTGACATGTTTGTTGACTCTTTGATAGGTGAATAATTTTTACTACTTAATTTCATTCAATAACTCTTCTTAATTCTAGTCAAATTCTAACTATTTTTTTCTAATTGTGTAGCATTACTCAACATAAAAACTTAAGATAAAGGCCTGCCATGTACAAAACCCAAGAACCAAAGCAATAAATAATGAGTAAACTCATTTTTTCATCTTCTAAAAATATATGTGTCATCACTTTAATCCTCTAAAGAATTTTATTATCAATTTATTCATTAAATCTATAAAGTGATATTATTTTGATCATTAAAAAAAATTAACCTCACTTTAATCTCTCAATTATCAAAAAATATATACAATTTAGTTTTTCAATTATACAACATTGTCATCAATTTAGTTTCTTAATCTTTGAAATTATATCAATTTAGTTTATATCCATACATAAAAGGATAATTTTAATGTCACTTTCTAAATTTATGAATTAAATTGATAACAAAATTTTTTAAAAGACTAAATTGATGATAATTATATCTTTGGAAGATTAAAAAAATAGTTTACTCAATAAGTAACAATGCTGATTTGATAATTAAGCTTCCTATACAATGTCGCCAATGAAACAAAACCCTATACAAACCTGATTAATTATGGGATCGAATAGAAAAATTATGATAAAATTAGAGACTTTAATTTAGGATATTTTAGTGTTAACAGTTTTTCCCTCATTCGATCAAAATCTTCCTTGCTTTACTTATGTACGGAACTTTTCGTCCAAATGGCTTGTATATCTTCCTTCTTCGCTCTTGAACCCTAACCCTCCAATTCTTCTCCTTGTACCTTTTTCTCTCTAATCGTACTTCGATGTCAACAATTATATTCATCTTGGTTGCCTTTTGCATGGCTCGGAGGCAAAGCAACAGTTGGAATTAATAATTAGATCTCTCTTATTTGGTGAAGAATTTATTAAAATGTTCAGATTGTTCACTCCCTCTATTATATGGCCTAGCTATGACCTTCGTTTCTAAGAAAGAATGCAACCCTATAATCCCCTAGTCTTCCTTTCCCTTCCACACTTTATAGAAGCAGAGGAAATCAAGCAAGCTCCAGAACCTTTAATCAAGCTTAAGTGCATGTTTGACAATAGTTATTTTTTAAGAAAAAATTATTTTCTTATCAAAAGTTTCAGTCAGTAAAATTTTAATTATAAATTATTTTAATTACAAAATATTTTAAGGATGGAAAGACTGTGTGCTTTCTAGTATGCTGGTGATGCTTTAATGAGAAGTAATTAGAAATTTGAATCGTGTGATAGGTTAGGAAGTTAATCGGCTGATAGATTAGGAAGTAAAGATTACTGAATCAAAGAAAATAAAAACTGAGGAAGTTGCTTAAAAATATTGTCTTCGAATTACGTAGAAAACAGTAATTAAATAAAAAAAGTGTCATTTATTTATTTATTTTCATTTATGAGGCAGATCCAACAGTTAACATGAGAAACATCGGGCAAGTGCCAATTTTGGAGGAAAAGAATATTGAAAAATGATGCCATGTGTGCTAGGCCAGACTGGTTTTTGAAGATTGATTCTTATTAAATTATTTGAGAATTGAGATAACAAATTAGAAAGATTCTACACAAAATTTCATTGGTAAGTCCTTTAATGTTTTCCTTTCTAGTATATTGAAAAATTAATGATAAATAATCAGAAACGTGGTGGGTGAAAGGTTTAATGAACACACCAATTTGATTTTCTACTTTCTATCGTATTTGCTTCAACTTGCAATCATTGTGTGAATTACATTCTTAAGATTCATGAGTATTTGAAATAAACAATCCAAGTTCAATTGGAAGATTTGAAGAAAGCATAGAACGTCCTCCTCTCACTATCTACAGTATCCGCATTATGATTTGCCGCGGGTATTTTGCATTTTTACGGAAAGATTTGTGAAGTAATTGATTATGATTAACCTGTGATATGAATTTTTTAACAAAATTGAACACGTATATTTATTAAAAAAAAAAGCCTCTATATACAGATTTAAAGAAAAAGAGAAAACCAGAAGCACAGGAAGAATAACGGCAAATTAACAATTCCAAAGAACTGAAGAAGCAAAACCAAAATCTTTATGCGAGTTCAGTACGTGCTCCCAATCCCAAATCTACTTTGTTGATCCCCAGTGGATATGCGTATCGAGCCGAGAAATCAACACAAGCACCATTACAATCCTTCTCTATCCCATCATCAAAATTAAGCGCATAACTCCTTGGGTCATACTGGAATTGCATTTTCCGAATTTGCTTCTTGTTCGCTCCACCGCATGTCCTCAAGGATCGTACAAAAAAATTCTTCCACTTTGGCCCTACCAAGATTTCTGACACCGCCTTCACCATCTTCAGTTCCTTCACTTTCTTCAGTTCCTTCACTTTCTTCAGTTCCTTCAGTAACCAGTTCTGATGATCTTTCACCGCTTCTTGTTCTTGCTGACACGACACGTATCGGTGCGCGAGGCTCCGCCTAGAGCACAGTCCCCGGAAACAGCCACAAGAAGTGAGTGTGGCAGTGTCTTCGTAATCGTAATCTTCTACGCAGTCAAATGCAGCTAGCTTCGATATTGAAGTTTCAGCCATGACGGTGGTAACCACTTTTTCTTCTTCAACGACCAATTGTTGGACTGATATATGTAACTATCTATGTGTGTGTATAAATACCAAAGAAACTCGAAGTTGGATTCCTAATTTTGAAAGGAAACTCCTTACATTAGATAAACTACAGGTAGATATGTACGAGGCATCCGCATGGGTGACAGGAATGGTATTACTTAGAATACAAGGACTTATGTTTCGATGTCACGTGGCAGTGAAGAGTTTCTTTATGCTGTACTTGGCGAGATGTCGAGTTTTTACTGTACTGTTCTCTGTCTGACCGACTGGTGAGGTGAGCTTGTGTATAAGTTATCTTTTTTATTTTTGTTCAACTTGTGTATTAGTTATCTGCAAGGTTGTCTTTGGCATGTTTCGTTTGCCGGGCCACCACGGATTCTAGAAGCTGGGGCTTATGAGGCGCCTGTTAATCGACAGTTAGGAACCAAACAGATCCTTATAGTTTATCCTTTCCCAGTAGCTTTTCATTTTTCCCCCTGAAAAATGGCATTTTTTATTATTAATTCGCATATAATTTATTTCATGTGGATGAGTTTGTCCTCAGTAGTTGTTGGATGATTGGGTGTTTGGATTCCCTCAAGAATATTACATATTCATGACTTTAGAAATAAATAATTTACCATCTTTTTTTTTTCCCTTCGTACACCCAGGTTCTTTTCTGAGTCAAAATCTTTTTATTCCTCTTGATATATATCAAACTCTTCTTATTCCTCTTGATATATATAAAAGTATAAATAAATGAAAAATATGCCCCCAAATTCCATTTGTCCTAACAAAATCAGCTCAAGAGCTTCATGTGTACCGCTAATATATCGTGCACTTTGTTTTTGTTAATTTTAACTATTGCTGATTTTCCATATCAGTCTTTCTCCATATACACCTCAAGTTTGAAATTATTAAAATTAGAGTTAAATTGAGTTGAGTTGAATTAAATTAAATTAAATTAAAAATTAATTATTATTTTTGTAACTCATTATAAAAATTATAATTTAAATTAATTTAAAAATTATTTTTTATGTTTGAAATACACTAAAAAAGAATTGAAGTAATTTTATTTTCAGAAAGAAAAATATTATATAATTATAATTTTCTTATCAGAATTTTTGACAGAATAATTTAATATATTTTTTAATCTTTAGATTGGTGAGTAGTTTCTACTAACTTAATTTTATCTAATAATCATCTTTTATTTTATCTAAATTCTATTAAAAATTTTGACTATTTTTTCTAGTTATATAATATTATTTTTTAAGAAAATTACACTTTTATTCTTATAATAATATGATTATTCTATCTCTATTAATGGTAAATAGTAAATTTATACAAAATTCATTAAAATCTACCCAAATCCTTCCAGTTTTAAGAAGATTTTTAAACTAACCTAATTAAAATCTATTAGATTTTTATGAATTTTCAAATCATGTCAATTTTTATTTTACAATTTTCTAAATAAAGAATTTGATTTTTAATTAAAATTAAAATTTAAAATTTATCATTCTAAACACATCATATTAGATTTGGATAGACGAGTGCAAGGGCCAATTCATTTAAAAAATATTATTTGATTATTTTTATTTAACGAACATATAATAATTTAAAATTTGATAACTACTGCTTATAAATTATTTCAAACTTGTTGGTTGGCAAATTACGAGGTATTATTATTAATAAGATTCTTAGCGTTAATCGAAGTTTTTCTATCAATGAAAGAAAATTTTGATAATATTTTTTTTTTGTCCACAAGCTCATATGTACCATCTAGAAGCAAAGCTTCAAATTTGATATAAGTAAAACTAATGATCATGTATAATAGTACTTTATTGATAAATTGATGCTTACTTTGGATTTTGATATGAAATGGGTCTCTTGGATTATGCTGTGTTTCTCAACACTCGTATTTGGTGGCGCTAGATGGAGAGCCCTATTCAATTACTTCAACTACCTTTAGTTTGTTGTTTTCCTTAAAGTTTTGGTGTGGTTATACCTTCCTTGTTGTTCGTGTAGTTGGACATCATGCCTGTACAGTTGTGCTTTGAATTTTTTCCCCCCCAAAAAGAAAAGGGAAAGGAAAAGCTAATGAACCATGTAGAGTCCTTATATGGACAAGTACATATTAATTTAGGAATTAAACTAAATTATAATAATGAAAAATATTGCCTTGCATTTATTAGCGTTTACGGCATATGTTTCTTCACAAAATGAACAAGCTTTTATCTAAAGCTTTCTCATTGTCTTGGAGGTTGGGTAGGCAATAATCTTTTAAATGGTATTTTTATCTTTTTTAAAAAATTATTCTTACTTTAATCAATGCAGCTTTTATTATAAAAAATATATAATTTGCAAGTTTATTGATTAGGAAATAGGAAAAGACTAGCAACTACGACGGTCTCAAAGGTGTTTACTGAAACAAGGCAAAGCTGGGCCCAGTCCATTATAACAGGCAATGAAAGGGGCTCTATAAGCCCATCCGTAATTCATGAAATGAAAGATCGGCAACAAACGAAATATGGGCCCAGTCCATCAAAACATTATCCATCACATGGGCCCCGCTTTTGTCATATATGTCTATATTCAAGGAAAAATATTGGTTCTTTACCCCCCAAAAAAAAAAGAAAAATATTGGTTACTCGGTTACTCCTCCTTGGCCACTTTATCTTATTTTCCAAGATAAAAAATGAAAAGAAAAATCATCTATTACCTGTTTGAAAATATATATATATAGATTTCAAAATTTTAAAAGGTTTCAATTGAGCAGCTTTTTGGAAATATAATTAAGCACCAAAAAAAAATAAAATCGCTGACATTGAAAAATTTGAAAAATTTGTATTATAGATCTAAGCTTTTGTCGTTATCATATAATTATATAATTTTGACATCTTTTTGCCTTAGTTTTGACAGGAAAATTTTCTTGTCCTTCAATTCTATGCTTGCATTCTAAAAATTACATCACACTCTTAAAAATTTTCTTTATTTTTCTTACGTTATCTTTTTTTAATTAAGATAAATAGTTAATCTCTATAATTTTATATAATTTAAATTTTGATTATTATAATTTGTTTAAATATTAATTTTTATAATTTTATTTATTTAGATTTTAGTTTATACTGTTAAAGTATTAATTCTTATATTTTACACTTATTAAAGTTTTAATCTCTATAATTTCTATTCATTAAGATATTGGTCTCTATTTTTTATAAAAGATTAGTTCGAATAGTTTTTAATATTAATCCATTAAATATCAAAATTTAAATAATTAAAATTACAGGGACCATAATTTAAATTAAATGAAATTATAGGAACTAATTATTTATTTTAATCATAATTTTTTTGATTTAAAAGTTTAAACTTCTCTCTTTTTGACTTGTTAAATAGGATTGATAATTATTTTTGTTTGTATCTATTATTATATTAAGAAGCTAAACTTGCTTGTGTATTTTAAAAAGCCATTTAAAAATTTTAGAATTTCTATTATTATTTTCAAATTACATTTGTTAGTTATTTATATTTTACATATCAGTTGACTAAACTTTTAACTACACTTTTAGTTGATATCACTTATTTGAGAAATATATCTCTTGGTAATTAATTCTTGTTAGCATGACTGTTACTGTTTTTTTATTTCATTTGAAAATAAGTAAGTTTTTGTTCTCATATGATCATTTTATTTTAAATTATCAATAATATTATATTTGACAAATTAACATTCTATTAATTATATGAATATTATAATTTTACTTTGTAATTAGAACATTTTTCAGTCTTTGCAAAATACAATAAAAAAGAGATGAGATTGGAGTACCTATAATTAAAAGAAAGGGACATAAAAAAAACGTATACAACTAGTATCAAATAAAAAATTCAGCATTAAAAGCAAAATAGAGAAGAAAAAGAATAAAAAAGAGTTTAATTTTGTAAAAAGTTTTACACTATAATTTAATAGTGAATTGTTAAATTATTAAAAATTTAAGAAATATAATAATTAATTAAAAATTTAAATATTTAATAAAATATGATGAGAGATAATAGTGGAACCAAAAATTAGCTTGGTAATAGATTAAAATTAAATTTAAAAAAGAAAAGAAATGAAACGACAGCGTTTTAAGTGCCTTTAATTGTTCAATCGGCGGTGTTCAAGCAAAGACCTATTTATAGCAGGGACATGCCGAGTGTGCGTTTGTGAAGAGGATTTTCCAGAAGGCAAACCGAGCGCTTCGTGGGGAAGCCGAAGGGTCTCTGCAGTGCTGCACTTCCATCCCTTAGCCTTCAATGGTGAGCAATCTCTTCTTCTCTGCTTCTCTTCTCCAATTCTGATTCTTCTCATTGCTTGCTCTTTCTCTCTGCTACCAGAGCTTTCAATTATTATACATACATATATTGAAAAATTCATGGCAGGAAACACAGCAAGAACAGAGTCCGAATCTTGAGGACTGCTTGAAGCTGCTGAAAGGAGAGCGAGACGAACAGCGCCTTGCGGGGCTTCTTCTTGTCACGAAGTTCTGCAATGGCGATGATTACTCCTCACTCAGTAGGGTTTACGAAGCCGTAGGACCTCACTTTCTTGATCGGCTACTCAGGACCGGTACTTCTTTCTCCTCCTTCATCAATTGCCAACTAAATTTGTCTTCCTGATGCTATCTATACGAAATAGGTATAAAAAGAGGAACTGTAGCCAGTGGCGGGGACAATAACCGGGATGCTTATTTACGCCTATCAGTTACGGTTCTTGCCGCATTTTGTCGTGTTCCAGAGATTGCTTCCTTGGAAGACATGGTCTTGAAGATCCCACTTATATTAGAAGTAATGTCCGCCGAGTATGGTGTTTTTCTTGTCTCGTCTTTTTTGTTTTTTTTTTTCGTTACTTGATCTCTGCTAGGTTTTCAATTTATGTTTTCCGTTCCTAGTGTTAACTGGTACAATTGAATACACACCAAATCTGGATGTCTGAATGAAGGATATCAGTAATGTATTTCATTTTCTTCTTCTTTATTAAAAAATTGGTATGCAGTTATTTTCTTGACCCCGTGACATCTATGCTTCGATGATAGATTAGCTATGGGTATTATATTACCATGCAAAGGATTGAGGGTTGCATTCTTGCATTCATGCCACGCTCAAAATCCAACAAAGGAGAAAGGAAGCGGGTTAAAGGGGAAAAAAGAACAAAGTGTAAACAGTTTAGTAAACGAACAACAGTTGGTTGTAGGTTGCGTTTTTGGGCGACAAATGATTAAGAAGGGACGTATTGTATGTTGCTCCAAAATTATTCTTTTGTCTATAGTTTAATATTCTCATTCTTTTTCAAGTTGAGTTAGATAATGTGGCCACTTTTATGATCAGGTTATGTCTCTAGACCCGTCTTTGTTTCACAGATTTAGAAAAATGGTCTCAAATTCAATTACTTGTTTATTGTGCAAATAGTGGGTGAAAAATTCAAACCTTGCTGCATCAAGTCTTTTCATGGCTTGTGTTTTCAAGAAAAAAAAAATTGAATTGTTGAACAAAACAAAAAAGTACTATAATAAAAAATAAAGGTACTTTGTTAGTTATGTGTGAGTTTTATTTTATTTTATTTTTTATTTGTCTCATGTGAAGACCACGTGGCCCACACATTTACGTTGTTTTAAGGAAGTGATTTTTCTTTTTGTTAATTCTCTTGTTTAGATCTGGCTCATCTGTTCTTGAAGAGTGCTATGAGTTTTTATACTTGGTATCAACTGCTTCGGAAAATGGAATTATGAAATTTTACGAATGTGGAGGCATCAAGATACTAGCTTCTCAGATGTCTGCTCTGCAAGATGGTAAGTTCTTATTGTCTGCTGGATGGCTTGCTTGCTGCATACAAGACAAAATGTGACAGAGTGAAACTTCTGTTGATGAATTTTAGTTATTTGTACTGAGGTAATACTATTATACTACACATACAAAAGTTAGGAAACAAAAACCCACACTTCCTTTCTGCACCACTAATTTACCTCTGGATCTATGCACCATCAATCAACAATTTGCTGCACATGGCATGTCTCTGTCTCTGCAAGAGGTTGTATCTCTAGAATTTTCCTTTGTATAGCATTCAATTAGAGTAATAGTTTTATTCTTCTTTTTAGTAGCCATCGTCCTTTTGCATACACATCTACAAACATGGGATTTATGAACTTGTGCTCCCACATTTTCATCTGTGCATCATTATTCACAATATTCTAACATTATGCAGGTTCACATCTGATGGAAATCTCTATGAAACTTGTGCAATTGATTCTGAGTAGGATGTCATTGGACATAATCCAGAATGATTTTTTGTCTGAGCTCTCAGTTATTGTGAGTGTACTTTAAAATATTTGTATGTCAATTGATTTGTTGTTCTATTTTTTATTTTGTAGTCTTGCCACATGCAAAATAAACTTCAATAGCATGTCTTAAGTAAAGCAATATTTTTGGCATGTCTCTCTGTAGGTGGCTGCAATAGCAAAGCAGTTTGCTGTCTTGCACAATTCCTTGAAATTCGAAGCTCTTCATCTACTTAATGCCATTTTTTCTTCAAAAGATTCAGTACGTAATCCTTTCTTATTCTGTTGTTTTCAGATATGATCACTATGATGTAACGGAATTTTAAAATGCTTGGTAAAGGAAGCTCCTTTAAATTAAACTAAGCCACTGAAATTTGGTATGTTTGGGGCTGTTTTCTGTGCCCTAATATTCACCCATTTGCAGTTGGATAAGAAATTGGAACATTGATTATCTCCATACTTGAATCATCTCTTTTGCAGTGCAGGTTTAGAGCATTTTCTTGTTAAAACATTATGCACTTAATATAGGCAATTTTCATATAAATGGTGCCTATTTGTTTGCTTTGATGGTTCATATTCCTTATGAGATCAATGTTTGTAGTCTTCAGCATAGAAAACACATAAAGTTGTATAAATTGAACTCATTTATTTGGATTTTATTCATGATCTTCATAGGTTCAATGTTATGAACTTTAAAATTTCTATTTTCAAGTATATGCACATTGTCATGTGTCTTGCAATTGACTGCAAGTTATTCTTGTCATTTTCAGGCACAACTTTTTAATGCACTCCGGTTACTTCCTAAAGATAGCTGGTCACATAATATGCGCACTGGTATTGTGGCCATTTTGCAGAATCGTGTTGGTATGTTGAGACAATTTGATTAATTATATGTACTATGCTATTTTACCTTTTACTCCAGTTTCTCTCTCTCTCTCTCTGTTCCCTTATTGGGTTCTTTAAAGTTGTCATGGTACCAGTGTCTCTCAGCTGAGAAAGGTGTATTATATTTGTCATATTGAAAGGTGTATACTTGCATGCTTTGTTATGTAAGCAAGATTGTGGTAGCAATTCTATGTTCATCTTTCTTAGCATAGAAAAGAGAAGGTTGGGATAGTTGTAAGAAGTCTTAGAGAAGAAATCATGGATATAAAGGGGAAAAAAAAAACTGGTGTTTAGAGAAAGGTGGTTAATATTGTTAATATAAATTTTAATGTTCCATAAGCAAACACGGATTATTGTATTGGAGGAAATTTTTGAAGAATTTGGATGAGGTGGCGTGGAGATAAACAAAAGGAAAAAAGATAGAGTTAAACCTAAAGATGATGTGAGACTGTGAGAGGGAGTGATGGGGTTTCATAGTAGAAAGGACATTCAATTTTAACCTGGTTCTGCTTGTTTTAGGAAAAGAGATAATTTGTTTACATTCAAAAGTGGCTCTAATATGAGCAACATTGCTGTTAGGAGGGTATTATTGATTGAAGTAGCTGTAAGAAATAAGTCATGCAAACTGATCTGAAGTTCTGATTTCTTGAGTATTGCTGCACTTTCTCTTACAATATGCGCTCATCTTATTGTTCTCTGACTTTGACACATATTTCACAATTTACGGACTAACTCCTGTTCTCAAGTCTGGAAAAATTAGTTCTAAGAAGGTTGTTTGTTTGAGTGTAAGGTGGTAGTTGAAAGGCACTTCATGAACTCAGAATTTATATAGATCATCATTATAGGATGTTGAGGCTTGACTTACCTTAAGTTTTAGAGAGCTAACAAATGTTCTTGTTTTAATCGACTGCAATTTTGGGTTTGAATTCAAACAAGAAAATACTAAACTAGATGATTTACTTCTACAAATCTGTATCTTAATTTGTAATTCATATGCAGCTCCTGCTGAAAGGCTTCAGGCTCTTATTTTAGCTGAGTCCATGGTTTCCATATATGGAGAAAGTTGGTTGATTAGCCAAACTAGCGCAAATGATGCACAAGATACCCCTCCAGCTGACATGTAAGCTGTGATTGTTAAATGCTAACTTTTAAGCCTTTTGCACTGCATGGCCATTGTTTCATTTTCTCACCTCATCCTATTTTTAGGTGTCTGTTGCTTGTCTTGGAGCAGTCGAGGGTTGAAATTGCTGTTCTTCTGAATGAGTTGGCCTATTTAAAATATGAAGCACCTAAGGATACTTCAGCTACTGCTGAGGCAATTTTCTTGAAGCAACGAAATGTGGCTGTTGCCGACTCGTTGGTTGAGAAGATAATAAAATTAATATCAAATATTGGTGGAAATGATGGTATATTGATAGAAATTCAATTCACTTGGCCTTTAAATTCTGTCTTTTCAGTTTTAAGATAACAAGTAATCTAACATTGGAATTCTATGGTTCCTCTGCTCTGCTCAAAGTTATGCTAATTTAGGTCAAACTAGAATTCACTTGTAGTCATATATCATATTTTATATGTAGTCTTACATTATGGGCTATGAATGGCCATGTTAATATATATATATATATTTTAAAATTAAATTTGGGCAGGAGGGGTTGTGCTCAGTTCTTTTATTATCCTTTATCTGGGGTGATGGTTAATATTATTGGCTTGTAGGTTGGCCAGTGTTTTCAGTAGCTGTTTTGGAACATGTCTAGTTGGGAGTGTGAATACATGACTTTTACGTACCTGATACTATGAGATTTCCATTTTAAATAATGTAACTTCTTGGTTTTACTGGTTTAGTCATCTATGCTCCCCTTTTTAAATAATGGAACTAGTAGTATCAACTATGTGGATTTTTTTTCTATTCCAATCTTGATTGCTTGGAAATGTGATACTCATCTCACATTTGATACTGATGTTGACATTTTTGTAAACTTGTCTTTGAAGGTAAGTTTTTGTGAATTGGGTATATTAGATTTTCATCACTATATTTATCTGTGTTACTGTTTGTGTTTTTCCTTCTTGTATGAAGCTCATGTTGCAGCACAGTAGAGATATGGCTGGTGCTCAGTGGCTTAAGACATTTTGGACTGTTAATGTTCTCACTGATTTTAAACCAATACTCTTTTCCCTTTCATATTATTTTAGGGAACCTCATTGATGAAGGCACATTCACAAAGGTGATTCGCCAACTCAATGAGACAATTGGTGTCGTTCTAGAGTATTTAGAAGATGCGAAGGTAATGCTGATAATAGTTGTTTAATGTCATTTTAACATTTAATATGCTGCAGCAAAGTATAAAGGTGTAATTGTACAGGAACACGGGCAAAAGAAAGGGGATGATTTACTTGCTTCTGTGCGGATTATTGGGAGGTATGATCTTATGCCATCTTTACATTATTTATAATTGTCTGTGGCACAAGATGAATTAGTGTGAGGTGAAAGGATGTCAACAGGGCATTCTAATTACACCAATCTCTTTGTTATGTCAATTTTTAAACAACTAATTATATTTCATTCATATGTATAACTGTGTCACCTTTCATAATTTGCAGCAACCACAAACCAACAATATATCACAAATCCACAATTCCATTTTTTTACAACTGCGCTAAGAGAGCTTTCAACTTTCCATAAAACATCTAAAAGAGCTTCAATTATTCTTCCTTTATGTACAATCTTGCAATATCTCACCGCCCAAAGCATATTTCAATCTAGAAAAGCCCAGGATAAACATTAGTCTAGCTAAGCTTCAAAATCATTAACACCTTGAGATTCAACTACAGGAATAAAAAAGGAGCACCCAGCAACAAAAATCTGAAATGCATACACAACCACATATCATTTGAACTATTTCTACTGGAGTTAAAATTTAGAAAAAACCTATTGGAACACAGAAAGAACTCGATGATGCCTAAGGCAGGATCTGCCAGCCATTCCTTCAGACTAGAGATTGTAGATTTCTGTAGGATTCAGATGCACCCAAAATCAAATCAGAACTGGGATTCACCCTAAAGTGCAAAAAAATTATAATGAGAGACTTGTAACTGGCTGAGGTTGATGTAGCATTGACGAACAAGAGCTATCTCTTGATGGCATAATTGGGGGTGAGCTTAGCAGTGCCAGAGATGGGGAAGATAAAGAGCTAGCGGCAGAAAATGACATGGAAGGGCTGAGGGTTAGGGTTGTGTAAAGTTTATTTATATAGGGCATTTTTGTAATTTCCCACTGTGGGTACTTGCGGGTGGGAATTTTTGCCATCTGTAGAGGTGATATTTTGACGTTTCACCAATCTGTTTTATTTGAATGATTTAATTCTAATCATGTGTGGAAGACATCTTTCATCCTATTTATTAATGTGGATTTGATTTTATGGAGGTTTTAACAATGATTGATGATTTTAATATTTTGTATGTTGTTCATGCTTTGGCTAAATTGATGTTATACTATTTGGATGCTACTGCAAGTAAGGAAATATGCAGATGTATTTACTGAAAGCTAATTGTAAATAGTAGGGAAGAACATAGTTATTAATGGTGCGTGCCATGGCGCTGTGCGCGCACTGCACCAGCTTAGGCAACAAATGCGCGCACCACAGTGCGCAACATGTGCTCTTTCCCATTGCTCATGGTGCGCGCAGCGCACGCAATATTTAAAACGCAGTTAACCCCGCGTTTTCTTTAAGTTTTCGGGCTGGGTGGCTTAAAACACAAGCCCAGCCTCTGTTTTGCACCTCCCAGACCTGATCTCTGCGTTTTCTTTCTCTTTCTCTGCTGGCAGCTCCTGCTTCTCCTCAGTTTTGGCATTTTCTCCTCTGTTTCAGCCAGAACCAGCAAGCCAGCCCCTGATCCACGCCCCAGCTCCTTGTTTCGGCGGGCAACCCAGGCCCTTGCTCTCTGTTTCGCACCAACCCTGGTCATTCCTCTCTCTCTTTTGTTTCAGCACACCCAACCAGCAACCCAGCCCCCTGTTTTGTGTTCTATAAGTTCCTAAATGAGTTCTAGTAAGTCTAGGAGGGCAGACCCAACTTGAAAGTGTTGTGTTTGTCCAAATCCTAATGATAGGAATTAAGTGGTATGTAATTTATGCCAGAAAGTAATGCATGGTTGTTTATTATTGGATTTATATTTATATTAAATATATATTAAGTATATTTAATATAATGTACGTGGCACTTCAATGTTGTCCTGCGCAACGCACAACAGGGCCATGAGCCCTTGTCCCAGCAGTGCACCGCACGCCATTAATAACTACGGGGAAGAATATTAGTCTATTTAGATACCTTGTTGCTTCTTCATCCTTCAGACAAGAGATACTTTGTGTCAAGAATCAACTATTATAAAAGCTTAAGCTATTATGTTGAGGCCTAAGAATGGTTTTATATTTACACACCCCATCATGCAAAAGTACTTTGGGCTTGAAGCAAGCAATACACAGGCCCACTTTAACTTGTGTTGAAATTTAATTTGATTGAAGAACATGGAGAGCAAGGAGTGAACTCCTAGCCTCTTAGTCATAGAAATTTTGGAAGCATGTTATGAACCAACTATATTAAAAGCTTATGCTATTAGATGGAGACTCAAGAATGTGTTTATATCTCTTAACACTTCATGTATAGCTATTGTGCAACATTCTCTTATAGCATATTTGATGCAAAGGATATGGTATATGAGGGTTGGAGCTTGGCTGAGTATTTTCTATTTTCTTAAGTTTAAATTTAAAGAGGAAAGAGTCTGAGCTTTTTTCATGTATTTGTTTCAGCTACCTTGCAGAAGCGCCTCTTGCATGCAAGGAGAAGGTTCAAGAACTTTTAGGGTATATGCTTTCCATTGAAGGTGAAGATGAACAGAGGTAACTCTAAATAACCTTTTATCTGGTTATATGTTTGCTTCTCACTGTCAAGTAAGAAGTATTATTAGAATGACACAAGGCGCCTTTTTTTTTTTTAAGGGGGGGGGGGTGTTTTCTAATTTGGAGCATGAATATCTGTTGCCGAAATTAATGCTATATTGCAGCCCTTTCTACTCTGTGTGCTTTCTGCTGCCATTGCTGTGTCAAATTACTATGAAGATTGAAGGATGCAAATCTCTGGCTTTGTGTGGAGGACTTAAGGCTGTAAGTTATTCTCTGGTTCCAACACTTTATGTATTTTAATTTTACATTCTTCTTCTCCTTCTCCTTTTTCCTTTGTTGGTTTATCACTATACATTTGACTTAAATGTCGTTCTTTATTTATAAATGAACTAAATGCTAATGATTCTCGATTGTTGCAGTGTTCTATTTATATTGTATTATTATATTTTAACATGCCTTTTACATTTGTTGCAATGGCATCATCCAATAGCATTACGAACAAAGCATTTTTTCCTTGAGCTAAATATATTGGGTCTGTTTGCAGGTTTTAGATTGCCTCAGTAAATTAATAAGGTCAAATGGTTATATGGTTGAGGATAATGGTTGCATCTTCTTGGCTTGTGATACAATCATGAATCTTCTGCTGAAGGTGATTTTCTCATCATAATAACGAGCTTTATAATACTATATTGGTTATGCAAAATCTTGACATAAGTTGCACCTTTTTGACTATAGAAAGACAAAGTGCAATTGATGTTAGACGAATCTGCTTTTGTTGAACTTCTGAAAGCATTGGCTTACTGGTCAGGTACCATACTCAGTAGCAGCCTTTAAAAGGGATGTTGTCATTGTGCTTTATTACTTAAGATCATATTCCTTGCTTGTGCATCTACTTGTTTGCATGCACACTCGAAAAGTGATACATGCTCTGCTGCAAATGGACTACTAGCATTGTATCTAGAAAAGCAATTGATTTTTGTTCATCATGTTGGACTACATTGTAGCTTATATAATTTTACTGGATTACAGTCTTTGGCATATCTTATGTGTGAGAAGTAGCATTAGGGTCAGAATATGATCAAATGGAGTTATGTACAATGTGTGGATAAACATCAACCACAAGGATTTAAACTGAGCTGTGAGAATATGCGAAATTTGAGAGATTCAGAAAAAATGAGAGTACTATAGTTGTTCTTTGTTGGTAATGTAAAGCTACAAAAAAGTATGCTTTTATGATGACAGAAGCCAAGCGTCACTTTGCTGTTGACCAGTGCAATAGTTATTGAAACTAGCATTGTGTCATCAATGAGCGGAAGTGAAGATAATTTTTGACAATTACGCTTTAGTAACAATATAAACATATAAAATTGAGTCTTCAAAGGTGAAAACATACTGAGGGCATTGTTCAATCATGCTAAGAGACTATGATCAAAAGGAAAGGGGGAAGAGATCTTGCACACATTTTTGAAGAGTGGGGATTGGAAAGAATCCTCATCTTTTCTTTGGGATTTCTGTTGATGATCATGTTTGCTTGATCTTGTGCTTATCTTGTCATGTGTGGTTGGGCCTAGTCCAGTCCAGTCTATGCACCCTGTGAAATAATTATAATTCTCAAAATTGGAAAAAAAAAAATTATGATTCTTCTCAAAATTGGAAAAATTCAAATAGATGGGATTAAATGCTTACAAACACTTAAAATGTGCCAGAAACTTTATAAATGTAGCTGACTGATCCTTGTACTGTTGATATTTGCTCTTGCGAATATCGTTGTCAATACTTAATGTTCTATATTTTTTGAATTGAAAGAATGGAGAAAAAGAATTTATCTTACTTTTAGTTACTGACATGGTCTGTAGAAAATACTGGTGACATGTCAAGTGTGATGATGGCTTCAAGCATTTGCTCGTTGATATTTGATTATACATCAGAAGAGGCTCTTTTAAACTGTCCTGATTTCGACAATAGCACTCTTAGCAGTCTTTATCGGCTCATTGCAAGATGTCTGGCTTCATCGGGACAGGTAAATTGCAAATTCACTTACATTATTGGTAAAATAAATTTCGTCAGAGTTGTATGGAAGATTTTGTTACATAATATGGGTAGGAATTAGCATTTGATTTATTTTTGCTTTAGTAGTATCACTTCACTTCTATAATCTTCATTTTTTCTTGTCTCTCTCTACTGTTATCGCAAGTTCATCCCAACATCAACATCTTCACTACATTTATTTGTATGTGTGATCAATTAATAGCGCGGCTTGCACTCCATAAAGTATGGCTGCTTGTGTGGCAAACATTGGTGACATTGTCCTTTAACTTTGAAAATCCTTCAGTCTCTCTCTCTTTCTTGTTCCATCACATCACATGCACATAGTCTGATGCTACTTACCCAATCTTTTTTTTTTGAAAAAAAAAACTGCAAATTGCTGATGTGGCTGCATGAGTTCAAGTGGCCCCACTTAAAATTTTTCCTGTCAAACTTAGATGCAGCCACAGCATTAGTTTGTGTACAGTTTGTGAGGGTAGGATGGGTATAACTTGTACATAATTCTGAAGTATTTACACTTCAACCGAATCATTTGAAGTCACTAATTCAAGTGTTAAAAATGTCTGCATCTTGTTTTAACACTATCTCAAGATATCTAATTACTCATTCTTGGCCTTAGATTTTTTCTGGCTGTTACTTTTAACTGAACTGTTGTTCCCTCTCTTTTGCTAAATTTAAATTCTGCATCTCATCTACTCAAACTATATTATCTGTAAAATGCAAGGTTGTCATATTCGAGATCCTACCTAGGATAGGACAAGGGGTATAGACACATAAAACGTGAGATCGTAACACAGAATGGAAGATCCCGCCTCTAATATAAAATATTAAATATGTGTATATGTATGTAGATACATATATAAATAACACAAATAGACAGAATACCTTTAAAATCACAACTAACATTTAAATAAACTCTCGTTCAAAATGCATAATAGGTGTCTTTTACTTTTTATTTCTTATTTTTCTTCCTATATCTTCAATCAATCTTAGTATATTTTTTGTTCTTATATTTAGTATAGTAGTTAATTTGGGCTAAGGTTTGTATAGGGCCATTGTCTTGGGTTGGGTATTTCCAAACTCGTAGAATTGTAAGATCGTGATTTTGACAACCATGGTAAAATGTTCAATAAAAAAAATGTTTATCCTGGAATAATGGACTCATTTATCATCACTGGGAAGTGGAAAGGGAGTTAAACACTGCAATATGTCGTAGTCAGGAATTTTCCCTTGTTCCCATTCTGGTTTGGACACTATTTCATTCTGTTCTGCATTTTTTTTAATTGGTCCTAATAATTACTTCTTGAAGGCTCCTAAGTAAGAAAGTTGATTTACCTCGCGGCACTTTAAATATTAAAGTGGTTTGCTGGATATTTATGTTTTGATTTAACAGTTACTTATACACTTAGTTGTTTGTTATAATTTATTGCAGGATGCTGAAGGGGATATGGATCTTTCTGAGATTATCTCTGCCGGTGAATATATATTTTCTATATGCTAGTTATTAGAGCACTATAGGCTTTTTGAAGTAGTTTCTTGCGTTTTATAACTCTCAATGTTGTGCAGGTTACTCTCGATGGGCTCATCGGTACCCCCACATCAGAGAGGCACTCAAGACATGATTTTGATTTTCTTGGTGTGATTAGCTGTATGTGAATGCTTTCAACTTTCGAGGTAGCATTACTAAATTCTTTACATAAAAAATTTGTAGATTGTGGTTTTAAATGTTGATATTTAGTTATAGTTGTAAAATGGTGAGTGGGTTTGGGGCACGCAATATTATTGTTGTCTTTGGACTGGGATTTGTTTGTTGTAAAAAAAAAAAAAACTTTAAATCCTGCAGATTGAAGGCAGCCAAGGTTAGGGGAGTGAAGTTGCATTCTTGTAATTCATGGAATATTGGAGAATGGTGGTTGAACAAGATCTTAGGAGTTACAACCTTGTTACTCCCCCAAAAAACCCATATTAGGAGTTCAACCGAGACATTTACAATTACTGAGGCACTTTTTACAGGTGACTTTTTAAAAATGGAAAAATGAAGCTAGAGCAAAACAGGCTATAAACATCTAGTGACGGCAGTGGATTGTCTCTATTTATCACTCATCTTAGCTGAGGGGCATTATATGCTAGACTGCAGCCCTTTGCTTGTTTGTACCGAGCATACTCCTGCAGAGAGTAGCTCATTAGATACTTCCATTTAACGATCACTTGTTTTCGAAGGCCAATGTTTCAGTTCAGTTCACGTGAATAGACATAATGTAACACATTAATCAGCTACTGACAGGTAAACTATATTTTGACGCAGTTATTTCAACAAAACAAATCTAACAGCCATAGAAAATCATTGGATATAAATGTACAACATGAACATACCATACTCAATTTCTGCCAACTGCTCCGGAGTGAGGAACAAGGATAAATCCCGAAAAAATGTCGATCCTGGCACACGTGACTTTCTCTTCTAGACTGCCAATCTCGTTCTTAGGACCATATTTGGACCGACATCTTCTCGTCATGAACATACCATACTTCTCACTTTGCAACATTGCAGCAGATTCTGCAAAGGAAAATATTTGTAAAGCATTTATAAAGCACCTGCACTCGATCAGGCCAGGCCTCTCCAGTGGAGTTGGGCGGTGGGGCCTTGGATGCACCAGCGATCAGCACACGGGAGTGGTTGCCCAGGTTTCTCGGCACCTCGCGTTCATGATGCATCTACATTCAACTGTGCCCCAGAGACTGTTTCTCGGCATCTCGCGTTCATGATATATCTGCTTCTTTCACGACGTGTTCTGGTCCCGAGTCTCTAAAGTATGTGCCAAAGGACCCAGGTAATCGGTTTCAATCAGAAAATTTCTTTTATAGAAGCCAAGTTTAAAAAATTATTGGGTTTAAATCATTAGACGTCCAAGATTAATAGGCATGAATCAGCCAATTCTTGTTATGTACAGTTGCATGTTATCCAGGACGCCTTTTTCTATTGCATGTTATCTTCATTTTTTGTAAGTGCCAAATTATAAAAACTTTCTTGTCATGAGTGACTTCCAAGAGACAATCCAAGTAGCTAACTGTCCTCGTTGCTTGAATGAGAAGTCAACATCACTGGACCAGAATACATACAGCCAAATTTACCAGAAGGCATGTCCCTCAAAATGATGCTATTGCTTCATATGCTTCAACATATAATCTCTTAAGACAATGTTTTCAATGCAAAATATCACTACCCATATCTTCCATACAAGTGCTTATCTCTCAATGAACATATAGCTTTGCACTCAACACAACATGTTTTAGTAAAATTGATCAGCCTCCTCGCCAAAATGCAACATGTTCAAGTTTGCTTGTTAGCATGTAAAGCATAATTTACATAGTTAGGACATTTCTATTGGCTCAAGCTTGTTAATATTACATAATGCAACATGGAATTATAGTTCAGTAGCTAAATAACTATGCAGCAAGTACACATAGTTCTCAAAATCTTGTAGAAGCACTAGTTGCAAATCCAGAACTGGGCACATCTATATGCACATTTTTTTTATAGAATATACATCATTAGAGAACCAACACTGGAAATAACAATTATAGTTTTTAAACAAGAATTTAATTAAAGCTACCAAATGAAGGTCAGAAAGTTGAATGAGGTAAATCCAAAATATCAAAGAAAAATACCTTCTGATGTGCAGACCAAGGATGAAACTTGATAGAGCAATCAACAATCCTGCACCTTATACAAGAATTTAAGATGGAGATTGCTCCTGTGTTATTGAACAGATCTGCAAGAGCATTGTGAGATAAAAGTACTTACAGTTAGAATAACAATATTCATCCTCAAGAGGAATCATAATATATGGAAGGCACTTAAAAGGAACACTCCTAACACAGAACAAGCAAATAAGACAACTTTTGTTTTATTTACTTTTTTATTTTTGTGTGACACAACCTATGCTTCCTATCTTCAGCATACTCCAAAATCTTCTTCACTTTAGTTTCTGGCATGCATTTCAAAACCTTTGTGAGGGAGATTTCTCAGAAAAATAATTCTCTCCATATAACAGGAAAATATTGATAATATTAAAGAAATAGTGTGCATAGAAAGAGACCAAGGCAAGCATAGAATCACACTTCAAATGATTGAGAGGAGATGCATGTGTATGATTGTTATATTAAAAATTAAATATAATAGTTTGTGGAACATGTAGTAAAAGAGAAGTTTGGTTTAACGATCTGCTTACTTGCCCATAAAGTATTAGATAATGGGTTTGAGCACATTTCTGATGCCTCTAGCAAATTGTGGCTACATGTATGCGATGATGTGCCAGCTTCACCAACTGCCAAATCATTACACAACGAACCAGCCAAGCCAATAAAACCAGTCCAATTCACTAGTTCCTACCAAAACCTGCTGGTTTAGTCTAGTTCTGACCAGTTTCCAATGAGTACAGTTTTCACTTTTCAGGACACAACCAAATCAAACAGATGACCAGTTCACTGGTTGTCCAGTCAAACCTACCAGTCTGGTGTGGTTTCTCAGAACCATCAGTATAACGATAGCTCGTACTACTAATTTAGCCTCCTATTCATGGATGTGAACAGTAAAATAAATATTATTGAAAGTCATATAAAAGGAATACAAAATAATGATTTAGATTTTCCTATAGCTATAATTGTCAGAACTAGACCAATAAACAGACAAAAGCATCTAAGAAAGATCCGTGTTCCTACAAGTTGATTATTCATCTTTAAAAGCCTTTCATCCATACACATACATATTATGCATGATAAAACATCAACCACTCAATTTTACAACATTTACATCTTACCCCAAACTTCAAAAGGTATAGCTTCCGCCATTGCGCAATGGTCTCACCGCTTTCCATACAAACAACATCACCTAGGTTGACAGCATGTAACCCTGAATGCTGCAACATGCACAATGATGTGTTAAGTTAATTGTTCAACAAAGAGGATAAATGGTCGGTCTAATCATCATAACAATGTTGAACCAGTTTTAACAATATTTACCTCACAAAATTTAAGGACAGACATGCAGCAACAGTGGCATGAGCAAACAATACCAAGAATCCCTGTAATGCTGAGAAGAAGATAGCCACATCTTTAAATTGAGAATAGAAATGTGAGTGTCAATATATATATATACATATATATACACGTATTATGGGTAGCCCCTTAATCAGTAGGCCAATATGAGATTCAAGAGCTCACTTTTACACATGCAGAACACGCGAGGGCACCCATCCATAAAAGGAGTTGCCTGCTTAGAAGAGCATTGTCCTAATGCCATATTTGGCATAGCTTGAATATCTGAACTGCAAACATTTGGATTATATGCAGGGCTTGTACCACAGCATTGCCCCCTAGAAGAAAGAGGCTCCCTTACCTTCTCACCACCAGGAACTGTAGGCTCATGAAGTACAGAACTATTACTACTCATACCCACAAGTCCCCTGGAAGAAATATAAGGAAAAGTATCTGCCCAGGTTTGAAGGTTATGATTACTTAAATTTTCTGTTATCATTCCCCCACTGGATGTCAGGAAGGCCCCACTTCCTACAGAATCAACAAAATTCCCACTAGCAGCAGTAAAATTACCAGACAAGGTGCAATGCTTTGGATCAGACAACTCCTGAAAATCACAATGTAACAATGATGGACGGCCATAAAGGAGAGCCAGAAATGAATTTCCAGCATCAGCATGGTCTGATCCATGGTTGTTTGAATAACGAAAGGTTAGGTAAACAGGGCCTTGCATCCCTCCAACAAACTTTGATCTTAAACCATGAGCAACTCGTGGATAAAGACAATGGCTTGAATTAATCTTCATCTATTTAAAAAATGCAGAGGGGAAGGGGTTATAATGATTGTATGAGTACTAACAACACATTGATATTTTCTCTGAACCTCTGTTCTGAGAAACAGAGACAGTAAACACACATTCTGAACAACAAAGTAATGTATAAGAATGTAGAAATCACACATGCAAAGTTGCATATGCTGGAGAGAATGATGACACCAAAGACCAAAATTATAAAAATATTTCCCATCGTGCTAATAAGAATCTTTTCCAAATAAACACAAGCTAATCACACGTTACCCACTGTGACTTTCTAAAGCATTTCCCCATCTATCAGTTTCAACATTTTAAAGTTACTATTTCCTTATGTTAGCCTACTAGTCTCCAGAAGTCTCCACACCAAACATTTTAAAATCATACCCTATAGTTATCGTATTGTATACTTTGGTAAAAGAGCATTGATGAGACCAAAAAAATGTGTTCAATCATAAAATTTTCTCAGGTTGCATGAAAATCTATTGCTCTAATAGGTTATACAAACTACAAATTTCAAACTAAATATGGACCCATTCTGCTCATCAGAGTATAACCAATGTGGTAGAAATTTTCCCAAAAGATATCCAAATGTTATTTCTCAATTGTCTTAGGTATGAGTATGACATCTGGAAAATTCCAAACATCTTATTTTTTGTTCCTAACATTTAAACCCAGAAAATCTACAGAACCTCAGCAGATACGTAGTTTCCAAGGAATAAGGCTAAACAATTGCCAAGGACTTGCATGGCTAAGAACCTTATTTTATTTCAATTTGTGTACATGATCTAACTGCCACAACATTTCAACTTAAATTTCTTTGCAAGAGATAGCATATAAAAAGGCATCATTACACACATTACCAAAAAAAAAGCATATAATAAAAGGTGCAGATTGTTTGACTTCTCTCAGTTGCTCTATGGAAGCTGGTCTGATTGTTCGATACTCGCCTCCACTAGATCTTAGGCAACTGTTGATTTTTTATGTAATGGATCTCTACTCCCAGGGTAGTTAAGATGTAATTTTTCTTTTTGGGCTTTGGCCCCTTTCTATTACCAAAAAAAAAGCATAATTACGCACCGCATTACTCGTAACTGATTTAAATTCTGTATATACATGCCTACTTGGATGTATTCCAAATGAACCATTGGAAAGGACTTTATCGAAACTTGAATGTTAGTCATTGCAAATAAAAGGAAAAAATATGATCCCACTATTCACATCACATTATGCAATATATAACACTAGATCATACTGTTTTTATGCATCGATTAAATAAAAAACAAAAGAAATTTGTTTATCCAAAGATGAGAGAAAAACCAGAAGGGAAAAAAAAAAAAAACTAACTACTGAGCTTTCACATTGACATCGTCGTTGAACGTTGCAATGGTACTACATCGTATTAGAACAACAATGCAAACTGAAAGACATTAACGCTCTTAAAGAAGAGCATTCTTCAAACGAACGTTCACATGTTAACTGTAATCACTGGAATGCATAACCAAAACGCCAAGAAAAATGGATAACGCGAATAAGGAATCACAGATAGAGAAAGCTCGAACAAACGGAAGCAAAGAAAATGAAAAAAAAGATCACACCAGTTACCTGAGCCATTGGCTCCAGCGATGCAGAGGAAAGCATCGCAGGTGTTGATGGCTGGAATGTGGAATCACATTTCTTCTGGCAGGAGCTGTTCATCTCTTCAAACCCTAACATTCGTCAAAGGAAAGCATTGAACAATCTCAAAACTTGCAGCGATGAGAGTCTCGAATAACTCTGCATAACTGCACAGTGGTGAATATTGATAGAGGAAGAAGCAAAGAGAAAAGAGATGTGTGAACTGAAGGAGTGCAGCAATGGAGAAAACCCTAGATTCTGAAGGAGAGGGAGTCAGAAAGTTGCGGAGGATTCAGAGGCCTTGCAGAGAGTGCGGGGTAAAAGAAAAGAAACAAATGAGAGAGAGTTGAGGCTTGAGGGGGGAGTTTAATCGACTAATCGGTAATCCAAGGCATGTGGAGCATCAGACAAATATCAGCCGTCGATTTCATTGTTCTTTTCAGGCATAAGCGGTTATGGGCTTTCGATTATGAACGCAACCGGTTTGCTCGGTTTGGGAAGGTGAAGTGAAGGCCGTGTGATGAAGTCGTGAACGGGTTGTTTCTTGTTTGGGTGAAGGGAAGCATGTACCTAACCTAACCCGCAGGCAGGTACAATTGCTGTTACCTCCCGCCATAGTGGAGTACGGATGACGATCAGGTTCCCACTTTCAGTGTGGGTACCTTGATAATCTCTGATCTCTCTCCCCAAAATCCCCTTCGACTAAAAAAATAAAAACCCGTTGGTTTTATTACCAAAACAAAATAACCTGTTGGTTTGATTTGCCTCATTTTGTTTCTTTTTCCTTTTTTTTTTTAAAGGCAATTACCTCTACTGCTCTTATACTCTCCTTTTGTTTATTACGTTAATTTTATCTTAATTTATATTTGATATGGAGTAAAAATAGAGGTAAATTTTTATGAAATAAATTTTTATAAATTTATTATAAAAAATTTATCTTATTATGAAAATTTATTTTTATTTTTATTTTTATGTTAAATTAACCTTTAGCATTAATTTCTCATCTAACACTAATCAATAAGTACCCATCTCTCCAAACTTATAAATATTATATTTAATTTCATCACCCTCATATGTCAATTTTCTCATGATTTAATTTAAATATCATATACCAAACTAACAATAAATAAAAAGTAATTCCTTTGTGCCAACAAAGTGATATGGGACTCCTCGAAAAATGACGTGATGTAGTAATGCAAAATTATAAAACAGTGAAGAACACGAATAGATAAAGTAACACCAAAAGGGAATAGAAGCTTCTATACTTGCAATTTTCAAGACTTACGAATCAGACACTATATATTCCATGTCAGGATCTTAGCATGCATTTAGTCTAGTTATACATATTTTGTCAGTGGTCGCTGCCGAATATAGAGAATGAGCTACAAAGAATAATGTTAATAAAGAGCCAAAAGAAGTCAAAGTTTTACGAGGTGGCAAACAAATTTTGGAGCTTGGTGCCTGGGATCCAAAACGAAGTGAAATACATATACGTATAACCAAAGAAAAAAGAAATCAGAACGACTCATTAGAAACAAAAGTATAGAAAATAATGCCCATAGATGACCACAAACAAAAATTGAGAGGCTAAGCATTTTTCTCGGTCAAGGTTCCCATCCAAGCCGGTGGCACCATGCCCGTTTGCTCGTGGACTGTCTTAAACAGAGGTGGCAACATCTTATACACGCCAGCAACCTCCTTCAGACCGGTGGCACCACCACCAGCTCCTCCATCGGTTACTTCCCCACCATTACCATTAGTCCAAATACTAATCTTGGGCTCAAGTCCACGGATTGCTTCGGCATTAATCTTGGCAATCTCCTGAAACATGCCACTATTTATCATCAAGTAGTCCCTTACAGCTGCGTAGTTGCCTCCCACTGCATCAAGAAGTGTGCGTAAATATGCCCCTTGGGCTTGCCCAAGCGCCACAAGCCCCTCTGCCTCCTTTTTCTTTGCGTACAGTTCTGCTTCGGCAGCTTGTTGGCGAGCAAAAAATGCTGCCTCGGCCAATGCTTTTTGTGCTTCGGCCTCTTTCTCCTTCTCAAACAGAATCGCTTCCGCGGCTTTTTGTTTCTTGTACAGCTCCCAGTTGGCCTCTTGAACCTATTTGAAGGGTTTCGGGGATTAAAAAAAATTATCACACACACTTTCCTTTCAGATTTCATCGTTGACAATGATATATAGATTGTAGATACTTATATGGCTAATATTTGAAGTTACTATTGATAACGATTCATCGAACTTGTTAATTTTTTATTTTTTGTTAGAAATTAAAATAAAAAAATTGATAGACAATTCCAAATTTTTTAATCAGAGCGCCAATTACATGTTTTTTTTTTTTTTTGGATGGTAGCTTTCCACCCATATTTGTTAATTTCCAAGTGTTTAATTTCTGCCAACCCAATGTTAACAACTCACTTGTCAACATTTGAATGACACAGCATGACAAATGTTCAACGGCTTTTCGTCACTGGGATAACCGGATGAGGGTATCATCGGTGCATCCAATTCCAACGTCATATTCTTAATCATGTACTAGTCTGCTTTATGGTTGTATGCTAATTAATAGGTTTTGATATATGGTACTAAAAATTAGCCTTTGTCTTTGGTTATTTCTCCCTATATATTCTGTCGCCCTCCGTGACTTTTGGGGAATAAGCAAAAGCCAACTCGTTAACACTAATCACGTTAAGGGCATTGGCAAGTAGAGACATTGAAATTACTATCTTGATGACCATCTTTTTTTCCGTTTCAATTTGTGTGTATTTGTTGAAGGACTAATTATATTCTAGAGTTTCCATTACTGTTATTCTTCACTTCAGAACTCATATCTGATCGTTGGAGTTATGATAATATATCAGTTTTAAGAAAACTTAAACAAGATGGACACATACACAGTGACAAAAAAATTGCAGAGCAAAAATTGATATCAATCAGCAAGGTTGAAAAATGTTGGGTTAGTATCTTAGTAAATTTATATGAATTCTTTTATAAAAAAACAGATTAATTAGTCTTATTAATGAATGAATGCAGAGTGACTAATATAAATAATTTGTAAAATGAATGAAGAACTAACCTTGGTTTCATACTCAACGCTTGCTTTGCTCAGGTACTCAGCTTTAAGTTTCTCTGTTCTTGTCATAGCATTCATCCTCTCAACCTCCCCCTGCAACTCCGCTTCCCTCAGTGCCACAGCCTTGGCGGCCTCCACCTCCGCCACCTGCGCCGCCTGTGCCCACGCAGCCTTTTTCTTTGCAAGTTCAGAATTGGCCTCTGCCACCTCTGCCTCCCTCTCATTCTCAAACACCTGCACTTCCGCACTCACCTTTATTTCCTCCTTCTTGCCCTCTCCTTCTCTCTGCGTCGATATGATCTTAGTCTCTGCGTCAATCCTCGCAGCATTCTGAAGGGTCTGGCCTTCTCGCAGCTTCGCTCCCACCTCTCCTTTCATCTTAGCCTCGGCCACGTCCACCTTGGCTTGGTTTGCAGCTTCCATCTGCGTCTTCTGCCCCAAATAAGAGAAATACTCGTGACTGGGCACATCCACCAATTGCTTTACATTGGCATTGTAAATCAGAAGCCCAAACTGGTTAAGCTCGAGCTGCACTTTCTCGAACACTTCCTGTTTAAACTCTTTGGTGCCTCTGAAAATCTCTTCCATGGTCATGGAGGCTGCGAGGACACGTGTCTCTCCTTCGATGATACCCTGCACAAGCTCCTTGACGTGGTTGGAGAGCTTGTCATGGGGTGAGATGAGCTTAGCATACTTGAGAAGGCTCTGGTGGTCGTCCAATCGGGGGCCGATGGTGAAAACAGCTGGGAGCACAAAAGGAAGCTTCTCGGCGCTCATGGCTTGGACCTCGAAGGTGTAGTTCACCGGAGAGAGGTCGACGACGGTGTATGCCTGGCCTGGGAAAATCCATGCTTTCTTTGCGAGCTTTATGTCTTTGATTCCGACCCCAGTAATAACCAGGTATTCAGATGCGTTTGCTACCTTGTACATGGCTTTTGTTTTGCAAGACAGTGATGTTCTTAGGGTAATATGAAATCTAGGAAAGACTTGAAGGAAGGAATGAATATGTAATGAGTACTAGTGCGTGCCGAGTGGAGGGCCTGAAGGCTTGCCTTGATTTAAAGCCTGTGGCCAGAGGGACGCAATGACAAGTGCCAGCAAGTATAGGAAAACAATTATTAGAATTGTGTACATGTTTTATTAAGCCTTCATTTATAGGCAAAGTGTTTGACTCCTTATAAGAGTTTTAGACCTAATATGATAAGAATATACTCTTATATATATATATAAGAATATATATATATATATATATATATATATATATATATATATATATATATATATATATTATTGTGATAAGGATATCTTTTAGCTACTTAGATATGAGACTGTAGGTAAGGAAGTTTATTCTCGTTAGGTGCTTGGCTAATGTAACGTCAGCTTAGAAGATTGCTACATTATTTCGATGGAACTCCCATTAATTTAGAGGTATATGTAGGTTGGACTGAGTTTAGGATATTTTTATATACAATGAGTTAAATTAGATTAAACTTGTGGATTTGATGTACATTAAAAAAAATTTTACTTGTTAAAATAAATATCAAAAATCAATACAAAATTAAAAATCCATCACATATTATAATAAATAACTTAATAAGTTTCAACAAAAAATGACATATAAAGTTTCAAATAAACTAAAAGTTAAATACAATAAGTCACAAGTTATAAACATAACATAATAAGTATTAATCTTAAACATAAAAAATACTAATACAAATCTTAATTGTCAAAAGTCAAATACAACAAATCACATCAAATCTGAGAGAAAGGGAGAAAAGAAGAAACATTAGATTAGTACACTAAATATCTAAAAACGATTGTATTTTTTTATAAGAAAAAATAATTGAGTTAGATTAGGTTGAATAAGTTGAAAATTTTTGAACCTGTAACCCAATCCATTATCATTAGGTTAGAAATTTTTAAATTTAACTCAATCTACAAACTCAATCTAATTTATAATTATGGATTTGGTTAGATCAAAATCCACAGACTCACAGATTAACCCAACTTGAACTAAACCAATGGACACCCCTACCTATTATAATCGTACCCCATATATGTGTTTTATATATATATATATATATATTCAAAGTAAACATATACTTGTAAGGTCTACGTACGCAATCCTGATTAATGTCATATTCTCCATTGATTGATTCATTGTTTCTATATATATATATATATATATATATATAAGAACAATGAATCAATCAATGGAGAATATGACATTAATCAGGATTGCGTACGTAGACCTTACAAGTATATGTTTACTTTGAATATATATATATATATTGTAAAACAAAAATATAAGAACAATGAATCAATCAATGGAGAATATGACATTAATCAGGATTGCGTACGTAGACCTTACAAGTATATGTTTACTTTGAACATTTCAAAAACATGTAATTTTCAGATGATTATATTTGTCCATTTTCTTTTTATGTACAACAAATTTGTTTTTTGTTTCAGCTAAAATACACATGGGAAGTTGCAAGGTCCCTGCTCAGCTTCATCAAAAATATCTTGAACTTGGCAACTGCGAAGGGGTGGCATGGTACGCCTAAGAATTTTTTGCTTTCCACATTATATGAACTTTCATATGTTGGCTGGGGAATATTTGTAAGTTGTACGGACTCCATTCCAAGAAAGGATTGCAATAGGTGGAATACACTTTTTTTTTTTATTACATTGCTGTAGGTGAATTGAGCTCTTTCTGAGAAATAAATTGTCGACATCTCATACAGGAAAAGCCAAAATACCAGCACAGGTTAATTAAGCAAATTAATTATATTGAATAAATTAAGAATATAACATTTGTACTTCAACTCAACGCGAGTTTGAGTCTTAATAATAATAATAATAATAATAATGAAAAACGCTATTAGACTCCTCGTCCTTAGCTAATAATTTTTAGTTTCCTAAAATTAAAAAAAATAATTAGCCAATTGGTATCGGAAAATAACAAAAGAAAATAAAACAACTAATCCAATTATCTGTCAATTGTTTGGGAATATTTGGCGTGTAAGGAGATTCAGGAAGTCCTGAAAAGTTGAATTTTTCAAATTCCTTTAATATGCTTGACACGTTTCCTTTGTCTGACTAATGGCTTTTTCTTCTTATTTTGGCCGGAGTTTCTGTGATATTGCCACTTGGATTTGCATCATCTTTCTTTGGATATTTATTAAGACCTGGGTTTGGTTAGCAGACTGGAAGTTGTAATCAAGACCCTGGGTTTCAAGGAAATTCAATCTCCTCGAGACTTAGCTTAGTTATACTTGTGTTTGATGATTTTACTGGGGCATCCATATCCCATGTAGTGGCTGTTTCTGTTTAGTTATTGTCAATCTGTCAAAAATTTTAACTAATTTTTTTAACTATGTAACATTATTCTTTGTTCTTAAAAAAAATAAAAAAAGACATAATATAGTTAAAATAAAATCTAATTTTGAAGCCCAACCATTCGAACATTTAATTCGTCTGAATAAATACCTTCTTCCTCTTTTTCTCAACATAAAACTGAAATATAGTAAGAAGTGCATTTAACCGCACAACATTAATGAACACCAAAAAAAAAAAAAGCACACAACATTAATGATTTAGTAAATGAATATGTTGTGTCTGTCAGCATTTTAAAATTAGTTATTGCCTTTTTTTTTTAATAAATACAATGATATTTTGTATGAATTTTTCATAATAAAAAGAAAGTGTATGGTAAACACAAAATACCTTAAGTAATTTACTCAAAAAAATGTCTCTGCGTTGAGTGCGTGAACATATGACCCCATATCATGCGTTTAAGATGACCACAAAGATCTTATATGCCCTTTATTCAGTTAAGATGCTAATTGTGTATCACTATCAGAACAGGTCGACCCAAGCCACAACAAGCCGAGGCATATTTGGACTACGACAAGTTGGCCCATTTTTTCAAAGGGCTTAGATATTTAAGGTCCTAATTTGACCCTTAGTGTTGGTCGGCAGCCCATTCAATCCACATAAAATTAAAAAAGAAAAAGAAAAAAAAGTTGAAATTCCAATAAATAAAAATTGGAAAAAGGTTAATAAAGATGAAGAAAAATACGGAAAGAAAAGTTTGAACAAGTTTGAAAAAAGAACACATAATAAAGTGTTTAATTCACAATTTTTAATAACATAATAAAAATAATTAAAGGTTGGGAAATTTTTTTTTAAAAAAACGGCTACTCACGAGGACTAACCCAACTTGACTCTTACTAACTTACGAGTCAAACAAGAGCTGGAATTAAGCAGGCCAATTTGGCCCATGGTTAAACGAACCAATCCTAATACCAGAGTAAAAGCCACAGCCTACCAAGTCAAGCTCATTTTGAGAACCTTAAATGCCTAGACATGATACTTGACCGTGCTATATGAATTACCAATATTACCCACTAATTTTCTCCTGTTATAAATACTAATTTATCCTTATCAATTTTACACTCTTGTTATCATAAAATATACATTTTACTAAAAGAATAAACATTTTATTGTACTAAAAAAATATATACATTTTATTAAAAGTAATTATTATGTATAAAAGAAATTTTTCTTTGATATCGTTGTTATGTCAATAAAAATTCATAAATTTTATGGTATAATAAATTAAAATAAATATAACTATTTATTAGTTTATGTATACAAATAAAAAAAATGTATAAACTGCAAAGTGCAATTTAACAAGGGTACGAGGATATCACACATGTATAAGTATTTAAAATAATAAAATGTCGTACCAAACATAAGATTCCTAAATACTCTGACATCCGATAACCAGGCATCTCATGCCCAAATGATTACACATCGAGGATGTCTTTACACCAGACACCACCTCAGTGGAGCACATTTGGATCTGCTCATTTCTAGATTAAACCTAAATAAACTAAACTTAAAAACTTATATTTTAAAGATAATTTCAAATTAACATGATTAAACTAATAATGAAGTTTTAATAATTGGTTATTAAGATATATTTCAAAGTGTTAATTAACTGTGCAAATCGGTCAATGACTTAATTGCAATTCACTGTTTCTCATCAAAGATGAAAAGCTTGACTTGTTTAAGAATTATTTAAACCACAGATGGATTATGCCAATGATTTTTTTTTTCGGTAGAAGCCTATGATAAATATGTAATTAAGAACATAGACAAGTAAAATAACAGTTTAAATAATGTTTAAACCATGGGCCAGAGCAGACCGATAATTAACTCAAGTAAGTTCCTCATCAGCCATCACGGGAGTATTAGAATGCAGGAACCCCAACCCCAGGAAGATGTAAAGCTGTCGAAATAGCATCCAACGCAGGCTTGATGCATCTAACACTTCAAGGTACAATAAGAATGCAATTTTCCAACCAATCAATTTACTATGCACAGAACTTATGAATTATGATAATTGGAACTTACTAGTTAGTATCTTGAACAGGAACATAAGAATGCAATTTTCCAACCAATCAATTTACTATGCACAGAACTTATGAATTATGATAATTGGAACTTACTAGTTAGTATCTTAAACAGGAACAACTCGCATACACAAGTCGGCTACCCACTGTCCTTTGACACTCGAGTCGAATAAAAGGTTGACCATGACACTCAAAACATTCTTGATACTACCCCAAACTCTAATTATAGCCAAGGTTCGTTCATCATATCAAACAAGGCAAGACATATCAAACACAGCAGGACTGTCTTGCATGGCAGTATAAAGAGTGAAATCTTCTCAACTTGGATTACCATGTGTCCAAGTCCCAATCCTTACTGACCAGTGACCACCACTGTCTTGCCTCCCTAAGCAGCTTGGTCAATCAACCATGTGTGTGTGTGTGTGTGTGTGTATCAATCCTCCTACTTAGATCCAATCAACACCATAACTAAATTGGACAGTCTAGATGACCAGCTTTAGCATAGCCTTAGTGAAGTTTTAAAAAAAAAAAATTCCCAATACCATTTTCTCACACGGGCGCTACATAGCACCACAAACAGACATGGAGATGATAGATCCAACAACAAAGAATAGGATAAGGCACTGAAACAAATAACAAGTGCAGCATCACTTGAACACAATAATGATCCGTATATGATATAATAGCATGGAAAAAAAATTAGGAACAACTCAATGCGAAAATCATACAAAAATTTTTCCCTTTGAAAACAAATTAAGAGCGGATGTCACATATGACAAAAGTTGCTAAATCTAACACTATCCATTAACAGAAAACCAAGATAGGGCTCACATCCCTGTAAAAGCCTTCTTGACACCTCCAGAAGACCCTGCTGGAATCACTTTCAGCACATTAAACCTTACAGTCTTTGACAATGGCCTGTTAGAGAAAAAAATATTAGAGCCAATAGAATTGGCAAATACTGTATTTGAAGCAACAAATTAATGGGGTTTGTTAGAACATTAGGACTCTTATTCTGTTAGGAGTGTTATTGGGGCTAGGCTTTTATTCTAACAGGATTAAAGAGCCAGTTACCAACCTGCACTGCCCAATAATAACATGGTCTCCCTCCTTCACACGGAAACATGGAGATATATGTGCTGGAATGTTCGAGTGCCGCTTCTCATATCTAAGAGAGCATCAAATATATAGTGAGTTGTCAGGAAAAAATACAAGGCAACTCAATTTATTAAAAGATGAATGAGCCTTGCCTTTGGTATTTCTTAATAAAATGGAGGTAGTTGCGGCGAACAATGATTGTCCTCGTCATCTTGGCACTATGACAAGTACCAGCAAGAATGCGACCTCGGATGGAAACATTGCCAGTAAATGGGCACTTCTTATCAATGTAAGTCCCTGAACAGGCAGACAAGCCATGCTTGTCAGTATCATCAGAACACAATTATACAAATCAGTGTAATATATCTCTCGGCTTGTTGTATCCAATCAACGGTAATACATTCCTATAAGTATCCTTGTGAGGTGAGGCCTAGGAGTAGATTTGTTCCAATCCTAGATGATGACTAGATTTTGCTTTTCATTTTTTTGTTCCAACGTTCTAATCCTAATTCAAACTTCAAACCATTTTCTTTATGATTTCATGCCATCTTCATTTGGAGTTGTAACAAATGCAGTCTAGAAAAATACTACTAAATTCTATATATGCTCAAGACTAAAAATTCTCCATCCAGAACCATGCTCACGCTATAGATCACCCTCCAACCTTGTTCCCCCTCCATTTCAACACTCCCCTTCTCCAAGGGAGATGATATCTTAATTCATTTAGCAGATATAAAAGAACAGCCACACAGATAAATTAGTGAAGTAATAACAAATGCAGAAACGCTATAGTTAAGTCAAACCACAAGAAAAAAATGGACTATTAGATATAACAGATCCCAGTAAACCACAACCTGAATCTGAGATTTTAGTGGGTTAATACATGCTACGAAACAAAAACAGCACAATATTCAGCCATGTTACCAAGCAAGACTGCATCTAGGAAAATACAAATTTGACGCATGATGGATAAAACAGAACAGCCATATAAACGATAGTTTATAAACCAGAATCCATTAGGGACAGTTACTAGAAATCAAACAGTGAATTTAAACATATTCAACCAAGTCTTAAACACATTTCATTAAATTAAAAGGTTAGAAGAAGGGAAAAAAAAAACCTTCGACGGCCTCTCTGGGTGTCTTGAAACCCAACCCAATGCTTTTCCAGAATCTGTTCCCTCCCTTTCCAGGCCTCTTCCCTTTCCCGGATTTCTTCGAGCTGCAAAATTTTCGCAGCAAATTCATGGCGATCAGCACCAGCAGATAAACACTCTCACCAACATTGAAAGTGAAAAGAAGCACGCCATAATTTTCATCGGCAAAGCCACCGATTCCCTCCATTACTCAATTTCCTTTTATTAATAATGTAAGACAACACAGATGACTGCGCCAAACCCTAGCAAATACAAATAAACCACGAATAAGCTTACCATAGAAAGACCTTAGGCTGCTTCAAGAACGCCTTCTCCGTCTGCAAAACAAGCAAACGTGTGATTTTTCTCAGAAATCAAGGAAAGAACCACTTGGGCAAGTAAATGTTTGAAGGGAGATTCGAACCTGTTCCGCCATTGTTATTAGTTCAAGGTGACTGCCACAAGCCCAAGTGAGACAATGGCACGCAGCACACAAAAACCCTAATAATCCTAGCAGCCACTAGGAAGGAAGTCTCAATGTTCGTTTTTTTGGTGGTGCGAAATGTTTATTTAGCCAACGCTAGATTTGCATGGCCAATTTACCTTTTTCTTTTTTTAGGGGTGGAGGTTTGGAAACCATATTTTTACAATTTAAAATAACTAATTTCTTTAATGATGAATCAAAATTCAAAATTATATTCATTAACAAGGAAGGGAAAATCTGCACATAAATAAACACTTTGAATGTTTAATAATAGATTATTTTTAGAAAAATATATTTTTTTAAATTCTTTCAATAAAATTTTAATTGTAAGCTATTTTAATTATAAAATTAATTAATTTAAAAAAGATAATACCAACAAAAATTTTAAATAAACTTTACCTAAATCATTTCTAATTCATAATTGTATAAGTAATTACTTGAATAATTTTACAAAAATAATATTAAAAAATAAATTAATTAATTAATTTAAATACAAACTAAATAAAATCAAACAACTAAGAAACCTTCTCAATGACAAGCAACACATACAATGCTCTAGACTCTCCCTCATTGAGATTAGAAGACAGATTGTTGTACAAATTGTTCGAATGATAAAGGGAAACAGTATTAATCCTACATAAATATTTAGGCTTAGTTGCAGAAAATTAATTTTTTATTTTAAATAATTAATTTAAATATATTTAATATTGACATAATTTCATAAATATTCAAATGAATCTTAATAATATTATTTTTTTTGTTAACTTTATTTTTGTGAATTAATTTTGGCATTTAAGGAATTATTACATCTCACATACATTTAAAATAGCTTATTTAAAAATAAAATTAATTATTTTAATATTACACTTTCATAAGATTTTTAATGGTACACTAATAAAAAAACCACAAATATTAGACTTTTTTTTATTTAAAATGCATAATTTATGACAAATAGGCATCAAATGTCAAATCTTCCAAAATACAAGAAGGGAGGTCCTCCAACCAAAGATGATAGTTAGAGGAGGTAGCTAACTGGGCTAAAACATCAACCACTTTATTATAATGTCTAGGAACAAAATTGCAAAAAAACCTATCGAATCAAGAGGCATATAGGAAACTATCTTGGAGAATGGTTCCATTGTAGTTGATTTTTTGAAAATAAATGGATCAAAACTACCATTAAGCCAAATGATTAAACATACATGTATATTACTTTTCTACTTTATTTCTCTGACATTGAAAAAATTAACAAGAAAAAAATAAAACTATTCACAACCTCTCTTCATTACTCAAAAAGTTTGTTATCTATTTATAATATATAATCACTTATATTTTTCATACAGTACATGATTTTATACATATTTTAAGTTATTTAAAAATTATATAAAACAATTTCAATATTTTTACTAAAAATAATTTTATCTTAATTGTGTTAATATTCATTATACTTATATTTAAAAAAGAATTTGAATGAATGAAATATGATAATAATAATTTAATTTAAATATTGTTAATATTCAATATATCTATTTTAAAAACGTTAAAGAAAATTTATGAGAGTTTAATTTGATAATAGTAGTTTTGTCTTATTGAGTTAGTATTCAATAACATTTATTAGATACAAGTTAATTTTATATATTTTATGAGTTAGTATTTAATATATCTTTTTTAATAATATTTATTAGATTTAAGTTAATTTTAATATATGTATAGATTTCTTATGCAAACAATATCGAATTGCGATGTTAGCTTCTTCTCAACTCTTATTTCAAGTCATGTCAGCATACTTTCATTTTTTAAATTTTGTGGTTGAATGACTTTTAAGTATCCTCAAATTAACCATTCAATTTCAATTTTCACTCTCACTCAAATAAAAAAAAGTTGATATTATTGTTTCACTTAATCTTCTTATTTTTTATTCGTGTAGCTCTTCATGTATCCGCAACAGTTGATATTCATAAAAGATTTTTTTTTTTGGACTCTTTTACATTTTTAATGACAATTTAAGATTAATGAGGTAATAATTGACAATTAACAACTATTACAAAAGTTAATTCATGAAGTATTGATATAGTGAAAGTAAGTTTTTGTATCAAATATGAGGACTGGCGTTAAACTTTTAAAAGTTTCATTTTATAGAAAGAGTTATATCATTATCACTTTTTGTTCTAAAAAATTAAGTTTATGAAGTATTTCAAATGAGTTGAACCTTGTAAAAATACTCCTAATTCACACAAAAAAAAATCTGTTACAAAAGTCAAGCATTAAGTAGCTTTTGTTTTGAATCATTTCTCCCATTTGTTAAAATTCGTTGTCGATTGTTTATCGGTAATAGCCAGCATGAGAAGTTCATTATATCAATTTCATAATTTTCACACGAGTTTCTTTTTTTTAGGTACATATTTTCACAATAGTTCTTATTGTCTATAGAAATATGTGAAACATATTTCTTACATTATATGTATCAAAGTTAAGAATTAGAATTATCTCATCACAAGAGTATTCTATTATAAAAAGATAGACACAAGTCTTTTATATACAAGAACTCGACATGATAAATTATAAATTTCTAATTATATTCAAATTATTTATGTCTTTATTTTTTTAACAAAATACACTCTTATTACTTCAATAACAGGAGAGAATTCTAATCTCAAAGTTAATTACTTATCTAATACTTAAAAAACATTAATTACATACCTTAAATGTGACAATATTTATTATATCATTCTTATAAAAAATACATGTATAATTATTTATTTATTATATTAGTAATATATAATAAATAAAATTACCTACTAGGTGTTAGCGTAGTGAAAAGTAAATTATATTTTTAAGTATAAAAATTATAATTCGATTCTTAATAATTGTATTTCATGAGAATGATTTTACTATTATCACTTCCTACCATAGAAAATTAAACCTACGAGACCATTCAATTAAGTCAAATTCTATCAAAATATTGTTAATTCACACAAAAAATAATAATAAATAAAACTTGAAGCACATTATCTAATCAAATAATCAAACAAAATTATAAACATTTTTTTTATCTATTTATGCAATATGCGGATCTATATCTAGTAAGACTTTATATAAAAGAAAACAATAACAAATATCTATAATTATAAGATTAGACTTAATTTGTCATAGGTAAATATCAACACTGCAATTTATCCGGATGATGTTTTCAGTATTTTAGATTATTAAAAAATATTTTTTTTGATAATTTTTTTTAATTTTCTTATATTCTTCTTCAATAATTTTTTAATTATATTTTAAGAAAAAGTCAATAGATAGAAAGACGAAGAAAAGAAAAGAAAAAGACAATAAAAATAAGAATAAAATAAAATAAAAAAGATTTCTATTATTGTAAAAACAAAAAAAGAACTACAGATTCATATGTAAGTCACCTCCTTATCTTACAATAAAAAAATTAATATGAATTGCATGCCACTAATGTAACTATTTTATTCTCAAGTGTATCAAACAAAAGTCCTAATTTGTAAATGAATATCCTAGAACTAGAATTAAAAGAAAACAATATACCTTTCCCCAATAATATATTCATATAATTAAAGTTTACTGCTGCGAACATGTAATCACGTGTGCTTTTATACGCTGACCGTAGGTTGATCAGAACAAATTACAGTTTTTAACGGAAAAATTGTTAGATAGTTCATATATTTCTCTTTTTTAGTGTTATTTAATGATAATTATGTTATTTAAAGAATTTTAATTAAGTATACATTGATGATTTATAAAATTAAAATGACTGTCATTAAATCTTATAAAATAAGAGAAATATTTATTATTTTTTATGTAAAGAAATATTTAAATAGATATTATTTACTTTAAATACTTTATTTAATCATAATTAATGTATTTAAAATTTAATTGACTATATTATAAATGTATATTATTTTTTAAAAAATTAATAATATATATCATTTGTTATTTGGTGTTTAGAGTAAGTAATGGATTTTTACAAAATTTCTCTTATGTGGACCTTTCAAATATATGTTGGCCAGGATCCGATTCTTGCAAATGCCCGTTTCAGCTTCTGGTTCTAAAGTGGGACGCAATGTTGCCGTTTCAAGTTACAGGTCCACCCACACGCCCAGGCAAAGCAACAGGCCGTGTCTCACTTTGCAGCTCTTCGTTTTAAAGTGGATGGATTCAATGGTTCCTTGCCACCGCTTCTTTGAATTTGGCGAGGTGAGTTTCCATGGAGGTGGCTGCTTTGTAATTGGGTGGGGACTGTCATGTCAATTTTGGTTGTTCCCTTTCATTTCTTAAAAGAAAACACAAAAACTTGAAGCTGTAGCTTTAGATTTTTAATTCAGAAACGTTGGTTGCACGTCAATATTCTTATATTTGTTCTTATATCATTTTATTTTTTTTGATATATATAAAATTTAAATTAAAAAGAAGGATCGTTTAATTCAAAATTAAGACATGCCCCGACCTTATGATTAGTGTTTACTGTGCTTTGTTAGGAAAGTTGCAAAGTATTTACTTGAAGACTTTCTAAGACAAAATCAAATGCTTAGAACTAATTATCATTTGTGCTAGGAATTTAATCTTAAGAAATTTGATTGGAACATATGTTAAATTGTAGTCCACGCACAGGACTTCTTGAATAATAGAAATCCAAAAGCTATCTGAGTTTATGCAAATGAAAGATAGCTACAATATTTCCTGTGAGACACAAAAATTAAATTAAGTGATTATAGGAATTTTTTTCTATTAGGCTGCCAGATTTCTCCTCTGCAGTAAAAAATATTAATTTTGGTTAACCAAAGAAATTATCGAAACTTTTTATTTTTGAAAAAAATATTTATACAAGTTGTAATTTTTTGTCTTTAGAAAGTTAGCATTTACTAATATTGAGAAAAAAAAAATTGAATCTAGTTCTCTTATTTTTATAAAGAATCAAGTTATTATCTTAGTTATTATTCAAGTAAGTCTAGTTTTCTTATATTATCGTGTTATATAAATCATATTATTATTTATATAATTAAATAAAACAACTAATCTAGATATATTCTATAAGATAAAACAGTAACTATACTTAGCTAAGACGATGCTACACGTCTTCTTTCAATTGTATTATTATTTAAATAATTAAAATAAAAAACTAATCTAGATATATTCTCTGAGATAAAACAATAACTATACTTAGCTAAGGCGACGAAATTGTGGCTTGACCACATATTTGGTCATTCGTGAGATTGCTTCTCCATAGCTAATTAATTATAATATTTATCTAATTAATTATTTAATAGCATGCGTATATAAGTGAATTACGTTCAAGTCATAATATTTTTTATGTGAACAAAATTCTTCAAGTTTATTAATTATCCAAATAATTGTAACTAACAATTTGCAACTCATTAAGTGATAAGTAAACTTAAGTTAAGCGATTAAAGGGTATTAATCTCATACTCAAAGGGTGTGTGATATGAATTACAACAGAAAAAAATGACCTTATTTTAGAAAACTCTTATCTAACCTTAACATTTCTTTCAAATGATTAAATAATACAATATTCTTCTTCCTATTCCTATTTATACAAATGGTTACAACTAAGTACTAACTAACTAACACAAATGGTAAAGGCTAGAGAAAAGTTCTCTATATTTAGATCATTATTTCTAGTTTGATTCATATCAATTGACTATTCTTTCTAACCTTAACATTTCTTTCTAGCTTCAATATTTCTAACCTTAACATTTGTTTCAAATGATCAAATGATACAATGTTCTTTTTCCTATTCCTATTTATATAAATGGTTACAACTAAGTACTAACTAACTAACTAATACAAATGTTAAAGGTTAGAGAAAAGTTCTTTAAATTTATATCATTTTTTCTAATTTGATTCATATCAATTGATGCTTTCATTTTTTTGTTAAATTCATTGACGGAAGATGAAGCATGGCTAGATCAAATAGAGGAGTTAGTGAACTCCATGGATACTCGATTAACAAGAATAGAAAAAATGCTAAAGAATATTGCAAAAAATATGCGAGAAATTAGAGCACTGAGCAATCAAGAAAAATCTATTGCTGGTGTTCTTGGTGTAGTCGAAACCAGTCAAGGAGTAGGAAAATTTTCGCCCATTGAAGATTTTGCAAGAAGGGGTGCTAAAGTTGCAGATCAAGAATCCATTGACATGGTGAAGGAGAAGCCCGAAAATTCAGAGGATCTGAATATATTTGAGAAGGTGATTGTAAACAAGACCAACAATTCTGTCTCAATTTTTCCAATGGAGGTCTACAAGCCAATCTGTATACCCATGAATGCTGCTGTGTGAACGAGAAAACCCATCAATCTTGATTGCAAATGTCAGGCCCATAAAGATATGAACACTGGAAAAGGAGTTGGCGAAGGTGAACCAGTATTCCAGACCACAAAAGTTATTGAAGAAGTGCAAGAATCAAATAGGAACAAAATAATTCTTGAGAAGATGAGTGATAATGGCAGCACCAGGGACTAGAATGCAAGAAGCAAGGTATCTTTGAAAGTTCTAATCTGCTAACACTGCCACCACCTACAGCTAGCCCTCCACCGCCCCCTAAACCACCAGATTCAAGCCATCGCATTGTGGCTAACGACGAACGAGATTCTTAGTGCCTGACCTTCTGCAATAATCTCAACCACTCACCGTGCACCACCACGGCAATTCTTGCTCGATTATTGTCGTTGTTGCTCATTTTGATTTTAATTGTGGAACGTATAGAGTCAGGTAGAAGGTTTCTGTTTCTTGAGATCAACAATGACAAAGCCAAGATGGTTATTGACAGGAATGAATGCATTTGGGTCCTGGGATATGTGCCTTGCTGTCCGAGGAGTCTTGAGCTACTGTCCCAAATTGCAGAGACTAAGGAGGGGGAGTTTGGCTTCAATTTATGGCTATGGAAGAAATAACTCCAAGAACGAATTTCGTTCAGAAGAAGAAGCTACTGCTCATGCCAAAGTAGAAGTTTTTGAAACACCTGACATAAAGCCATCGAATGGAAATGGATTAGTAGGTGCAGAAGTGAAAGATCGGATATTGGAGTGCGTGACAAGGACTATTTCATTTGTTGGATACCACTGGTATTATAATTCTTCCAATGTGCTGAATATTGGAGTAGGTAGCAAGGACTATTTTGCTGAATATTACTCATAGTCTAATGCGTCAATTTTTCTTTTAAATCAATCTTGAGGACAAGATTGTTTTTAAAAGGCTAAATATTAATAAAAATTGTAATAATTAATAATTTTGGTGTTATTTAGTTAGTTAGTATTTAGTTGTAATTACTTATATAGATAAGAATAGGAAAAACAACATTGTACCATTTAATCATTTGAGAGAAATACTAAGGTTTGAGAAGAGTTCTCTAGAATAAGGTCATTCTTTTTATTGTAATTCATATAAGTGTGGAAATACCTTGACAAGACAAAAAAAAATTTACTTTCTTCCATAACTATTAATTTATTTTTAGTTTAACTAAGATTCTATCCTTACATTTTTTTATTTTGAGTTTATTTTAGTCCAAATATTTTAATTTATTAGTTTAGTTTCTTTAATCTTTAATTACATCCAATGTTATTTTTATGATAAACTTTCATCTAAATTATTATATTAAATGGTAACATGTTAAACACATACAGTAGTCTTAATAGAATAATTCAGTTGAAAGTTCATCATAAGTACAATTGCGGGTAATTTGTAAATTAAAAATTATTAAATAATTTAAATAAATAATAAATAAATTGATAGAAGTTAACAGTTAGTTAGTGTAAGGGAGGGGAATTCAGTTAAGGGTAGTTAGTGTACTGTTGAAATTGCAGCTATAAGTAGCTAAATTGTACAAAGAATAAACACTTTGAAGAAATAAGAGAAAGGAGGTACAAGGAATCTATACTTTTAGACTGTGCAGACTTGTGTGTTCCTAACATAAAATGAATGTAAAATAAAAATATAAAAACAAATAATTTAATTAAATATTTTCTTAAGTATCAAAAGGAGCCTTAAAAACTCATAAGGTATTAGTATTAGTATAGTAGAAAGAAGTTATATTTCTAAACATAAAAATTACGATTTGATTTTTAAGAGTTATATCTCATTAACAAAGTCATACTATTATCGATATGAGGTAATTAAGTTTATAAGACAATTTAAATTAGTTCAATTCTCTAAAATACTTTTAATTCACATAAAAGAAAAGAGCCTTGAAACCAAAAAATTATAATAATTAAAGAAAAGAATAAAAATACCCACAACAAAGCCGGAATGAATCGTACTACACACCCAAGTCAATTGGGCATACCTGAATAGACCACCGTCATTACCAAACAAGAATACAACACGGAATGTTATGCACCACTTCATTTTTCTAATAATAGTACAATAGGTTATGGTTACGCATTCATGTAAAATTAATGGTTTTGTTCGCGGGTAACCTTGTATAAATTAAGGAATAAAAGTAGTATTTACTATTTTTTATTAAATCATCTTAATAAGTTAAAGAATAAAGTCCTCTCTCGTTTACTTTTATTTGTTGTTTTGGAGAATTTTTTTTAAATATTTATTATTTGAGAATATTAAGTAAGTATTAATTAATTATTTTTTAACTTTATCCTTATCCTTTAATGGAGAGAGAATTAGTAGAATAGGTAAAATTAGAAAAGAGATAAAATATTAATGAAGTGAGAAAAAATATAATTTAGTCATATTAAATTATATTTTTTAATAATTAAGACTATTTAATAATTTTATTAATCTATGTGTAATTATCTTAAACGACAGATACAAATTGACTGAAGAAATATTAAATATTTTTAAAATTTTTAATACATTAAATAATTATACTTTTTATTTAATAATTTCTATTTTTATTCTTTAACTTCTGCCCTCAAAACACACGTTAACAAAACCCTAAAATTAAAGCTAGAAATCCATTGCGTTTATAAATATATAATATATGTTAAAGTCTCACATCGCCTACCTCAATTTTTAGGATGCAGTTTATATATCAGTTGGACAATTCTACTTAACATCAATTAGTTTTGAATTAGAATTTAATATGATATCAGAATTAGAGTCTAACTGGTATTCAATCTAGTTTTTATGTCAATCAATATTAAGTCCTTTCCCACCAAAATTATAAATTTAATCTCTAGTGAAAAAATAGTGAGGACATATAATTAAAAAGTTTGAAAAGAATTTATATCATGTATGCAAATTAAGTACCTGTCAATTGTGTATGTGCATGTTCTCTGTGTTGGATTAGTTTTGATTTTTATTATCTACCTAAGTTGTTTACAAGAGGGCACATGGACATTGGACAGTTAGTTAAAATATTATCTGAAAAATGTTTCAACTTTGCATGAAAATAGTGTTTTTGTTTCACATAATTCCGGTACCATGCCATTTGATTAATGATCATATAACTTTGAAAATTACCAAACTTACAAAAAATTATATAGCAAAAGTTTACTCAAGACTTAGACAAAGAGAGGTGCATTTGCATGAAATAAGGAGCATTCTAGTAAAGTAAAACATTTGGTGAACTCATACAATTGGTATAAATGTTAAATGATATTAATTTTTGTACAAAGATATATTAAATATTAGTTGCCAATCAACTAGTGGAAGATATGGTGTTTGATACAAAGATATAATATATTTTTTAAAATATCAAGTTTAAAATTCTCATGTTAACACAACAATTATTGAAAACCACTTTATATGATCTTATTATACATATGTGTGATAACTATATTACAAGAAAACCATGGCTAACATGCCGTATATGCTTTTTATTGGGAAATGTAAGATTTATACATACTATATTGTTAGGAAGAATATGTTAAGTAGTAATCTCACGCATATATGAAATATAAAAATTTTAAATTCAAGATTTTTTTTGTGTGGAATAAAGTGGCTCAATCTAACACACTAAGGGACTTTACAGAATAATCAAATTTAATACTTTTAAAAATACACAGTTCGTTTCTATCAGTTGAACTAAGACTTATTAACTAATTTTAAGATATTTGATAGCATATACCAAACACCTGATCAATATATGTCATCTTGCACATCATGCATATTAAATAAACAAGCTTTTGCACAATGTTGGATACATATACATGCTACACTTGCTTATATTTACAGAATTCCATATCGACTATGTGACCAAGACTACACCTAAATTAGATAACTTCAATACATTCAACAAAATAAATCAATGAAGGTCAATGAGTCACATTTATCACTTAGCACCCGATCTAGTTTTTGGAATGACTTGACGCCGTTGATGGTCGGGGTTTGAACTTTTACTTTGTCCATTTCTTGTTTCCAAATTCTTGGATGTCGTAGTATTATTATAGAAATAAAGCAATAAAATTAGAAGAAAAAGAATAATACTATAACTACCATGGTTAACACGAAGAAGATTGACAATTGCTTCCCACGTACATATATGATCTTACTCAGCTTTCATTTTGTACCTACCATTTTTCACCTTCATCCCAAGCATTACAAATTTTTTTCATGCATTCGGATATGAAAATATATATGTTTATGATACTGAAGTACTATTTTTCGGTTCATGTATTGTTAATGTATATCTTTTACATTAACAGTATTACACACATATTATTATAGTATGAGTTTAAACTTGCAGGCAATTAATATGGATAAAGTTTGTGACTAGACCTATATTATAGGCATATATAACTATATAAACAAAATGCATGCATGTGCAAAACCTGATCAAAATCACAGATGAAATGTCGCCTGACTTTCTTCGGGGTTAATGCAATTACTCTGTCCCACTCCACATGCTACTAACTTCTTTTATAAAAGGGTTCCTACTGGGCTCCTTTGCGTTGGTTCATGACAAAACTTGTACTATCCCTAAGCTTTCGCTCTTCAGTTCTTCAGTTATCAGTTTTTCCTCTGACAAACATTTACTACAATAAGGAATTAATATCGTTATCGTATGGAACCTTGTGAACATGAGCATGATCATGACTGGGTCATAAACCTTAGTCGAGCTCTCCAAGAAGACGACTTCGAGGATTCTGGTGACGAAGAACTTGTTTCTACAGTTAGCATCTTCCAAGTACCTAAAACTCTACTAATCTCCAAACCAGAAGCTTTGGCCCATACCATCACCGAAGGCTCGAACTCTTCGAGATGGAGCGCTACAAACTCCATTCGGCAAAGAGGATACAGAAGAACTTGAAGAAGAAAGTCAAGTTCCATGATTTGGTTGATCAAATTGCCAGAGATGATCTAGGGGCACGCGCTTGCTATCACCGTTATTTCGAATTTGGCCGAGAAAGGCTTGCTTGGTTGTTTGCTATTGATGCCTCGTTCTTGTCGAGTACCTCCAAACTCATTCTACTGGAAGCAGCTGGGAAGGCTCTCTCACAAGGGTCTCCTCGAAGATGGGCCATTTGATTGACCACTCGCGAAGGAAAGCTATGGACCAAGCAATTCTTAGAGATATTATCATGTTGGAGAACCAAATCCCTCTCTTCTTGGTCAGAAAGGTTCACAGGTTTTATCAACAAGAGAATCAGAACGATGAGATATGGGTCACTATGTTAAGGGATTTTTGCAAACCCCTAGCCCCCATTAAGTGCTTTGATAAACAACATCTTGAAGAAGAGTGCTTCACAAAAGCCCATTTGCTAGAGCTTTTATATTATAGTGTGGTTGCGCTTGCACCCAATTTGCCAGTCATAGATCAGCAAGATAAGGCTAAGGATGAAGCGAAGGAGATGGACAGCACTGCAAATCTTAAAGGAGCACATAGCTCAGTCTTGCAACTCGCATGCTTTATTATCTGGGCACCCATTCACTTTCTGTTCAAAATGTGCAGGTCCAAAATCGCCGTGCTCTTGATTACCATCCCATGGAAGATCATAGTCTACATTTTCAAGCTTCGTGGAAAGAAGAATGCTCTAAACGACATCATGTCACTAGCAGGGGATGTCGTTGAAGAAGCAGAAAATGCAGTTCATGGCAAGGACGACAGCCCTTTGGTGGAAAAGATTGCAATTCCAAGCGTGACAGAGCTCTCGAAAATCGGTGTCAAATTCAGCCCCACAAGAGGTGGTTTGAGCACCATACAATTTAACAAACTTTGTGGAGTATTTCGCCTTCCCGTTATCCATTTAAACGACAATTCGGATGTCGTATTGAGGAACCTGGTGGCATACGAGGCCTGCATGGGGCCAGAAGCCACGGTTTTCACGCGCTATACAGAACTAATGAATGGAATAATAGACAGAAGAGGATGTGAGGATCCTGAGAGGCTAGGATTCTATTGAACCGTCTCAAAAGTGACAAGGAAGTGGCGTCGCTTTGGAACGGGATGACAAAGTCAGTGAAGGTGACCAGAGTCTCAGTCCTTGACAAGGCCATCGAAAGTGCAAATGCTTATTATTCAGCGAGTTGGAAGGTCAAGGTAAAAGTTGCCATGAACAAGTATGTTAATGGCTCGTGGCCAGGTCTAACTTTTATAGCTGCTAATTTGCTGATATTGTTGTCTATTATAGAAACAGTGTGTTCCGTCTGTCAATGTTCCAAATGGTTAGACGCTTTATAAATTAGTGTTTGCAATAAACATGGAACTGGTAGCACAGTTCGTGAAGAGCCGTAGGTCCATTGTTTCTTTGGGAGGGGGGTCATTTACTTTATATGTATATTAATGAAGTTCTTCTGTTCAGTGATGGCTGAATATGCATGGTATAACAAATGTAATTTGTAGTTACTCAAATAATGCATATTTCATTACTTAAGAATAGTTCAAGTGATTGAGATTTGGTAAAAATTTGGAAAAAATTAGTTATATCAATTTTTTAATGCACGAAAAAAAATAATACACTCTTCCAGTTAATTTGAATGTCCCTCTATCATATATTAAGAGGTAATAACCGTATTTCTCCCCTGTAATGTTATCCAACGTTAGAGATGAATTCGCAGTTAGAACAATTTTTAGTTATTACGAAGTATCATCACGCATGAAATGAAACCTCTTACAATATAGACATTATGGACTTTTGTCCGTTCAAGCAAGACACAGCAACTACTGCAAAGTAATGCCATCAATCAACAGTTTCATACTTAAAATTAAGCTCAGCTGGAATAATATATTTGCAAACGTATCATCCGTTCAACTTGATTCCAGGTATAGAGGATTCATGACTTCAGAAGCCAATGTAGTAATTTCCACCTTCCCAAGATAGGGAAAATGATCACATGCATACAAATTGTCAAATTACGTAGCTCACGAAGTACCGTTGGCTTTTCTTTTTCTTTTTTGGCTTTCAAAATCACTCTCTCTAATGTTGAACAATTCTTGATGGCAAGAAAAATGTAAATGACCATTTTGAAATTGGTACAAGAGCCTAATTCTGTTTTTGGGATGATCTATAGACTCGCAATCACCCTCTCTACTTTCGTCCCCTCTATCGATGAATTAGACAAGGAACTCCATGTTCAGGATCTTATCTCTGATACTGTGTTTGGATGGAAAATTAAAGAGAAAAAATGAGGGAAGAAAGATATTTATCATAAGTCTCTTTTTTATTTAAAATTTTTATGAAATAAAAGATAGGAAATGAGGATTATCCTCCAAAATCCTCCTAAACAATTTTTTGTAAATATTTTAAATTTTCTCTAATTTTGAGAATTTTAAAAGATTTAAAACATCAAAATAATGAAAAGAGAATTTATTAGTAAGCCTTCTATTTTTTTCTTTCTTTTTTCTTTATTTTTTTTAAATTCCTTTCCTTTCCATTCCTTTCGAACTGCCAAATATAACCTAAATGGTTCTAGGCAGCAGAGTGTTATTAGAACTCCTTTAAGTGACCTAATGAAGCTTTAGAGTTTAATTGTTCGGCTCCCGTCTCAAGTTTTCAAAGATAGCCATGTTCTGTTTGCTTGTGCCTGTTCGGGGCGTTATGGCCAGTGAGGAATTCGCATATTCTTGCAAATAATTCATGCGAGTGCTACTACCAGTAATTTGGTTTATATGAGATTCTTGTGTTTTAGAATAATATACACTAAACCAATATTACATAGCACATGCCACTGTATAATTACTTAATTGTTAAATTGAATTTATAATTTTAAATAATAAAATTAAAATTAGATCTAAATCTTTGCAAAACTCTTTAAAGTATTACTCCCGTAATAAACAAGAATTTTGATTTTTCTTGAGGACGCGGCTTGATCAGTTGGAGCTTTCTCCTTCCAAGGGGGTTACAAACTTGACACATATGGTAGGAAAGATTCAAGTATATATAGTCTAAGAGCATATGATTTATCATGTACCGCATCAATTATTTAGTTATATAATTATTTTTATCTCTAATAGTGAGAAATAATAATAATCTATATAATTAATATAATACTTATTTAATAAGCCTGTAAAAAATTTATCTTACACTAAGTATATTTAAAAAACATTTCGATGGCAGTTATTAGCCTAATCCAAGAAGAGCTGGGATTGGTGGACTTATAAAGACGACATTGCCAGATGTGGATGTGGTTTTTACGGTCTTGTTGGTCAAGTGACCAATCTCCATGTTGAACGGCTAGCAATAAGATCGCCGAAACCTGAAACGCAGGCTAGATTTTCTAGTGTTTCTCTTCATCCCACTGCATTTGTACTTGTATGTATATTCTTCGGAAGGAGAAACTAAAAATAATGAGTTTGATTTAACTTTTAAATAATTTTAAACTATGATTTAAGTAAAAATTATACAGAATTATTATTATTTTACACATAAATCTTGCACGAAAATTCATACCACTGTGAGTTTTTTTTGTAGAAACAATAAATAAAAAATCCCTATATAAAAATTAGAGTAAAAATAATAATATTATATTATCTTAATAATATAATATTATAATAAAAATTAATATATTATCACACCACATAACGTACATGTGCAGCGACTAAAATCTAAATGTGAACATTTTGACATTGTTTTATCTTTGTAATTTTCTTATGCTACCCTCTGAGGTTGTGAAAATAGTATCACGCTTCAAACCTACATTTGTACTTTACAGTGACTAGAATCCTAGATAGTGTGAACTTTTTGACATTGTTTTCTCGTTCTGCTTCTCTTATGCTACCTTAGGAAACCAATTTGAGGTTATACATGATGTTACAACTACTTGTCCGCATTATGAAAGAATAATTTAGTTATATAAATTTTTAGCTTGAATTTCACGTGAATTTCTAATTATTTAAATTTAATTGCTCCAATACAAACAAAATGAGGTAAAATAACTAAATATAACCATATGACAATTTATATAAAAATATTTTGCGTTGATTATTTTGTATTAATGTAGCTACTCATCTAAAAGCACCAACGATTATAAATAATTTAAATACTATTGCATACATTATCATATAAAAATTGAATTTTACAAACTAGAAAATACACTTTAATAAATGAAATGTATGTAATAACTACTAATAAAATAGAAAAATAATTTTTAATATATCTATAAATTTTAATTTTTTACCTTTTATCAAATGATTAATTTTGTAGTTTAATCATGTGATCCTAAAAAAATCATACGCACTTTCGTCTTTTTAAGCATAAAAAGGTCAAAGGACAAGGCCTGAAAAATCGGTCGAGATGGTGGTCCATAATTACATTGAAGTCAAAAGTGGTACAGTGAGACGTTGGGGAACGAGCCCCATCCATCAACTCTACAGTTTACACGCTTTCACGGAACAAGAAAATTTTGTATAGGAATAGACATTCATGCCATTTGAGTACAAGTGGGATTGAGATTCAAAATTGTGATGCTGATTGTTAATATATTATATATATATTTTTTCTTTTTTTAAAAAATTATACATTCTACTTTTATTTTTATTCACAAAAAGCATGATATAGATACGCAATTAATTTGAGTGTTTGGCTTGTAAGAGAAAAAAAAATAAAAGAAGAAAAGGCTCTCCCATAATTAATTTCATAATATCATTAACAAATATTTACGAATATTACCGGTGCTTTTTATAAATTTATTTATTCGATCACTGATCTCAACATTTATGGGGAAAATTTGTCACTTAATATTTACAGACGAGTTAATTTATTGATTATTGAATTAAATTTGAGTTTAAGGTGTTAGTTAATTTAAATGATGGTTTTTAAAATAAATTTAAATGATAATATTTTGAAGTAAATTTAAATTATAATTTTTAAAATAAATTCAAATAAATTTTTGAAATAAATTTAAAAGAAATTTTTTTAAAATATTTATTAACAACATGTTAGTAATTTATATAGATTTTATTTTTTATGAGATATGTCCAAGAATAACTTAATTGATAATAATTTAAATTTTGTCAGGATAGACAAATGTAAATAATATACTTCCAAGTAACCAGGAAAGTTTAGTTGAGAGGCGAAAGTGAAAAATTATTTGATTTGAGGGGGTTAAATTAATAAATTTTAATTTAAAAATAAAATTTTAAAAAAATTTTAGGGGCGATGCCCTTGCGTCAACAAAAGGCTTCACCCGAGATAATATCTAGGTGGATGACTAGCTGTCCGTGACGGTAAAAAGGCATTAGTATTTTCTGTGTCCCACTAACCAAATGTACACGCACCAAAGTTAAATGGTTAATCTCACCATAATAATGATATAATTTGATTATTTTCCCGACATACGGCAGTGGAATGGTGGGGTAGCCTGTAACACTAACGGGGTGAATCCCCAAGGGTCTTCCAATTTCCCAAACCAAACCCCATGTTGTTTTTCAACCGTTAACTCTTCCTTGAGTTTCTCCTCTCTCTCTCTCTCTCTCTCTCCCCCTCTCTCTCCCACACAGGCAGAGGTTGCATTTGCCAGTGGCAGTGACAGTGAGTGAAGAATACACACAGGACGCAGCACTCTCTCCCTTTTTCTCCCATAACACACTCTTTAGCTTTAGCTCCTTTGCTCCCTCATAATGTTATGTTACCGGCCACTGCGTCTGTGTGTTCTGGCCACATTTTTCCTACTTCACTCTTCAACTTCCTCTTTGTTTTCGCCGGGAAGGTCTTGCTTCCCACCTGTCCTCACACAACCCACTTCAGGTATTTCACTCACATCTTACTCTGTTGGGTTTTCATCCTCTTCTTTCACTGTTTGGCAGCCCAGAAACTCTAGGAAGCCAAAAAAAGTCTTTGATTTGAAGAGAAAAATGTTCGTCATTCTTCACTCAGTTTAACTTTTTAAGTGTCTGATTGAATTATAATTTATAAAAATCCACAAACATCTATTTAAACACAACTTAAGTTCAGTGAAAAAAAAAAAAGCAAAAAAAAAAAATCACAATGACAATGTAGAACATTATTTCAAGTGATTGTTGTTACTCTCACTCCTACCTTAATTTTCTTGAATTTTACTTGCTAAAACGGAAAGACGATTAAGTTATATCGCGTGAAGATGTTTCAGCAGAAAGCATGAAACTTTCTCTTATTTTCCAGGGCCAGAAAATGAGGGAAATGCTGTAGGCTTTTCTCCGAAGACTAGGCCTGGGAGGTCTCTTTTGGATGAAATTGCAGCCGAACCATTCGAGAACTCACCAGTCTCACCCTTCGAGAACTCACCAGTCTCAGTCTCACCCTTTCCCTTAGCTGCAGAGCGAACACGAAGAAAAGACCCTCTTGACGGCTTCAAAGAGTACACAAACGGATGGAATATCAGTGACCACCATTATTGGGCTGTAAGTTCATCAAACTGTTAGCAATTTGTGCTATGTTTGTTTTATAGTCTACTAAGCATTATATTTCTTAAATGTCGCTGTTAAGGTTTATAATTTGCACTTAGATTCTATTTCTGGGGCATCACGAAATTTCAGATAGCATTTTAGATTATTTGCCAAATGATGGTGCTATTTTAAAAGTGAGTATGAAAGGATCTTTCTTGCCTTTGAAGTATATGGAATAATAAGTTAATAGTGTTCTTCAATTCTTTTTTTTTACAATAATGGTAGGAAGTTTAAACCTATAACCTCTTGCAAATTATCCAAACCGCTCTCTAGTATCCCACTCCTACTGTCTTTGTCTTTGTCTTTAGCAAAATGTGTGTGTCTAGATGGGTGTTATTAAAAATATATTTGAATTTTCTTTTAAAGAAGATTGCTTTTAGTGTCTAGATGTGTCCTGTACTATGCTGCAAATTTAATTGTTCGAATTTGAGTTGGCCTAATTAGATGTTTTTGTAAGTGATAATTACTCAGTTCTGACTGGTGGGTTTCTGTTGTGTATTTTTTTCATTTGTTTTTTGTTTTTTTTTCATTCTATTTTTTATTCTGTACCCCAATCTATGACCTTAATATACTTTTCGGTTATCCCACTTACTGCTTTTCTTTTTATTGAATGCAGTCTGTAGCATTTACTGCAGTTCCTGTGTTCAGTGTTGCTGCAGTCTGGTTCTTGGGCTTTGGCTTGTGCTTATTGCTCATCATTGTTTGTTACTTCTGTCGTGAAAGAGAGCCTTATGGTTATTCTCAAACATGCTATGCTCTTTCCCTTATTCTCCTGATATTATTCGCATTTGCAGTAATGTATACATCTCTCTCTTCCTCTGTTTTACTGATTTCAGGTTGAGTTGGATCTGTATTACAAATTATATGTCTTTTTGTGTTAACAGGATTGGAGGTGTAGTTCTCTATTTTGGGCAGGGAAGTTTTCATCATAGAACAACAACGACATTGGAGTATGTTGTACATCAAGCTGATTATGCTGTGGATAAACTTAGGAATGTGTCAGATTTTCTTGCTCAAGCTAAGCAGGTTGGAATTGATCGAGTTTTTCTCCCAACTAATGTCCAAACTGATATTGATGAGATGGAAACAAAGATTAGTGCCTCGACTAGCACACTTGCTGATGAAACATTGAAGCACTCAGACAACATACAAGATCTCTTAGATTCTGTGTAATGATTGATCATTAGGTTTTCTGCTCCAATTTTTTGGTTTTGTTTTATTTTTTGCTCTATAACATGAATATGGTGGCATTGGTACAGGAGGCTGGCGCTTATCATAATAGCTGCAGTTATGTTACTCTTGACATTTCTTGGATTTTGTGAGTCCATTGTTATCTTCTATGTCCCAATTAAAATGCAAATGTCTTACTTGTTGTGGTATTAATTTATGTTCTGACTTGTTGCTTCAGTGTTCTCAATTTTTGGCATACAGCTTCTTGTGTATATGTAAGTGAGATATATTCATACCACCTACTGTTATATCTATTTTATGATTCTTTACTAGCAAACATAACTCCGCTTATTATCATATATTCTAATGAAATGCTTTGGCATAATAATAGCAGCTTGGTAATCACAGGATGGATTCTTGTAACTGGTACCTTTCTATTATGTGGCGTGTTCCTTCTTCTCCATAAGTAAGTTCCCTTTCCCCTCCAATAAAATAGTCAAAATAAATTCAATGGTTTTGCCACATATGTTTATATATGTCTTGCTGACAAACACCAATGTGATAGCAAGGATTTATGTTCTTCATGTTAGAATGATCACATTATTGATATCATTCGGTCATGCCATAGAATGTCTAATTTGTCTTCCAGCTTTGAATTTAAGGATCTCTTCAGAGATCTCTTGGAGAAATTACGTTAAACTTGAGGTTTTGGTCTAACCATCATTTCCTCCAGCCCTCAATAATTTTACCAGATGCGATGTTTATAATGTTCATGCATCCCTAAAATGATTCTCTCTAGTTTGTCTTGTAATTCTCACTTACGCTTCAACAAGCCCTTCACCTTCTTTTCGCATTGGCTATCATTGCTAGATCTGCAATTCTCATGGGGTGGGGGAACCCTTGATATTGATATATAGTAATTCCTTTAGACTTATGATTTCTGTACGCCATTGCAGAGAAATCATCATCGTTTTGGCATTTGTGAAACTTATTACCTTTACAGGCCTTCATACTCCTTGCTGACAGAGAAAGGTCCTGAAAGATATATATAATATATATTTGCCAGTTAGTGCTTTGGTCATGCCCTAATAATTCATCTAATAGTGTTTTCTTACTTTTCTTTTCAAATGTTCCTAGTATTCCTTGGAACAGGTTGTCCTCTTTTACTGGCTAAGGGCCCCACAAAAGAAAAAAAAAAGGCCTGGGGGGGGGAAGGGGATGCTAACTTGTGAAAAAGTATGGAGCTAATCCTTCTTTGTTTTGCATTGCTAGTGTGACAGCAGACACTTGCGTAGCTATGGATGAGTGGATCCAGTATCCCACTGCAAATACAGCGCTGGATGATATTCTGCCCTGTGTGGACAATGCCACTGCACAAGGAACCTTGTTACGAAGCAAAGAAGTAACTTCTGAACTCGTGAATTTGGTCAACCAGGTCATTACCAATGTATCCAACATAAATTTCGCTCCCAATTTCACACCATTGTACTATAATCAATCTGGTCCCATGATACCGCTCCTCTGCAACCCATTCCATCCTGACATGAAGGATAGGCAATGTGACCCTGGTGAAGTGGACTTAAGCAATGCAACACAGGTAATTAAATTAATTGATCCTTCATAAAACATGAAGACATTTTGAAACGCCCTACTTTTACATTAACACTACATCTCATGTGCATGTGAGTTTTATGGTCTCTCTACAGTCAGAATTGAAGTTGGTCTTGATATTACTTTCTGAGGCAGGTGTATAGCGGCTATGTGTGCCAGGTTTCGCCATCTGAGATATGCATCACCCAGGGGCGTTTGACCCCTACCTTCTATAACCAGATGTCAGCTGGAATAAACGTGGGCTATGCCTTGTATAATTATGCTCCGTCCCTGGTCGAGCTACAAGACTGCACCTTCGTTCGGGAAACGTTCAGTGATATATCTAGGGATCATTGTCCTGGTCTAAAGCGTTATAGTAGATGGATCTATATTGGATTGGTAATGGTCTCATTTGCTGTGATGTTCTCATTGATCTTCTGGGTTATATATGGGAGAGAGAGGAGACATCGTCTATATACCAAAGAGTTCACTTCTGCATCCGCACCAGCACCAGCACCAGCACTAGCCGACATCCCTGAAGGGGACAAGGATAATTAAGCAAACTCGTTGATGTTGCTTCCATAGCTAGAAGTAGGTGGATGAACTTGTCTGAACCGAGTTTATAGATTTTCTAGTGTTGGGTGTATAATTTTGTAGCTTCTCTTTGTACGTCACGAGTACGATTTTTTTTTTTATTAATTGTCATCATTTTACGTGGCCTGGAAAAGGGCAACGAGGATGAGGAATCAGACAATACAGAATGCAGCGGGACAAATAGAAAAGGAAGGAGGTCACCGTTAGTTCTCCTGTGGGCTTCACATGGCAGCGTGTGGGCCAAGCTGCAGAAGGTCCGTTTGATTATGGACACAGTTTGTTTAGAGCGAGCCTAGCACCATAATCAACCCCAGGGGCAGTGACTAGCGAGATATGAGATCTGACTGTGAAAAGGGTTGACCCAACATGTTCCTCGGAACTATTAAATGGGCTGGTCTAACTCATCACGAGCTGGGCTAAAATTAACAGCTTTTAGACGTTCGTGAGTTTAAATGGACTGCTTGCTTAAAAATGATTAAAAGTAAAGGAATAAAGTAATATAGTAATCCTTAAAAATTATAATTTAAATTAATATATATTTTAGATTTTTAATTATTTAAATTTATTTCAAATTAGTCTTTTTATTATCACATTTAATACTGACATGAAATAAATTTAAATAATTTAGGTTTTAGGGTTTAAACAATTTCTTTTGGTCATCTGCAGTTAAATAAATTAAGCCAACCAGTTTAGCTTTGTGTCCAGGTTCGCTCTCATTACAAGACAGTAAAGCGCCAAGAAATGCATTATGATTCTGTTTGTTCAAATGGACCACGGAGTTTGGAGAAAGAGAAGCATTGGCAAGGTCTTCATCCTTTGGGGCCCATGAGCAAGCCCACAGGAAAGGGAAAGTAAAAAAAAAAAAACACTTGAAAAAGGAGGGGAAGGGGTGAGGAGTAGTAATCCTAACAATTCCTATCATTACATCTTGGTTTGTGAATCTCCTGCTTTAGATCAACGTTAATGCCAATATTAATGACCGGATTCTCGGGTATTTTCAAATTCTTATTGGCTTGTTACTTAATAATATGTTAAGGATAAAAGCAAATTCTTTGAAGTTAATTTTTTGGGTAGGTTTTTATCTGTCTCATATCTCAAATATATTTCTGACGCCTAATTGGTAATATTGAATAATCAATCCTCAATATATTTTTTAAACACTTGATACAATGTGAATTCATGAAGAAGATTGCCTCATTCTGGTTATGCATGTGAAAATCTTCATTGGAACATATCCGCGGAGTGTAATTAAGGAGTAATGTTCCTTAAAAGGCAAACAAGTCAAAGCATTCAGCGGACATAAAGTAGCCACCGTGACGCACTAATTCAAAAGCGCGTTGGTAAAATAATCCAGTGTGCCACAGTTGTTTTTTTTTTAAAAAAAAAACTAATCACAAATTCAGAAGCACCCACTCATGTGAAGTTCTGTTACGGTCCAATATTCGTGTTATTGCACCCCATTAAAATTAATAATATATCACAAACTTTATACGCATACATCTATGCTTTTAGGCTTTTGAAAATAAATGATATGAACATTAGCACACCAAATCAAAAAACAAATTATTCTGATTCGTATACATCTATCACAAAATTGGACCAAATCAAAAAACAAATGATATATCACAAACTTTATACGCATACATCCATGCTTTTATATCACTAGAATCATTGAATTCAATATAAATTTATATAGGAAAATTTAGATATAACACTGCACAAATTTTAAAATGAAATAATATATATATATGTAAGAACATTAACATATATTTAACTTTATATATAAGTAACATTAATTATATTTTATTATTAAACACACTACATAAAAAATGTGAAGTGATTCAAGTTAATAATTAACCATATTTATGAGCATTGATTTCACGTTTTTATAGATTACTAAAGTTACTAAAAATGAATTAATAGTGAGAGATTTTGATAATTTATAAAAGATATAAATTTAAACTTTTATGTTGCCATTATAATATACTAGTATTTTGAGTGGTACTAATGTGTTTCTTAATTTATATTTTTTAAATTTTTTTGTTAATATAATTAGTTTATAAATTAATTATTTATAATTTATTTTAATTATAAATTAATTAGTTAAATAAAAATAATTTTATAAAAAATTAAAATGATAACTCTTTGCATTTAAAAATAGTTGTAACTATAAAATGTAATTGTCAAAAAATGTGTGTTGCATATTTTTCAACGCATCTAAATTGGCATTTTTTAAAGGAGAGAAAACTTGCTTTTTCTCAATGGATGTTTGAGTTGGATTTTACAAGAAAAACAAACGAAACATTACTAGTTACCAGTCATGATGTAATTTAATTTTATGCTCTGTTATATGCAATTTATGGGACTAATGACGACACTGCCTTCCATTAATTGAGACATCCCTGTTTTGATTTGAGGGGGACAGTTTTCTCCCACAAAATTCAAAATGACTCGAATCTGAGACTGATCCCCAATTCTTTGTGAGTTATAATTTGTCATTGAAGACCCACAAAAACAAGTGCTTAATTGGTTAAATTTGCTTAGCCCACAATTTAAAATAGACTGAGTACAGCTAGCATGTGATTCTAGCAGAATCAATAGGTAAAAAAAAAATGGTTTAACCTACTTGGTTGTCCAATAAATGTAGGATTCGAATTAGCTTATACGGCCTAACGAATTTCAGAAGAAGGGAGGGGGTATTAATTTCTTTTTTTTTTCGAGAATATTTATATTTCCCTTTCCCTTCCTCAACATTGGTAGCCATCACTGTTTTTAAGTTACAAGATCATGAATTTTCATCATTTAGTGTATGTTTGATATATGAATAAAAACAAAGATAAATTTTTATGAATTAATTTTATATATAAAACTTATTCATAAAAATTTATTTTTTATTTTTACTTCATATTAAACTGACCTTTAAAGTTTTCATTTTTCAGCTATTAACTCTCTCTATTTCTCTCTCTTTGTTTTAGCTGTGACTCTCTACTTTTCACTTTGGCTATCTCCCACTCTACCCCAATTATGGTCAGCTTAAACTCTTATATAATTATTATTATAATTAAAAAATTTTAATTATACAGTAATACATTATTGAATAATGATAAAAAAAATTTACACTAATGATTGTTTAAAATTAAATCTGTAAATAATAATTATTGGCATTGATGAGTTTTGGGGTGTTGGCTTATTCCAAGTACTTAGGTGTATGTGGATGGAAATACGTGGCAGAAAAATGACTAAATGCAAAAAGTGTGAAGTAAAATAAGTAGTTGATACCGTGAAATCAAATATGGAATTTCAATCCTTCGTCGTCACCAAAAGATGTAAGGTGAACCTTGTTTGCTGTTGCAATTAGCTTTTATGTTAATTTACATGCACTTATGGTTGTTGGTTTTGGTTGGTGATGGTGACAGTGCATCTACCGTTGGACTTGGTTTTTTCTTGTTGGTTGATGGTAACTGCTATAGTTGGTTAAATGGTTGTAATTTGTATGGAAGAGTTATATGGACTATTATCTATGGACATGGACGTTTGCATTTTACATTGTAAACTTACGAATAACTATGTTGCCTTGTTCACAAATTAATGTTTATAATGTAATTTTTTATGTTCAAATTCACATGTGAAAAAAGCATCAACTGGTCCGTTTAGTTCACTAGCTTATTCTAGGACTGGAGATTTTCAACGTTGGCTCAACTTAGCATGTGTTGGAGAAACCCGTGGTGGGTCTGACTCGGCTAGACTGAGCTGGCCAATTTTAGCACTGCAATGTATCCTTAAAAGTATACTATTTATTAAAAAAAAATTCCTATATTACTTTTACTAATTTAACCTAAATGAAATCTTATTTGTAAAATAAAATCCATTATCAATTGTTTGATATGACTGAAAACGAATTTGTTAAAGTTGAATTGATTAAAATTGAGATGTAAATCAATTTACAGTTATTTATTACTAGAAAAAGAGAAACAGATGATTAAAATTAATATGCACGTTTTTTTTAATTTTCTCTTTACCGAGTACTGTCATACAGATGTAGAATCTTTTCATTAAGTTTTGATTGGTATGCATTCTTTGATAGAAAGAAAATAAAGAAGTATAAGGATTAGGCTCATCATTTATTTAGTATCAATTTAAGAGTGAAAATAAAGATATTTGAAGTAATGAATTTTTTGTGAATCTTATATTTTTGCATCATTTTCTTATTTAAGGGATTAAAAAAGAAAAAAAATTTAAAATTTTATTTTTTTGTTTTATCCATTCTAAAATCAAATAATATTATAAATTATAATATGTAATAAAGTAATCTGATATTTATTTACAAATATTTTTATTCTTTTACTTGATGGAACCAAATAAAGGAATAGAAACCTTTCTTCACTCCTCCCTTTCTTTATTTTCTTTTCTATTGTATTTTTTATTTTCCTTTTCCTTTCGTAATACTAAATAAAGTATAAGGAACTTGAACTTCACCATAGTTTAAAGTTTAAACTAGCTTTTTCTATATTAAAAAAGTGAAGTAAAAGAAATTATCCTCTCATGAAATTTCAGCAAATTTAAATTTGACATAGTAAAGTAGGGAACGAATTCTTTTACCGTTCAGGCCAACATCAAGTAATCTCACTACAGACATTAAATCTCTAATAACTTGTTTTTCTAATTAAAAAGATCACTTTAGTATATTGTTTTCTGAATCTATTATGCTTATAGAAATTATTATACATCTCCAATGCTCTACCTGTTCTTTTCTTTTTCTCCTATGCGAGAGATCTCCTAAAAATTTATAGACCTATATTTATGGACATTCATACATGATACATGGATAGGCAGTCTCAAAAGTGCATCATCTGTTCCTTCGCTCCCTAATCCCAATGATTAAGATAACGGAGGGTAAGTTTAAAAAAAAAGAAGGTAATTGGTTTATTTAAATGCAGAGCCCAACTTAAAAATAATGAGAGAGCTTGCCCTCCTTTTCCGCAATTTGTGATTTGTCCACCTGCTAGCTTTGCACCCAACACTTGACTCATCCCCATTTCCCCATCAACCAGCTATTTGAGTCTTCCCAACTGTCATCCACATATGAGTGTGTTCCACAATCATTCTCACTGTCCCTTTCCCAAGCTAGCTATGATCAATTACCCTCGCTGAGTACCTCGACCCTTCTTGGTGGCAGATCCTTGTCTCATTAACTTTGCGTGAAACATATCTTATTCAATATACCCACTCCTCCAAAATAAAGAATTAGTGCCACCAATCAAAGATATCTTATTTGTCTAGCATAAAAACAAAAATGAAAGCAGTGGTCAGTGTATTAAAATCATATACTTCATGTTTAAGAATAGATTATTTTTAAAAATATTATTTTATTAAAAAGTTTTTTAATAAAATTTTAATTATAAATCATGTTAATTACAAAATAAATTAATTTAAAAATATTAATTTTCACTGTCGGTGAGGGAATTTCCAAACAGATCCTCGTGTTTCCAACTATACCTACGTAGGGATACGAAGCTGTTACTAACTCTGCCCCTGGCTCTGCTCAAAATAGTGAAATACCAAGACTGTAAGACAGACTTCCAGAGTCTCGGTGTTTTCGTTTGAGGCCCACAAGTGTTGCCGTTTGCAATACTCCAAAGACCTTTTGGAGTATTGTAGCAAGCTCCTCCTGTATAAAAATGAGTAAATTAAGAATCAAACTGCGACAGCGTGCTCGTTCAAAACAAAATTATTAATTTATTATCACTCCCAATTGATTAAAAACAACCTTGTATAAGAAATTTCGATTTATTTTGAGTCTCTTTCATCATCAGAGTTGTCTTTCTTCATGGATACATTGTTTTATTTAAACAATTTCCCCCCTTTTTATTTCGGGACATGTAATGACTGAAGACACTGTATATAAGACAGCAAGTGCAAAGTGCAGACGGCTGCTAGCCGTTTACTCCGCGGGTCTGTGATAATTAACGTATTTAATTTAACAGATTATTAAATTGCTTTTTTATTTAAGGTTTGATAAAGACCGGTTACATAACTTGGTCGTCACTTGCTAATGACTGATAAAATTGATGGTTTCTTTTTTCACCAATAAATGAAAGAAACAGCTAATATTTACCAAGACATTTAGTACTGGCGAATTATCTCGATAGAAATATTAAATTCAAAAGCATTGGCTAAATACTCATGAAACGGACAAGTGCTTTTTTTTCAAGGTAGCTTGTGATTAGTTTTTTTAGGTGAATAAAAATTTAAGTTAAAAATATTTTTTTAATCTAAAGTCAGGATATGCTCATTAGTAAATTCAATAATTAAACTTAAATTATAATAAAATATGAATAGAAAGCCGATTAAGTTGACTGTGATTAACTAATTATTATATATAATTTGGATAAGTTTTACTTTTCAATCTTAACGGACGGCTTAAGTAAGAAAAAAAAAAAAAAGATCTCGTGGCACAAGGTTAAAGCGTAATGTATTGTGTTTAAAACTAAATGCGCATATTTTTCATCTGTTTTTTTTTATATATTTAATAGTAAATTAACTCCACCCAGCTTTGCATGTATTCGCTTGATATAAAATTCTTCCTTCCTTAAATAATTTTCTTTTGTTTTATTTTATTATAAAATTTAAGAGAAAGAGGGATTGATCCATTCTAGAACAAGCTATAACTTTCAACCATAATTCATAACGGAAGTTATGAATCACCTATTAATTGAAAATTAAAAAAAAAAAAAAGGCTCATTCTTCTTTTGTTTTGGTTTAGAATTTTTTTTTTTTGTGTATTAAGGTTTAGATGTTTCGTTGGTCTTTAGTTCAGAGCCTCGCACATATTTACACTATGAGTTTTGTTATATGTTTTTAAATTTTTTAATAAAAAATAAATATTTAATATCTTAAAAATATAAAAAAAAATCCAATATTTCTTTTATTTAATAATTAAAAATTATTAAAAAATAAATTAAGAGAATATATAATTATATTTGCCTCAACTCCCCCATTATGCAAGTGCAATTGCACCTGACAAGGATGTTTAATTTTAGTAGGACATCGGAGCCTAGATGAAAACAGAGCCAACTTGGAAGCTACATATTGGAATAAGGATGCCCCTATCACATTGTTATTTATGAGCAAAGAAACAAACAAAAAAATTGTAAAAGGAGGAGCATGACTGTGAAGGACATTAGGACGTGAAGACCCGAAGAGAGGCTAACCCTGTATAAAAAATCTACGGTGCAACAAACGCGCCTTAAACTCCTAATTTACAAATTTCGTTCATTTGAGACTGAACTTTGAACACAAGGAAGTTAATGCATCAAGTAAAGGTCATTATTTTTAACCTAAGATGTTATATTTAACTGAAAGCAGTTGAGGAATCGGTTGAAATGCAACCTAATTCGATTAAAAAAAAATAGTCACTAGTTTCGTAAAATTCAAGTTCAATATGAAGATTGAAGACGTTGAGCAACATAATTAGTATTATAGAAAAAATCAATAATGTATTTTTTACAAATATAATTTTGTGATCTTTTTTTTTTCGAATTACACTTCTTGAAAGCTATTAACTTAATTTTACCGATGATAAAAAATTCCTTTATTAGGTAATTTTACATCTCTTTAAATTATCTCTTATAAAAATTAAATTCGAGAAAGTTTTTATCAGAAATTATGTCTTTCTTAAATAGATCAAAAGTGTAATAAAAAAATAAATATAAAACAAATATTTTCCTTTCGTAAAAACAACTTTAATAGTAATTAGCATTTTTTGATTAAAAAAAATGACACCAACGATATTAACTATCAAAAATCTCGTGGTGGACAGGAAAGGTCGCCCGAGCGCGAACCTCAATCGCAATAGCGGGAAGCTTCATTTGACAGTTTTCTGGGTTTGGCCCACAGAAACAATAAAAGTTGCTGTTTTGAATTTGATTTAAAAATGCGGAAAAGCTGACCAACAGAGAAAGAAGTAATTAAGGATTTTTTTTTTCATGTTTTGGGGGGGTAAAAGTCCATTAAAATAAAATAAAATTAATGTCACTATGTTGGGCAATCTTAAAATACAATTAACTTTGTATGTAAAATGTGATTTTAACACTCAATCGAATAATTGTTTTTAGGTTGAAAAAACTCGTTTGTATATGTGTTGAGAAAATTATTCTTATAATATAATATTATTTAATTATTTTTATTTAAAAGTGATTATTTTTTTAATAATTATTATTTACAAATAATTTTTATAAATATTATTTAAATAATATTTATTTTAACAAAATTATCTTTTAAATATAAATTATTTCACTCATATTTACTTTTAATTAAAATTAAAATTATAAAATCTAATTTAAATATATATTATCTTTATATTATTTTTTAAAATAATTTTGTAAATAATAAAAAATAATATTCTTATATCATATTATTTATTAATGTTACGTCAACTATATAACTATTATTTTTTACAACTTATATAATTAATATAATACATGTTTAATTATATATTACAAAAATTATTTTACGTTAAATATACATAAAAAATTTCCATTAATTGATATATTCAGAGCAAAACAAACACAGTAACAATTATAAATTTATAACTAAGAAAAATGTAACCACGTGTTCCTTTATAAGATTCACGAGTGTTTAAAAAAAAAATTGCCATCCAAACAAAGTGCAAATAATACGGGGACGAACTAAAAGTCCAATAATTGAATTGCAAGTCCTGCCAAATTGATTTAGTCTAACAAAACCGCCACTGCCTGGTTTGATAATTGAGAGGGTCATTCCCTCATAAATATTTTTCAGATTCAAACAACGCAGTTTCAGTTGCTGGCATTTTTTATTCACAAAGATGGATGCATTTTTTTCAAAGACTATTCTTTTATTTTTTTTTGGGTAGTTTTTTCAAGACTGCTATTGTATGTTGTTGTTGTTGTTAACTCCTTGTCTCCTATTTCATACCTACCAGTATGGGCACACCGCCTTACCCTTTGTTTTTATTTTTTAATATATATATTTTTCTATGAAGAATAATTGAGGAAATTAGCTCAAAGCCTTAATTCAAATAATATTAGTTATTTTAAGGATTAATTAACTATTGAATTAAATTTCATTCAAATTATATTTTAGTTTGGGTTCTTGGTCAACTAAGCACAAGATGAAATTTGCGAGGAATTGCTGTTTGAAGGTTGTATAATGTAGAGATGTGTCACTAGGTCGAGGTCGGGTAGTCCATGAGGTCCGAGAAGGTGAGTCAACGGGTCTAAAAAGGTTGAGCTATTATAAAATAGTAATTATAAATACTCTTTGTACATATTTAGTAAAAAAGAGAGAAAAAAAAAGAATAGAAATGATTTTTTTTTATATTTTAATATTAAAAATTTTGTATGTTTAATTTTATTTTATTTTTTAACAAATTAAACATGTACTTATAATATTAACTTAAGAATATTATGATTTCATTAAAAAAAAATTCAAACACATTTTACATTTAGAAGACTTTAAATGTTTATAATTTTTCATTTAATATGTTATATTTTAAGTAATTATGAAAAAGTTACAATAATACAAAATTAATCTTTTCAAAAATATAATTTTAAGATTTCCTAATTAATCAATATAAAATTATCATACTTATTTAAAAAAATATCCACTTTTTTTTCAAGTTTTGAATATATTTAAAATTTATAATTTTTCATCAAATACTTTCTATTTCAATATCATTTTCTTAAAAGATTATAACATTACTTTTTGAACCAAAAAAGAAATAATTTTAAATTTTCCTAAACGAATTTTAGAATTATTATAATTTGTTGTAGGCCGAAAAAACAGATGGTTTAATCTAGCTTACCCCAACCTTCTGTACAAAAAAATAGCTTATACCAACCTTCATAAATCACAATAATTACCGTTTAAAGTCATTTTACCAACTACTAATGAATTGATTGAGTAATACGTATACCGTGTCGTCCAACTTTTCACTTAACTGATATCTCGCTATTCGCGTTCTAAATCTTGAGATATTTTAAAATTTCAGAAAATATAGATAGAGAGGTTCAGAAATTAATCCAATAACAAAATAAATAAATTTGATACATATCAAATGCTCTGTTACAAAATTGGACGGATTAACGCATATTTATGCGTAGCAGTGTAGTAAAACTCACGTAATTAGAGTACTTAGACCATTAGTAATAGGCAAGTAAGGAAGAAGAACTTTTCGGCGACGTAACCGGCGCGAGTAGAGGAAGGTTATTGCAGTGCTAGGGACACCGTGGTAACTTTCCAGAAAGATCCCGGACAATAAAAGCAAAAGGAAAAGTCCGGAATGGCTCAATGGCCTTGGCACTGTTATTACCGACAAAGAAAGTGGTTTTCTCGTACATTCGCATTCGACCGCTTCCCAAAAATCTTATACGTGGCAGCCTTTGCGGTTCCAGGGAAAGCTGTTAGGGAAACGGCTCAAGCTTTCCGTCTTTTTCAACAATCACATCGTTGCAGCCGTTGGATTAGAATCCTAACCATAACCCCATTCCTTATCTACGCCATACAGAACTAACCCTCGCTTAACCATGGTTGAGTTAGCTAACACAATTCCTCTAGGTCGAGAACGACCCTGGACTTGCAGCTTATCACCCTCCACCCTTCCCTGGTAACCATCTATATAACCAGCCTCCGAGACTCGCGAGGTTTGCCAAACCTACTGCCCAAGGGGGACCTTTGAGGAAAAAAGAAACTGTTCCTTTGAGCCTTCTCTCTCCTCTTTCTTCTCCTACTCCTCCTTCTTTTCACCGAAAATGGCGGCATCGTCTTCAAGAACAAAATCAAGTGGACCTGTGCTTAGCTCGCTCTCATCCTCTAGCAGATTTTGCTCCTATTCAACATCGAAATCCTCTTTTTCTTCGCCATCAACAGCCTTCGCGTCCTCCACAAGCTCTAGCTTTTCGTCTCCATCTTCCACCTTCTTCAACCAACCCCATCACCACCAGCATCACGGTCATCATCGTTCGGCTTCACCTACCCGTGTCAATCTATATACCTCTGCCCCTCTCTCTTCAGGCGTCCGGTTCTCGATCGACCACCGGTCCATCTCTCCCAACCGATCCATCTCCAACCAGATCATCACCAAGAAGAACCATCCCATCTCGATCCAGAAGAAAACCTGTATGTGCTCGCCCACCACGCACCCGGGTTCGTTCCGATGCAGCCTCCACAAGAACGTGGGGAACAACGGCGGAAGCCAACACGCGGATTCGTACCCTTCCAACCGTCTCAACATGCGTAGATCCGCGATGAAGAACTCGCTGGTGAGGATCGGAGGAGTTGAAGGCGAGTGGGTCAAAAGAGCCCTGACCGCATTGATTCGGCCTTCTTCGCATCAGCAGAGGAGGAGAGCGGCCTTCGAACCGAGACCGAGTAGTCTCTCTGTCATGTCCAAAGCTGAGGATCTCTGATTTTTATTTTCCATTTACAGGTTCGTTCTTGTTTTGTCGCTATTGTGATGTTTCGACCTTTAGCATCGTGATCCGCCGCTGGAGTCGGAATCCGGCGAAGCATATAGTCAGCGGGAGTTTTCTGCGAGTCCTCTCCGGCGAGTTTTGATTTCGTCGTCTCGAGCAGATTGATGATTTGCCACCGGGAACCATGGAAGATTCCGGCATAGATCTATGAGACTGGACCCAGAGAATTGCTTGTTGTACATAACATTTGCTATGGAAGGAGAGCTTTGGACTTTTTTTCCCTTTTCGCTAAAATCAAATCTAAAAACTTCTCTAAATCACACCTCATACTTAATTTGGGATATAATATTTCCCCAATCAAATCAAATTGAAACTTAAAATGAAGCCACTAATGAAATGCGTGACCCTTCCCGGTTCTCTTTGCGGCGTTGTGATTCCGTTATGCTTGCCGTCAATGGTCTCGTTTCCGTTTGGATGTTTCCGTCGTCCGCAACGTCGTATGGCCGTCCCGTTGCCTGTGCCACCGTTAATTATCCGTTACGTTCGTCCAGTTCGTCCAGTTGCTTTGCGTTTGGTGCCAGGTATTTTCTTTTTTTTTTAATTAATTTATTTAGATTTTTTTGTTATTTAATCTGTTTAGCTGCAGTTTTGTTGTGCAGCTGCGACTGTGTTGTTGAAGGCGGATTCCATCCGTCCATCGTAAGTTCGGAGCCAACATTTTTAAAATCTAAAGACAAGAAACAAATTATTGGGCATTCCACACCCTTGAACATACAGGAAGGAGCGCTCTTTGTTTGAAGATTTAAGAGGACAAAAAGGGCAAAAAAAAAGGAAACTTCTAACTGGAATATTTGAAAAATAGAATTCACATGGGAATAAAATTGATAAAAAAATCTAAAATTGTTAGGTGCCCAATCATGGAAGAAGAATTCAAAGCTGAAAACTTGGATTAATTAAATTTATAAGTTTGGTAAGCAAATGTTGAAAGATTGTCAAAACTTGTTCATGAGACAAGGCCAGCTAGCTGACCATGTGCTCTATGGTTTACTATTAATGCTTGCAGAAAAATTATGCACTATAATTATGGGAAAATTACATTTAAATAGTTTTAAAGAAATTATTATTAAAAAATATCATATGATGAATCAATTTAATATTTAATTATTGAAAAATATTTTTAGTGATAATAAAACAATAATTAATTTTAGAATTTCAAAATTTGATGAAACTATTGTCAGAGGCCGTAGTCTGGGCACTAGTTTTGGCCCTGAGGGAAACGGTGGCGTTATGGTGTGGTCATTTTGTTGAACTTCATGGATGGCCAAAAATTATAATAGCAAGGAAGGTGTGCAAGCAGTGGCCTGAGCGTAATTGAGAAATTGGATTCCATCATCATCGATGAATATTATTCAATACTTTAAAACGAGAGGGAGAGCACAGAAGGGTTGCTTACCCCCCAACGCATGTGGTCATCACACGTTCATTTCCGCTTATTGGACAAGCAAAGGACGCATTACGCGTCAAAAATGGGCCCATACCCGCCCAGCAAATAGTTGCCTCATCATACATGTGGCGTAATTATACGTGCAGCATTTTATTTTAATCTTCGTGTGGTGCTGGGATGTTTAAAGCTTGCCTTCTGCCAGAGCTTGTGGGCCACTAAATAGCCGTTTCGCACGCGTGGATAATAGTTTCAGTGTGGGAGTGACTGGCATTCCAAACAATTGTTCTCAGCTAGGTTGATTGGGTGGAGATGGGTGCACGTAATCATATCACTATCGTATGGGTACGTATTGATATATACGATATTGATATAAAGTACAACAAATTATTTAGGGTATATTTAATAACTGATAATTTTTTTAAAATTAGTTTTAAAATTTTTCAATAAAATTTTAATTATAAACTATTTTAATTACAAAATAATTAATTCAAACACATGCTTAATTTTAAAAAATATATCAAAATATCATTCTAATATCCATTGATATGAATATAAAATGTTAACAAAGTTTTTTAAGTTAGACTAGAGTATCAATGCACACAAATGTATAATATCATCAAGTAATCAAGTAATGAACTAAGAAGATAAATATTATTTTTCTAACATCTTAACTTAGAGATTCTAACATTCAGGTTAAAAATACTTAAACTAAAATTTATCGATACCTTTAAAATCAAGATATTCAATATTGTCTTAACATTCAACAATTAATCAAAGAAAGATAAACACCACAATAATAAATGTATATTGTTATCTTCCTAGAATAACGATGAACCTCACCAACAAATAACGAATAAGATTGGAGCTACAATACAACCAACAAAGCACCATAGCAAATAAGATATATTTGATGGAGAAATTATTTGTACTCTTATGCCATAGATGTTTTTGAGTGAAGGGAAAGAAAGAAGAAGAAAGAATATGAAAGGTGAGTTATTTTTTCATGTTTGGATGTTCGAGTAAATGAACTTTTTTCTTCTTTTTCCTTTTCTTTTTCTTCTTATATAACATCCGTACATATCATTAGTATAGTATATTTATCTAATAAATACATAACACATGATATCATATAAACATTCACCTATTGAATTGATTTTACAATTTTAAATAATAAAATTAATATTAAATCTAAACTCTTAAAATCCTGTTAAGAATACTATTTTTAGAGTACCTAAAATTTCTATATTTGGCGGTAAGGCTATCAAATGGACTGACTCGGCTTACTTAAGTCCACCTGTGATGAGTCGTGAGTTAAATGGATCGGGTCAAAACCACTCGCATTTAAACAGACTAAAAAAAGATTAGTCCGACTCACATCGCGTGAACTTGTAGGCTTAAGCGGGTTGACCTGCATAGTTTTTTTTTTACATTTTTATTTTTTTTATCAAAAAGTTAAAAAAAATATTTAAACTTACTTAATCATCAAAGGAAACTGTCAAATCAATTACATAATTTAAATATTATTCAAATCACATTTACAAATACATAACATAATCTAAATATTCTTTAAAGTTCAAATCAAATTTAAATATTATATAAAATCTAAATTAAATTGACAAGTACAATAATAGAAAACTGATGCATTGTCATCTCAATGTTGTGGTCTAAAAAAAATAGGTCATAGAGTGTGTTTTATAAATATGATTATATATTTTAAAAAAAATTACAAATAAATAAGCAAGACTTGAAAGTAAAATGGTCCCACGTGATGGTCCAAAATTTTTCACATTTATATGAATCATAATTTTAAAAACTCGACTCATATTTTTCTTATGATTAAATAGGTCAGCCTAACAAGTTTAACTCATTTTAACAGTCTTATTTGATGGGATGAAGTTAGAGATATTACAATAAAACTGTCCTTAAACAAGATGGGGATGGGCCAGTTGGCCGACTTGTTTAGCCGAATTTAAGAAAATTTCAGTCCAACATGACCCATCATGTGTTATGGGCCAGTTGGCCCATCTAAATGAAAAAATATCAAAATAATAACAATAATTGAGAAACTTAACAGGAAAAAAAAAGCAACAACCCAATGCACTCAAAAAAAAAAAAGACACGATGAGTAGACTGGACAGGCGCCACTCATATTGACACATCTAAATATTGCATTTCATTTAACTGTAAATTACAAAATTTAATACCAAAATACTATACAAAAAAAAAATAGTACCAAAATATTGTATTTCACGTGGTTGAGCATAACCACCGGTCCCCGGCTCACTGCGACGCATATCCAAGCCTGACCCATTGTATCCCATGGTTGAAAAATCCAATCGTACCCAAATATGAATTGACTTGTACCCAACTCATTGGGGCACGTATTCAAAATCTTACCCAATGTATTCCATGGTAAAAAAAGAAAAAACCTTAATCGTACCTAAATACATATTTGATATGTGTACGACAACTATATAGATGTATCCGTCCATTCTAAGTTAAAACATATTCATATAGATATCATCTGGATAATGTACAAGATAATAGAAAACAGAACAACAAATTGTTAAAAGATTGCCTAGTACATTGTAAACAATAATCATGAATAATTCTACTTAATTAATTCCATCTTTATAAATTTTAACAATTAATACAGAATATTTTATTGAATATAGCAAAAGAATAGCCTGAAAGATGGTTAAAAAAAATCACCAATTAGATAAAAAAGCAGGAAAGAAAAAGAGCAATGTTAAACTTTTCTTATTATTTTTGGGTCTGCTAGGAGTGAATTTAGCAGGTTACGTATTTACAACATATATGTTTAAAAAAAGTGTACGTTAACTTGAACCTTATTATACACTTTTTTTGACCATGCTGTTACAGCTACATTGAAGGACAGGAATACTATATGTCTATGTTCAACCATGCGCATTTGTGGAAGAGTAGAGAGAGAGTAAATGAGAAGAGTGGAATATTTGGCATGTGAGTGAGAGGGCCAACTAATAAGAAGAGTTTAGAAGCAAAGAATGTCCCGGGGACAACTGGCATCTTCGCCCACAGAAATTTGTCCAGAGGCGGTAAGTTAATCCCGTTGTGGCCATTTCAATAGATACCTGGAGTGACGAGCACGCACATAACTTGGGATGGTATTGGATTATGGACCCGGGTAAGTTCGGTGTCCACACCCGCGTCCCACTGCTCCCTCTATGTTTGTTTCTACATTGTAATTGGGATCTCCTCCACTGGTCCACAAGCAATAGGATGCTTGTTTGTTCTTTATTTATTTATTTTTTAAAACTTTGTTTCCTTGCCTATACCATTTTGTGTTTAGAAGATATAATTGCGTAAACGCTTGCTCAGGTCTGTCGTCTGTGCCTGTGGCGATGAGTGGTTCCTCACGGTGCAAGGAAGAAGGAACATCAGCTTGGGCATGGAATGGATTTCCTTCCTCAATCCTCTTATTATGATCCTACCTGCCGCTTAGGCTATGTTTAGATAGGGAATTTAAAAAGATAACTTTTGAAAGTTTTTTTTTAAAAAAGAAAAAATCTAAAATTTTTAAAAGATTATTGAAACATTAAATATAAGTAAAATTATAAAATTATAAGATGATATCAGTTTGCAAGTATATAATGATAGGTATAATTACTTTAGGATTATCCTATATTTATAAATAAAGAGTATGAGCTATTTTAAGAAGCTGCATGGTGCAAGGAAGAAGGAACATTAGCCTGGGGGACAAAATGGAATGGATTTTCCTTCTTCAATCCTCATTTTATGATCATGCCAGCCACTTAGGTTATGTTTTTTAGATAGGGAATTTAAGAAGAGAAATGAAAGAAAAGGATTTTTGAAAGTTTTATAAAAAGGGAGAAAAGAAATCTATAGTTTTTAAATGATTCTTACTTGAGTTTTCTTTCCTCATTCTTTGATTCATTTTAGGGTTTAATCCCTCTCATGTATTAAAAAAAAAAGAAACTGAAAAATGAAGTGATAATTTTATAATTATAATAAAAAATTATATTAATTAGATATATTTAAATTCTCTTATGTGACAGAACTATTTTATTAAAAAAAATAAATATAAATTATGATATATTGAAATCTAACATAATAGATTATAAATATTATTTTTTATATTTAAAAATTTTTATATACTTCATTCACTGCTAAGATATTCTTCTAGAATCATGATCCTAATTAGACATATTTTTTAAAATTTAAACATTTTTTAAAAAATTATTTTAAAAGGTTAAACATAAAATGTTTCCTCACGGCATCGAATAGTTTTTCACTTTCTCTTTCTTCAATCACAATCTTCTTTATTATTCTCACTTCTTCAGGGGGTTAAGGTTTCCCCCTGTCGCTTCTCTGTCTGCCCCGTCCGAGCAGCCATGTCTTCCTTTTCCACTCTCAGGAGATCCTCACTATTCACCCAACAAATAGCTTGTGATTAGGATAGTTGCTACAGTATTCAATTTTTTTTCTTAATTATCAGTATTATTGTTCAATTGTTAAACATTTATTGATTACTGATTCCACAATAAATGTTTTAAGTCCATTGAGTATAACCTGCAACCAATAAATGTTTCACAATTAATCAATATATTGATATGCAGAAAAAAAAAAAAGAAAACTTGAGTATCGGAATGATTAATGAGAATTGTATTTTGAAAAATCAAATGTATGTCACCAAGGTGGTCGACCCTGTAAATCGTAACCGGCACTCATTCAGCTTAATGAAATTCTTTTTTGGGGGGAATTACCAGTAGCGGCAGATTTACACTTTAGGAAATGCCAAAGGAAGCTCGAGTTCACCTAGTCACCTATGCTCCAACTTTCCGTTGGTTCCTACAGTGATTTGTTATTTTGAATTCTTACTGCTCCAATGCTTTTGATTCTTCGTTATAAGAGGTTAATGGATGGCTTGTAGCATCACCCTTACACTTTATGTTCATTAATCTCAACAATGGTTTGCAAATTGCAATGTCCGTTTATGTAACACCACTACCAGCATCAACAAAAAAAGCATTGCCACCAAAACGACAACAATAGCAACTGTCGGATTTTTGTCTTGTGTTAGTCCCGACTCATTAGTTAGCACAAAAGAATTGAGGTAAAGAAACGACAGACGACAAAAAATACTAACGAGTAAAAGTCCACCTGTTAAAATCAATCTTGGAATGGGAAGGGAAGAAATGGAACCTTCAATCCGGAATATCCCTGACGTGGGGCCCAACTACGTTTCAATTGCTCAATTACTGGGGGAAATTTGAATCTTTTCAGACCCTCCAGAGGCTGTGTTTTCCCCATTTTCTCGAAGGCGCGTGGTACACACTACCTTTCAAATTATGCAATTAAGTTGAATAGTTGGCTTGACTTAAATTTTAAAGAATTAATGTCTTCCGAAATGTTATCTTAATTAAATTTATTTAAATATATAAAATAAATTAATTTAAAATATTAATTATTAAGAAAATTTATTTTAACACTGAATTCTGTTTAATAAGGTGCAATGAACATTCATTCAATTCAAATGAAATTAGTTTATACATGATATTAAATAAAGTAAAATTAGTCTAATAAATTATATTAAATGAGGTGCATAAAACACTAATATTATTTTACTTTTTAAGATTTTTTCTTGTGAATGATATTAAATAAAAAACATTGAATACTAACTCAATAAAAAAATAAGTACATTGAATACCTAATCCAATTATATCTTACATCTTCAAATTTTGTTAGTAGCAAAAATAAAATTATTATAAATAATCTTCTAAATGATTTAATATATATATATATATATATATATATATATATATATATATATATATATATATCATGAGAATGATAAAATTGATTTGAGTTAAATAAATGATATTAAAAGGTACATTGAATATTAACTCAAAATAAAAAATTATTATTGTCAAATTTCATTCTCTTAAATTAAATAATAATAATAATAATAATAATAATATTATTATTATTATTATTATTATTATAATGATTTGAGTCTAATAAATAAGATTAAGTAAGAAACATTAAATATTAATTTAATCTTGATGATATCATTAAATTTCATATTTTTTAGATTTTTTTGTATGATTTTAAAATAAATATATTAAATATTAACATGATCTAAATAAAATTATTATTTTTAAATCTACTCCTTCAAATGACTATTTAAGATAAATACATTGAACATTTATACAATATAAATGAAATTTTTTTTAGTGAAAAAATTAAATATTACTTTAATTAACCCTCTAAATAATCTAAATATGTATAAATTCATTCTTACATCACACAAGAATAATAGCTAGTATAATGTACTTGGGTCATGTTTAAAAAATTAGTGATTGTAAAATTTATTTTGTTCCTCATTAAAATAAACATTTTTTATTTAAATTACTTGATTAATTAATATATTTAAATCAGATCAAATTGTTATAAATTCTTAGGGAGAGTAAAATGTTTTCATTAAATAAATCATACGAATATACTATACCCAAAAAAAAAATCATACGCATATAATTTTTTTCCAAAAATAAATTCAGCCTATCAATTTAGTCCACCGTTTCGTCCACAGGGTTCCTGTCCCTTTACACGCTCCTTCGCGGGAAGTGGACCTCTTGATCCTTCTACCATCGTTGACCTGGGCGAAGAGGAACCCTACCTAGGGGACGAGAAAGGTAGGCAGCAAACGTTTCTTCTGCAACCGCAGACGCCATTGCTGTCCACTCTCCTCTCTCTCCGTATTCAGCACAAAACCGATAGAACGCTCACGATTCAATTCAAGAATTCAATTCAGCTTTCTTTGTACTGGTAAGCTGTAGCTTCATCCTGATTCATACAATACAAGGGGTGACAAATAATAGACAGAGTATGTTTCTCCCTCCTTTTCTTAATCTGCCATAAGATTGCGTGAAGTCGATTGAAAAACCAGAATTTCAATTTCAGTTTTTCTTATTCTGATCATTGTTACTTCGTCGTCGTGTTCCTGCAAATTTCTGTTCTGATTGCATAAATTTATTTTTCTTTAGATTGGTTTGGCCAGAAGAGTTGTGACTTGTGATTGTGATCAAAACCAGAGCTTTTAGAACTTTGGTTCATTTTGGGGGTTAGGATTCTTTGGGTTTTGCCTACCGGTCGTTAAAGTTATCAATGGGGAAGCCCACCGGGAAAAAGAAGGATCCTACGACTTCTAGGGCTGCTAATGCAAACGGTAAGCCCGCAAAGCCCTCCGAACGGGCCTCCAAAGCTTTTGATGACGACACGGCAATGTTCATCAACATGTCACAAGAGCTCAAGGAAGAAGGTAACACGCTCTTTCAAAAGAAGGACCACGAAGGCGCTATGCTGAAGTACGAGAAGGCCCTCAAGCTGCTTCCCCAAAACCACATAGATGTTGCACGCCTCCGCACCAATATGGCCGTTTGTTATATGCAATTGGGTCTCGGGGAGTATCCTCGAGCGATTAACGAATGTAATTTAGCTTTAGAGGTATCGCCCAGATATAGTAAAGCTCTCTTAAAAAGAGCAAAGTGCTACGAAGCATTGAATCGGATGGATTTGGCGCTGAGGGATGTTCATATTGTTTTGAGTGTGGAACCTAATAATCTTACCGCATTGGAGTTCCTGGAGAATTTGAGAAAGACAATGGAAGAAAAAGGCATCACTATTGATGAGAAGGATTTTGCTTCGGCTACTGTACAGCAGCCTCCTGCTGCTCCTTTGCGCAAAGTTGTAAGAGAGAAAATAAAGAAAAAGAAAGGTAAAATAGGTAAGGATAAGGTGGTTGTTCAGGAGAATGTGAATGTTGTTAAGGATAAAGAAGTGGTCACAAAAACAGTTGAGGAAGAGAAACTGGTAGTGGAACCTGTTAAGGAAGAAAAAGCCGTTACAAGGACAGTGAAGTTGGTATTTGGAGAGGATATAAGGTGGGCGCAGTTACCAGTGAACTGTAGTATGAAGTTGGTAAGGGATATAATTAGGGATCGGTTTCCAGGCTTGAAAGGGTGTTCTTGTGAAGTATAGGGATCAAGAAGGTGATTTGGTTACAATCACTACTACTGATGAACTAAGGTTAGCTGAATCTTCAGGTCATGCGCTGGGCTCAATTCGACTCTATATTACAGAAGTCAATCCAGACCAAGAGCCTTCTTATGATGGAATAACCAATGAGGATGAAGTGCAAACAGATGGTAGAAAACCAGGTGATGGCATTGCGAATGGGGCTATGGAAGAAGGCAAAGATGTAGCAAATAGGATGACTACTGTGGAGGACTGGCTTATCCAGTTTGCAAGGCTGTTCAAGAACCATGTTGGGTTTGATTCTGATTCATATCTAGATATGCATGAGCTTGCAATGAAGCTTTATGCAGAAGCAATGGAGGATACAGTAACAAGTGATGATGCCCAAGAACTTTTTGAAATTGCTGCAGATAAATTTCAAGAGATGGCAGCTTTGGCATTATTTAATTGGGGGAGTGTTCACATGTCCAGGGCGAGGAACCGGGCTTGCCTTTTCAGAGGATGGGTCAAGAGAATCTTCTTTTGAGCATATTAAAGCTGCATATGAGTGGGCGCAAAAGGAGTACACAAAAGCAGAAATGAGATATGAAGAAGCCTTGAAAATCAAACCAGACTTTTATGAAGGATTTCTTGCTCTTGGGCATCAGCAGTTTGAGCAAGCAAGGCTCTGCCGGTGTTATGCAATGGCTTGCAAAATGGATTTAGAATCTGGCCCTTCTGGTGAGGTTCTACAGCTCTATAACAAGGCAGAGGACAGCATGGAGAAAGGCATGTTGATGTGGGAGGAGATTGAGGAGCAGCGTTTAAATGGACTATCCAAATCAGATAAATATAAAGTACAGTTAGAGAAAATGGGTTTGGATAGTCTTTTCAAGGATATTTCTTCTGATGAAGCTTCAGAGCAGGCTGCAAAGATGAGGTCACAAATATATCTTCTATGGGGTTCCTTATTGTATGAGCGTTCTGTCGTGGAATATAAGCTAGGCCTACCAACATGGGAGGAATGTTTGGAGGTTGCAGTTGAAAAGTTTGAACTAGCTGGAGCTTCTCCAACGGATATTGCTGTCATTATAAAGAATCATTGTTCTAATGAAACAGCACTTGAAGGTATAGGATGGAAAAATATGATCCATCATGTGTATATCTCATATTCCTTTTAAGTTTCAAATATTTCAGGATTAGAGACAAATAACAAACCAGTTTACATATTCACAGGGTTTAAAATCGATGAGATAGTACAGGCATGGAATGAGATGTATGATGCTCAAGGGTGGCAGTTCGGTGTTCCGTCATTTCGACTTGAACCATTGTTCCGTCGGCATGTTCCAAAACTCCATTACATCTTGGAGCAATTTTCTTCTTGAGTTTGGAATTCTTTGGCATAATTAATGCTTCTATTTTCTTCATATTTTTGAAGGCTTCTTCATCCCATTCTAAGGCAGGTTAGTAAGACTATACGTGTACTACAATTTTGTTTGCCATGTTCCTATTACAGAAGATCTTCCAAATTGTTCTTGAAAATTTAGTGAGATTTAATGGCATTTGAAAGTTTTGAAAGTTCATGCTTTTAACTGAAATTGTGGTTTCGTGAACAAGGGAATGCTAGACTAGGTGCTTTCTGTTGCTAAGAAAATTTGAAGTGTATTCTGAAAACTGAACTCACTCATGACAGGAATCACAAAGTTGAAATCATGATTTCTGTATTCAGAATACCATTGAAAGATAATTTCAGAATATTTCTACTTGTGGTAGAAAATGTCAGTAGAAATTTTCATTTATACAAATTTAGATGTATGCCTAACCTTAGTCTTCTTTCATAATTGTCAACACATTCAAAAGGTATCGATATTGACTGAATAACTATGATTAATTGACAAATGATAGGTGCAGGTTTCCTAGCAGAATAAATTTGATGCTTATGCCTTAAGTACTGTCAGAGATGTTTCTGTGGTTTGACAGAATCAACTTTATTGATAAGGCTTTAGACTAGTCAGGTTGCTAAGACATGATAGGCATTTTATATCTGGGAAAGGATTATCATGTTCAAACTTGTGTCGATTTTCTAGTGAGATTATTTGAGAAATAGGTCTTGTTTAAGATATTAAGGAAAACATTAAAATGAAAGGCTTCTGGAGAAAGGAAGAGTCGTTCCTACTGAAATCATTTTGGCAACTGAATGACATTGCCAATGACCTTAGATATGATGGCACCCTTTCATAAGATGGAAGGAAGCCATATGAAAGAAAGAAAGAACATTAATCACAAACAGAAAGAGTATAGTAGAGAAAAAAAAGGTAAAAAAAAAAAAAAAAAAGAAACCAAAAACTAGTGGATTTTAAGTGCTGAAGTAGTAGTACCTGCCAATCCGGTGATTTATTGGTGGGTTTTCTTTTTTTCTTTTTTTAAATCAACTCTTTTTTCAGTAAATATATTTCTAGGAGATATTATGTTATTTTGGATTGGTATCGACATTTGATGAGGGCAATGTTAATACTGAGATTGTTAGCCAATATAGAAATTTAGTGGGACTATGGTCTCTAATTTATTTCCTTTTGTATTGTTGCGCAGTTTATTGGTTGTTATAATATTCTTTTGGCTTGTTTCATATGAACATTTTTGCATCTGTTTTTACTGTGTAGGATTTCTCGTCTGTAAACTTGTTTAAATACTTAGAAGCCTACTTAATAGTTAATATAGCTTAAATCCAGGGGGTGTATGTGTATTTTTAACTTATAATAGATCTTTGGGGTGGTCATCCCATACTTATCGCATCTTTAATGGGATCGATGAAGTTTGACGGTTTAAATTACTGTGTCTGATTGATTTCATGATCGATGATGGCCATTGGCTTTTCTGGATGTATGTATGGGTCCTGCAATTTTTTAAGACAAGATTTCCCCCTGTTCTCATTGGCTTCCCTCCCTGGAAGAAACTGTTGGCATTTGGCATTAGGCTTGGGATGGAAACCGGTTGACTTAAGATGACATTAGTCGTATGATAATCTGCTATATGTTCTTTGTCTTTATTATGTAATGGAGATACATAATGGATTGACAAATTAGTAACCTTACCTCAGTGACCAACTTTCCAGTTTGTCTTCCTTTGGTATAATCAATATTTCTCTCTTCAACTTTTAACTGGTTTATTTTATTTTAAATTTTTTGTTCTGTTTTTATTTACTTGTATTGTTATCAATGATGAAATCCATGTTTATCTCCTGAATGCATTTTTTGGCCTTTTGATTACAGGCATTTTTTTCTCCGTACTGCTTTGTTTAGCTCGTTGACGGGTGCTACGATTGGATTATTTTTCAATTTTTCTGATGTCAGTTTTGTACGAGGTTGGGGTATTAGGCCAGAAAGCCTGGTTATATTGTTTGTTTTATTATTAGAAGAGATTTGCTGTGAGGTTGTCATTCTTTACAGTTGTAATGAGTACATGATTCCATTTGTTTGTTTTGAGATAGTTGGCGATTTGATTTGTTCAGTTTGCAATAATAATAATAATAAAAAAAAAGATTTGTTCAGGGAGGCTTGCTGATTTTGGGTTGTCAAATTGTCGTTTGTAACAAGCTATGGGTTTTATATAGCATAGTACAGTATATACTTTCATCATATTACTCGTTACTATCGTATGTATTTTGTTTTCCCCATTCATGTTTGAATAACTAGTTATCGACCTGTGAATATGTTTCTATAGCTATATTAAAATCATATGATATGTGATGGGGAAAATAAATTAAAACTGTATTTATGTAATTAAAGATCATGGAGATGAAGATTTCAATAACCTCCTTTTATATGAAACAAAACAATATACCGCAACAAACAGGGGTGATGGTCTCATAACATAAAAAATTATCTGTACATAATTCTTTAAGTAACTTTTCATAAAGATTAAACCTCCTTCCTCTTTTAAAATTCTACTCTATGGTATATAGCACTCTTACATAAAAATTTATAGTTCTGGTCTTGACAACAATCAACCTTTTTTTCTATATGAAACAATATAAAAGAGGAAAAAAAAATGAGCACAAACTTTTTAAATTTATAGGATTTCGTTCTTCAAACGGCATAATCTGAACGGGTGACAATTCTTCTCAGTATTGGCTTTCAACTTGAAGTTTTATATTTAAGAAGCAATTCGGCAAAAGTATAAATGAGTATATTAGAGGTTAGAAAATAAAATTTTTAAAATTATGCAATTGTAAGATTTAAGGCATGAAGGATAATATATGAAGTTCATGTTTGTCAAAGAAACAATTCGGCTGGCTGCTACCAAGTTTATAACTCAACTAATAATAGCTTCAATCTCTAAGACTAGGGTATGATAGATGTTGGGGTATGAGAAGTTTTATGAAATAATTTGATTTGTAAATAAAATTTTATATTTAGAAAGTTATAAAATTAAAATTAATTTGATTTATAAATCCATTATATTGAAGTTATATGTATTTAAAAATCTATTTAAATTTAATTAGATTTAAGTGAATTTGATTTGATTTTAGTTCAATTAACAATTTTATTTTTATTACTTTATTTACTTATCTAATTTAAATAGGGTTAATAAGGTAAATTACTAAAACAAAATTAATTTCAATCATCATTAAATTGTTTCAAACACAAATTTTGATTTGCAAATTAAATATTATTTTTTATAAAGAATTTTAAACATAATAATTAATTTTTAAATTAAATTAAATTAAACTAAATTAAATCAATTCAAATCAATTTTATATCTCATGATTTCAAACACAACCTTTTTCAAGTGTTTGCAATTTCTACGTTAAAAAAAAAAAAACAAAACAGGGCTTTTGGCTCTTTAAACTATAAAACAAATCCCGTAATTACAAGGAATCAAAGCATGTAAATGAAATGCATTGGATGAGTAAAGAAAAAAAGTGAGCAAAAATTGGTTATGAAGAACTGCATTGAATATTATACTTACTGCCATATTCCTCCACGAAAGATTAATTAGAACCAATTTAAGAAGAATACGCTTGTGGTCTTCCTAGAAAGAGTTAAATAAAAGTACTATAAACTCCATACCCAAAAAAAAAGGGTACTATAAACTTTTTTTTTTTTGGGTAGAAAAATGGTGGAAAAGTGTCTCACCACTCTAGGAATTAAAATTGTTTATGGTTTCTCCCCTCTCAAAATGGGCGACTCCGGTGTCAAACCTCTCACACATGGACAGGTCAGTCTACCACTTTGGAGCCTAGCCAACTTTTACTAGACCAATCCATGTTGGCTAGGATACTATAAACTTGTACAAAAAAATAAAGTACTATAAACTTCCATCCATAATTTCCGGACATATAGAATGGATTTTAGAGAATAAAATATATCATTGATAAATAAAATTAACAATTTTAATTTTAATAAAATATAAATATATAAGCTATAAATTTATTAAAATTTATTTTTTTAATTTTTTATTAATAACTATCGCTTGCACTTTATAAGTTTATATTTTAAAAGTATACTTTACAATTTAAAAGATTTAAATAGCAGTACTGAAATCTTAAAATATATATATTGAAATAGCTCTTTACTATTTCAAAATTGAATCATATGAGTGAGGAATTTAATAATTAACAAACGATACCCCTAATTTATCCAAGGCACTAAAGTATTCGCCTGGGCTAAAATTTTGACGAGAAAAAAAAAATAGGCAAACAAAGAAAACTCTTGGCGCCGACTTAACATGCAGATTTGAAATTTGTCTGCAATTATTTGATCTACTTAACAAGCAGTTTTCAAATTTTCATTTTGTTCTCAACTTTTCCAAATAAAAGGTTTCACACATTTAAATAAATCATCAAAATTTTAACGCAGACTTCGGGAGCATATTTCCTTGATTTATAATTACTTGGTTCAAGTGCATATTTGGTATGTAAATAAAAGTGAGGATAAATTCTTTATAGACGAGTCATCCATAAAAATTTCTCCTACATTTTTATTCCTATACTAACATACATTAAAAGTAAAATATTTATTATAATCTTCTAATAATAGAAAGCGATATCAATTTAGTTCTTCAATCAAATACTTTTATTAATAATATTTTCAAAGTTTATAATATAAAAATAATTTTTATATTATTTTTTTACGATTGAGAGATTACATTAATATTATTATTTTTAAATAATCATATTAATGTTATATGTATCTTTAAGAAATTAAAATAAGTATTTACTATTAATTTAATTGTAATTGAAGATGGGAATTAGTATCAAAATAACATAATTTGTTCTTTCACAATAAATTTTAGTTCTTGTCAAACATTACAAACTTTCTTCTCAATTTTGAGTTCAATTGCTTCATTTGGATCAACTAAAAAAAACTCAGATAAAAAGTTATTATTTTGTTGTGCAACAGATAAATACGGATGATTTTTATTTTAAATTAATTATATATTAATTGGATACATAATATAATTAAAAAAATCGCATAATTTTTGTTTTAGATAAAAAATAATAAAATTACTTACATTCACATTACGTAAATTAAAAAATAAATTATTGCTTTAATTTTTTAAATATTCACTTAATATTAATTTAATTTTTTTAAAATATTTAATATTAATTTAATATATATAATATTAAATTAATTTTTTTAATAATTAATTTTTAATTAATTTTTTAAAATTTAAAAATATAAATAAAATTTTTAAATGATTATTTTAAAAAATTATTAAAAATTAATTTGATATTAAAACATATTTAAAAAATTATTTTAATATTATTTTAAAATTTTAAATAATTAATTTAATATTACATATTTTTTAAGAATTAAATTAATTAATATTAAATTATTTTTAAAGATTTAAAATAATAATTTAATTTAAATTTAAATTATTCTTTAAACTATTTAATTCATATTTCTTAAGAGGTGTTTCAACAGTGTTGCCTAATCTAGAGTTCTAGTAGAAGGAGGAAAGAGAAAGGAGAATCAAACTCTGAAAGTGGCTCTTATTGCATTGCAGTGTTGATTGTATTCTATATATTACTTTGATACCTTCCTTCTAGGGTTTCATCAGTTCTCAAAATTCTTTCACAAACTCAAATTTCCAATCATGGAGAAGTTCAGGAGAGCATCCCATGCTGGTTCTTGGTACACTGACAATCGTAAGTCTCCGAGTTTTAATACGCCCTCCCTCCCTCTCTCACGAAAAAAAAAAAAAGATGAAATTTTTAACGATCATATATGGGCTAATTTTCTATTCAATACTTGCTTTTCATGGAAAGTTCGAAGCTTTTACTTCTATCAATAAGAATTACGAATAAGGAATTTTGGTTGAATTTTCCGGGGTGGGGGTAATTCTGATCAGGTTGGAAAAGGGGTTATGCTCTTTGAATTAGTGTTTCTTTTTTATTCATGCATCCGGTTAAATGTGATATAGTCTGATAGAGGTCTTAGAATATTTGATTGATTTTGTTGAAATTACTGTTAACAATAAAACTGGTATTCTAGAAGTTCATCACTGAAATGCAGAGAAACATGGAGTTCCCCACTTTTTTAGTTTTTAGTTCACCCATGTTTCTATGTTGTTTATTTGTCAGACAGCGACATTTTATCCGTACTAATTGTTTTTCACTTTAATATAAAAATTTTCAGCTGAGCAGCTTTCAGAAGAACTCGAAGGATGGCTGAGATTAATTGGTCTGACCAAGTCTCGTGATGTACGGGGAGCAATAGCGCCGTAAGTTGAAGTTACTACACTTGAGCGTTTTTTTTTTTTTTTCAAAATTTATTTTTTTATTTTTTTATTTTTTATTTTTCTGGGTTTGTGATATGATTCTAATTCTCACGAACTTGTACTTCAATAATTGGGTGCGCTTGAATGTTAGACATGCAGGTTATTCCTATTCAGGACGAGCTGCTGCCTATGCTTTTGGAAACATAGATCCATCTAACATGTGCGTTAATTTCTTGTTTGCGCCTCGGCTCCATTCCTATATGCTCTTCCCCCTTCTTTCCTTTTTTCCCCTTATCAAACACTCTCCTGTTGCAAAATGTAAATTGTCCACTGGCATGTTTATGAAAACAAGATAAGCTCTCCGGTGTTCATTGCTAACAAGTGGAATTTTTTCTTTCTATTTTACGGTTTCAGTAAACGGGTGTTCATTCTTGGTCCTTCTCACCACTATTACACCCCAAAATGTGCTCTTTCAACGGCAACAGTCTACAAAACACCTGTAGGGGACCTGCCTATTGATTTGGAAGGTACCAATCTTATCTATTAAAGAATTTCAGAGAGCAATCTTTCTGTTCTCTATATTTTTATTATATTTCGTCTGAATAGTGGTACAAGATATAAATAGGGAGATGACCACACATAGGTTGGACATTCAACCCTAGGATCCAAGACATAAATGAGAATCATCTGAATAAGGAAAGAAAAACTAAATTTGGAATGATTGACCAAATCAACATAATCAGAAAATTATATGGAATAAAATAAGGAACAGATTTGATGAATAAAAGGAAGGACATGATTGCAGAATCATGCGCTGTGGCTCTCGAAAGGTTGGACCATGTGATGCGGGTTATGGGCTGGACCGCATATCAATCAACAACACTCCCCCTCAAGCTGGGCTATAGATATTAATCATTCTCAGCTTGCCACTTATCTCTTCGAACTTAGTCCTTGGCAAGGCTTTGGTTAGGACATCTGCTACTTGTGAATTTGTCGTCACATAATTCAGATCAACAAGGCTTGAGTCAATTTTCTCCTTAATGAAGTTTTCTATCAATTTCCACATGCTTGGTTCTGTCATGGTGAATGGAGTTCTTTGCTATCCCTATTGTTGCCATGTTGTCACACAAAAACCTTCATAGGCACGTCATGCTTCATGTTTAATTCTTGAAGAAGTCTGATTAACCACATTCCCTCGCGTATGCCTAAGGCTAATGCCCGGTATTCAGCCTCTGCACTGCTTCTAGCAACCACCGGCTGTTTTTTACTTCTCCAAGTCACCAAGTTCCCCCATACGAATGTACAGTATCCTGTAGTAGATCTCCTGTCCACAACTGACCTGGCCCAGTTTGCATCTGTGTACACCTCTATACTGCTATAATTCCCCTTTTTGAAGAATAATCCCTTACCAGGGATCATCTTGAGATATCTCAGAATCCTGTAAACAGCTTCCAAATGTTCCTCATTTGGTTTGTTCATGAATTGGCTAACAGCGCTGACTGGAAAGCTGATATCTGGTCGGGTGTGTGTCAAGTAAATTAACTTTCTCACAAGTCTTTGGTATCTTCCTGTATCTATAGGGGAGCATTCTTGTTTGAGACCAACCTTGTAATTGGCTTCCATTGGGGTGTCTGCAGGTTTACACCCCAACATACTAGTTTCTTTTAACAAGTCTAGGGTGTACTTATGTTGTGAGACTGAAATGCCTTCCCTGGTTCTAGCCACATCCATCCCAAGAAAATATCTCAAGTTACTGAGATCTTTAATTTCAAACTCGTATCCTAGGGACTGCTTTAGCCTGCAAATTTCTTCAACTTGATCTCCTGTGATAACAATATCATCAACATACACAATTAAAACTGCCATTTTCTGATCTGATCCGAATTTTACAAACAACAGTGTGGTCTGTTTGACACTGTTGGTACCCTTGTGCCTTCACAAGTGTGGTGAACTTCTCAAACCATGCCCTTGGAGATTGTTTTTAGGCCATATAAGGATTTGTGGATTTTACACACCTTCTTAGAGCCCATTTTGCACTCAACAACCTGTGGTATTTCCATGTAGACATCCTCCTTCAAGTCTCCATTGAGAAAAGCATTCTTCACATCTAGTTGATGTAGGGGCCAGTCAATGTTGGCAGCAATGGAACGTAGTACTTTAATGGTGTTGAACTTGGCCACCGGTGCAAAAGTTTCTTGGAAATCAATTCCATGAGTTTGTGTAAAAGCCTTTGGTCACAAGTCTGGCCTTATATTGGTTGATGGTGCCATCTGGATTGTACTTTACTGTGAATATCCATTTGCTGTCTACAAGAGTCTTTCCAGGGGGAAGATCAACTATATCCCATGTTTTATTCTTGTCACTACAGGATACTGTACATTCATATGGGGGAACTTGGTGACTTGGAGAAGTAAAAAAACAGCCGGTGGTTGCTAGAAGCAGTGCAGAGGCTGAATACCGGGCATTAGCCTTAGGCATATGCGAGGGAATGTGGTTAATCAGACTTCTTTAAGAATTAAACATGAAGCATGACGTGCCTATGAAGGTTTTGTGTGACAACATGGCAACAATAGGGATAGCAAAGAACTCCATTCACCATGACAGAACCAAGCATGTGGAAATTGATAGAAACTTCATTAAGGAGAAAATTGACTCAAGCCTTGTTGATCTGAATTATGTGACGACAAATTCACAAGTAGCAGATGTCCTAACCAAAGCCTTGCCAAGGACTAAGTTCGAAGAGATAAGTGGCAAGCTGGGAATGATTAATATCTATAGCCCAGCTTGAGGGGGAGTGTTGATTGATATGCGGTCCAGCCCATAACCCGCATCACGTGGTCCAGCCTTCAAGAGCCACAGCGCATGATTCTGCAATCATGTCCTTCTTTTTATTCATCAAATCTGTTCCTTATTTTATTCCATATAATTTTCTGATTATGTTGATTTGGTCAATCACTCCAGATTTAGTTTTTCTTTCCTTATTCAGATGATTCTCATTTATGTCTTGGATCCTAGGGTTGAATGTCCAATCTGTGTGTGGTCATCTCCCTATTTATGCCTTGTACCACTATTCAGACGAAATATAATAAAAAATATAGAGAACAGAAAGATAAAGAATTTCAGAGAGCAATCTTTCTGTTCTCTATATTTTTATTATATTTCCGTCTGAATAGTGGTACAAGACATAAATAGGGAGATGACCACACACAGATTGGACATTCAACCCTAGGATCCAAGACATAAATGAGAATCATCTGAATAAGGAAAGAAATAACTAAATCTGGAATGATTGACCAAATCAACATAATCAGAAAATTATATGGAATAAAATAAGGAACAGATTTGATGAATAAAAGGAAGGAGGATCTGCAATCATGGAGAATGATTGCAGAATCATGTGCTGTGGCTCTTGAAGGCTGGACCACGTGATGCGGGTTATGGGCTGGACCGCATATCAATCAACATCTATATATGGTTCATTGGTAATGCTTGCCAATGTGTCTTGCAAGGACGACATCATGAGATTTAATTATGATTGCAGACGTTTGTTGGTAGATTATTGATGGGCAAGGGTAATCTATGACCTGTGAAATAGAAATAATGATCTGCATATGAAATTCAAATTGTTGTGATGTTGGTTTTCTATCTGTGAGTTGTAAAGACACATTCTTGAACCAATTTGCCAAGCAAAAGTGATTCAACTTTTCACTTTAATATTGGTTTCTCTCTTTCCATATTGCCCAAATTTATTTCTTTGCTATTTTACCAGTTAATGAGCAGCTTAAAGCTATGGGAAAATTTGAACTGATGAATATGCGCATTGATGAGGCTGAACATAGCATGGAAATGCACTTGCCGTATCTAGCTAAAGTATTTGAGGGGTAAATTTTGTTATATAAGACTTTTTGTTCTGAAACTTAGCAACAGGGACTGAATTTGAAATATTGATGCAGGCAACAGGTAAAAATTGTACCCATTTTAGTTGGTTCTCTTAGTGCTGAGAATGAAGCCATGTACGGGCAGATACTTGCCAAATATGTGGATGATCCAAATAATTTTTTCTCTGTGTCATCAGATTTTTGTCATTGGGGATCTCGGTATGTAAAGTTTTTACTGATATACCCTTTTAATTGTCTGAGATGTGCTAACAAACACACATGCACACAAAGCAAACAGTCAAAGTCTGGTTATGTACTCCTGTGGTTTATTCATGTGACTTTACTTGTTAGATGATAGATGTTGTCCAGATAATATACGTCATTGGTAATTTACGAACTTTGAAACTTTTTTGTTGAGATATGCTTTAATGGTTTTGACCGTTTCTTACCATTATCTAGATATTATACTATTTTATTGTCCATGTTTTGCATTGTGATGCACACCTCTTGTTTCTCACAAGTTTGAAGCCGGTGTTGATCATTGTTTATTTTAGCTTATTCATTTAGTCCTATAACCTCCTGTATGCTGACTGGTGCTTTGTGTCAGATTTAATTACATGCACTATGACAAGAAACATGGACCTATATACAAGTCTATTGAGGCCTTAGACAAGATGGGCATGGATATCATAGAAACAGGAGATCCAGATGCATTCAAACAATATTTGTCAGACTATGAAAATACAATTTGTGGACGCCATCCAATTAGTATTTTTCTCCATGTAAGTGACTTATAAATTGCCACAATATCCTAATGGAGGTAGCCCTCGTCAAATTTGATAATCCCATTATAGCTTTTAGCAAAGAACAATGTTATTGTCTCATCATTACTATTAAAGTAAATCTTATTTTTAGTCTCTGAAAGATACATCATTTATCAATTTAATTCCTTAAAGATTAATTTTATTGATTTAATCTCTCAAACTTCAAATTTATAACAATTTGACGATAAAACTAAAAGGAACAAAAGGATGAAATTTATTAGCGATTTGAAACTTGAGGAATTGAATTGATAAAATTAATCTCTAAGGGATGAAATTGATAAATGATGTATTTTTCAGGGACAAAATAGATTTTACTCTTAATATTATTATATAATCATGTAATCTTAAGATTCCTAACTTCCTGTTGCTGCACCATTTTTGTTGCCCAGATGATTTCCTTGTCACACGTTACTAAGGATGAAATTGATTAATCAAATTGAGAACTTGTCCCCCCTCCTAAAAAAATAGCTAGAAAGACACGGAAAGAGCACTGATACATTGTTGGTTTTAATTCCAACTGTCTTTCTGGGAAGCTGTATGATACCTTGTAGTGATTTTCCTTAATTTTGTATCCTGAGCCTTGATAAGCACGACCAGCCTGAAATAAACCAATTGTTAGTCCATCAATCAAAGTTGTAAGATAATTGTTCAAAATTAGCATGATTTGTATTACTAAAGATCCCATGTAGTAAGAGTTAAAAGATGTTTTTAATCTGAGACTTGAACCATTTTGATGAGGAGTTAACCTGGAATTCTTTAATATTGGTAATATAATATTAAAGGACTTTTATCAGTATGTGGTCCCTCTGATCCATTTATGTTGCAGCTTACCACATTAAATGAATTTTGCTGTTTGATGCTAATCTGATATTTACTTTGAACATCTTGCAATTGTATCAGATGCTGAGGAACTCATCGACGAAGATAAAAATAAAATTTCTTCGTTATGAGCAGTCGAGTCAGTGCAAAAGTACAAGGGATAGTAGTGTTAGTTATGCATCAGCTGCAGCAAAGATTGATTGTTCAAGCTCTGTATAAGATTCACCGTCTCCTTTGATGGGGCATTCAGCAATTTCATTTTCTTTAAATTGACTATTTATATTTGAGTTGCAAACAATTGGATATTAGGTTCCTTGTTTATAGATCACTGTCATTAACATATATTGCTTGTCTTAGCCGCGGAAGTTACTAAATAATCAAATTCCTCGTTTACAATTTTAATAGCACCCCAAGCTGCTCATGCTTGGAAAGTTGACTATGAACATGTGATTTGATCATTCTATGGTTGTAACAATCAAATTCTTGGTATCTGTCACCATCTGTGATGCATTCTTAGCTATGGTACTGAAGGAGTTACTGCTTGCAGAGGCATTTGCTGATGTTTTGATGGTACTGATGGTGCAAAGCAGCTGCAATGCAATTGTGATGCTGATGCTGTTGCTGTTGAAATTTTGTTAGACATAGTTTTTCACTAAAGATGTTGTGATTCGAAAATGACAGTGGTGTAAGCGTCTTTTGCATCACAATTTACAGGTGGTTGTGGGGGTAGAGAAGCAAATAGCATCTGCATAATTTTGTTAAGCTCAAGCTGAAATGTTTGCAAAGTAGTTATTTTATGGACAGAAATTTGGCAAGTTGCAATTATGTTTTGAAAACATGAAGCATTTTCTTGACGATGTCAAACATCCCCGGGGGTAATATGCTCCCATGAAGCCATCACAAATCACGTCCCAGACAAAAAGTTATAATAGCATGAGTGGCACTCGAAATTGTCACTCGCTTGGTTTTAAGGGCTGTAAGTCAAATTGACTACAATGACACTGCATTCTATAATAAGATATGCAGTATATAATAAGATACACATGGATCATATCCCTTGTGATTTGAAAGCACCCAGAAAGATTTGGTGTACATCTAAATTATTAATGTGACTTAGTTCAAGTTGTTGTTCCTTTGGTCTTTTTCACCTCAATTTGCCTCAGGCTCCAGTGAGTCCCACAACCCTGTTGTTCACTGGCTCCGTATAATCAAACGCAAATCCGCTCCAATCACCTCCTGGCTCCTGAGGCTCAAACACATAAACCCTGCCATCGGTGAGCCCCACAGCAAACTGGGTTGGTTTCTGTGGATGTGCAGCAATGGCAAGTGGATAGATGCTCAAACTGGAACCAACAAATTATATAATTACATTGCGTGGCAAGGTAACATGTATAATGAATAAATGTCAATTTATAAGCTTTGGATTACTACTTATTCATTTTTATCTCCCTCTTGAGGCTATTTGGACTGTGATATGCAGAGTAATAATATGTAATCTTCAGTGAACTAATAAAATCATATAGTGATGATAAGAATTCAAATCAATATGTAAAATGCATAAACTAATAGTATGTCTATGCTAAGAAGCAATATTGGAAAATATGACAATATTTATCTTGACAGCATACTTTCCTAGTTTCTTGTGAGTACTTTATAAAGCTGTGGCAAACCTTGAAATTGCAATCCTTGAGATAAAAAAACATACCTTGGAGTTGGAAAAAGGTAAGTAGAGGGATTAATCCTACAATGCATTTGAAAATTTAAAGCATTAAATATTGCCAGAGTCCCATCAACAAAACTGGCATACACAGTCTCGCCATCAGATGAAAAAGTTGCCTGGGAGATAACCACTGAAACTTCTGGAACCCACTGGTATGAAAAAAAAAAAAAAACTTGTTTCATAAGAATCAGCTTGCCTTGAAGAAAATACCTGCATCATATGTGAGGGGGAGAGGAGAGAACCTGGTTGACACATCTTAGTTCTGTTGCTTCATAAACTGCAAGATGAGTATTATGTACAGCAAGGAAGTGTATTTGATCCTGATGAAACTGAATGTGAGTTTCAAATAGTACTTCTGGCACCTTCGGTCCATGTGTTTGCAAGTACCTATCTTTCTGTTTTCCCCACCCATTGGTATTCCATACAAAAATCTGCAAGAGAAATTAAATAATGACAGAGCAATTTACCAAAAAAAAATGATCACATAGCAATAAGTCATATTATATAAGTTTTAACCATGGAGCCGGGTTTAGATTAAAAAGTGTTCCCAGGAAAAACTAAGTCTGCTTACTCCATTCCTATTTGTGTGTATTCATAAAAAATATTCCCGTGTAATTATTAAAATGAAGCCAACCAGCGAAAGGAAACATTCTCATATTGGCCAAGAAAATGGGAGCTTATTCTAAAATGGTAGTAATGATCACCATGATGCATGTAATGAAATATTAAATACTAACCTGAGCATTTACATCACCAGAAACAAGAATATTCAAAGCACTTGAGAAGGCAAGTGCAGTAACTCTTTTAGAGTGGCCCTCAAGCTTGCTTCTAACCTGCACAAATGAAAGACATGGAAAACTAGCTTCAGCCTCCTTTAAGCAGGCAATGATGTGTATCTTTCTCAAATGAAGGAAGAGATATACCTTATTTGCACGGACATTGTATATAAGTATACTGGAATTATCCATGCCAATAGCAAGAATATTATTATCCTGAGGGTAGAAGGCAAGACTTGTTGCCATAGGTGGTGGAGGCATGATAGTCGCCAGAGTCTGTATTTATTAGGCAATGAATGACACATGATTAGTTAAATCATAATATCATTACAAACAACTAGTAGCAAAATAATAACTAGTATCATGATCTCAATCAAAACAAAAAACTTAAAGAGAATAAATGGATAATGTTTTTGAACTATTGAGGATCACAGAGAAGTATACAACATGGCAACTGTATGAAATATAAATTATTTTGATCCTGGAAAATGTTGAAGCATACGACTGATTTCTATAACTTTTTTTAATCTTTATGAATGTCTGGATGAAAAGGAAACTGTTGAAATAACATGAAAATGTCAGTATTTATACAATTTCATAGAAATGAAGGAGACTTCTTTAGTACAGAAGGCTTCTATCTTTTAAGGTTACCTTAAATGTCAACATGTTGAACAAGGAGATTACCCCCCCTGATGTTGACATGAGATATGAATCGTTCTTTGATAAAACAAAACAGGAAACTAGGTCTTCACTGTTGGCGCCTGTAAGGTCATTGCTCATCAATTGCAAGCCACTCCTTGGTTGCCATATGTGAGGGGAAATGTGTGTAGTTGCCTACATGTATTACCTCATTTTATCAACTTCAGGGTAAGTAAGAACAAACTGAAAAGAGGGGCAAAAAAGAATCCATATCAAAAGAAAGTGAATTTGATATTTCCACTTACCTTGCCATCCAAGTTAAGGTTATCATGTGGCCATTTCCAAAGTAGATGAGTACCATTTGATGCCAATGCCAAAATGGCATTTCCAGCATTGGTGTAAGTCAGTCTAAGAACCTGTGCTTCATCAAAGGGAAAGTTAATGATAATTTCTTGTTCTGTGAAACCTAGTTGCCGGGTTGTAAGTTATTATCCCATCTTATATTTGTTAGTGCAAAACATGTATCGTGATGATTAAAACTTCCATTTGGAACATGATATGGGTAGTTGGTGTACTTCTATCTAATTGGTAGCAATCCATGGGATCCGGTTGCAACTGTTATTTTACGATTTAACCTCAACAGGTTTATCAGAATTTCATATAAAAGGGAGCTCAACACATTATTAAAGTAAAGGTCATAGCTACACAGTAAGGGATGACGTGTATCATGTTCAAATATTATTAGAACTAGTGATAATACATGTAATTATTCCCGATTGTTCTAATAAAACATATAAATCCCATACCTTGTTTACTTTGGAATGAACAGGGAGCTGCAAGAACTGGCACACATTCCAAAACTTCGATTTGTTATGAGATTCTTCAATTGAATTAGATCTCACATCCTCCAAGCCTTTTTTGCACTCATTCTAAAAAATAATAATTATGTTGAGATGATGGTTCCCAAGTAAATTCTAAGATGCAAAGAGATGTCAAGAAAGAAAGCCTACACCAAAATAGGATAAACATGAACAGATATTTGTAAATATCATGATTATTTCGGTAACTGAATCAGACAAATGAACCTCAAATTTACTATTCTATGTCTAGTAGAAAATATTATATCATAATTCATATCACAACAAACCATGAGAAAGTGATCCACAACTCCAGCACTAGCATCTATTGAAATTGGACTTGGTTCATGCTGCAGGAAATTAGAAGTTCAAGGCTTGAGAAATTCCATAACAGAGGCAACGAGATGTTTAGATATACTTACCTTTCCCAAGGTTTCCGAGTGAACACTTAGGGCATGAGCAGAATGAATTTCAATCCGTTTCAGTGAAATGCCATAATCAGTTGCTAAGATTTTGATTTTGTTTTCTTTTGCAGCAACAGCCAGTAATGTGCCCTCTTTGTTGAAGCGAATGCATGGATTTGCCTGAATAAAGGAATCACAACTTAAAGTACATTGTTTAAGTTTTGTTACATATGACTAAAACTACCATGCCACAGAAATATAAGATCTCCAATCAAGTAAGTTTCAAATTTTAGATTTTGTCAGAACACTAAATTTCCAAACTAGCATCTAGAAAACCAAAAGGCCAACCGAAGAACTTACTGGTAGTTCTCCATTGGCATCAGTGCTTGTCCAGAGCTCAACATTGTCCATATCCCAAAATTTAACCATATGGTCATCACCAGCAGCCAAAAGTCGGTTCCGAGTTGAATCAAACTGGATGTTAGAAAAACATGGTTTCTTAAGTCCCTTATATGCTCTTTTTATATATCCTTCACTTTCATCCCATTCCACAAGGTATGCCTCCCCATCTTTACCACTTCCACATGAAAAAAGCCTAGAAAAGTTTATCAACTTTAGTTAGACTACAATCACCTAATAATTATTAACAGGAAACAAATAATTCTAACAATATTGAGGCTAGTAGCTCAAAAACCTTTGATCATCAGCACTGTAAGCCAATGTAGTGTATCCATAACCAGGGGCATCAAAATCAACTCTGGCTCCCAGAGTATCATATAACCATGCCTTAATCTTTCCATCGATTGAAGTTGAAAAGATAAACTGAGGCACAGGTGCACAAGAATCATATAACATACCAAGAATGAGTAATGCATGCAAACAGTTATTAAATTAATTACACTACAATAAAGTATTCTTACATGAACATTTTCCTTCATATGAGGACAGATAGAACAAACAGGAGCATCGTGACCTTCAAAAGTATAACACTTGTCACCGGTAATTGTATCCCAGACCTTAAAAGTAGGAATAAATGTATGGTTAGTGTTTTTTTTATGGGGGGGGCGGGGAGCGTATCTACATGGTCAGGTTCTTTATGACTAAATTAATTATTTTCCCTCATAATAAATGACCTTTATTGTCTTGTCGTCACCACATGTTATGACTAAGAATTGCTGGTAAAGAGAAGAAAATGCTAGATCATTGACACTGCCATCATGAGCATCAATCTGAGAAGCAAGTATTTAGCAGTTAGACTGAGAAAGTATATATTATATCCACATCTAACAAGAGATTTAGCGGGTGAAAAAGAAATATATTACTTCTAAATACTGGCCAATGCAATTGCCACCATGATAAGAATATAATTGAACAACATGTTTAGAAAATGCAACCCCTGTTTAAAGTGAGAACAATTAGTTAGGAGAGTTAAAAACTTTGTCATCATTGGGAATTAGATACCCTTTAAGTAGTTGAAGATCCTTACCAAACAATGAACCATCAGGACTCCACACGATTCTCTTAACAGAGACACACAAGCCTCTTTCCAAAGCTGCCTGAACATAGTTGGCTCAGGTTCAGTTTTTAGATCATTGACATTGTGATAAGCATTCACTGAAGTACGACCTAGTCTGGAAGTGGACATACCTTGAAATTGGTGGAGCATGCTCCAACATCCCAAACTCTAAAATTTCTAGAAAACAATTTCTCACCAGAATTAACATCCCAAAGTCCTATATTGCCAGTATGAGTTCCAACTGAACAAACATAACAGTAGCTATATGTTAGCTATTTTCACTTTTTAATGTCAATTTCCTCAAATTACAACGAGAAGAAACTTATTGTCAAACAAAAAAACCATATTCTAATAATCAACCTAGAAGAAATGTATGCCAAACAGGATGAAAATCCATGCTAATAGGAGGTGAATTCTCTTTCAGTGTCTGAACAACAGTCTCAGGCAGGTCACTTGCTATGGCTGATTTCACCTACACATGAAGGCACAACATCTATTTGATTCCACTGATAAGATATAGGAAATCTTACAGTAAGGTTGAACAAAAAAGTTTCATCTGACTGACCTCATCAGAAGCCTGGCAGGGCCTTCCTTTGAATATTATATTAGGATCCCCAAGGTCCTCCACAGATGTTTCTACAGAAAGGCCAAGGAGGATCACCATCATAAGCAAGAATTAAAATGATTACTTTAACAAAAAAAAGCCAATGCAAGAATAAAGCCTATACCTGGATTTGCTAGAGCAGCAGGAAAGAGTACAGAATCAGTTACAGTAGATGGCCTGGAATTACTGCTGTTTGACAAATTTGTATCAGACCTTAAAAATGAATTATATTCTTCCGTTTGCAGAGATGAAAGGTTCAAACATGGTTTACACACATGGTCCACCAAGAGGGTTTGCATAACAGGATCTGGAACTGGATCTTTACAAAGTAGATGCTGCCAATTTAAGCTAACAAAATTGGATAATAAATAAGTTTTCTGCCTGTAGCTGAAAAGCATGGCTAGATATCAAGAATAGTAGTGAACAGTGTAACTAATGCACTTAGGCTATAGCATAGTGAGGCTTAACTAAGATAATGTAGATGACAACATGAATGCAAAAGATGCTTATCCTGTGTCAACTTCAAATTGAGAAAATAGAGTGACACCTTTGGTTTAGAAGATGACGTAACCTCTGACTTTTAACGGCAGGAAGTTTCAACTTTCCATTGAAAACAGGATTTGCCTCAATGATTTTCTTAATATCGTCCACCACAATCTTCCTCACAGAATTTGCATCTTTATATGTTGAAAGTGATTCATGTTCCCTGTTTAGGCCCAGAAAAAAGTAAGGCTCGTGGAGGGAAGTTACTGACTCCATATCTAAAATTAGCAGACTGGAAATTGAGTCATACCTTATATTGTTAATTGTCAAAAGCTGAGTCATTTCTTTGAACAGCTCTTCATGCTCTGGGGAAAAAACTTTCAGATCCTTGATGAGGATATCTAAAGCCTTGGCACGATCATTACTGATGAAATAAGACAAACAATTTTAGATAGGAACTATGAACAACATACCTGCATGAAAACAACTAAGTTCTAGGGAAATTAATAATATGGTGACCAGAAGAAGTTCTTCCACCAACAAGATCCCTATATTATATGAGATTAAAAAGCTTACATGTCCAATGCCTCAAGGAATTTCTGCTTCCTCAATTCAAAGTATATTTTGGTTGAGTGCCTATTGTCATCAACCCCTGTGAACCCAGAAAGATAAATCTCAGCTTCATCCCATTTCCCAGCAAACACCATGTCCTCAAAATACTTCATATCAAAGTAGAACCCACTTTCACGCTCAAGCCTATGAATCAAAAGGTTGAAGGAAAGATAAATGCCAACATAATAATGATTAAGACTACGAAGCCCTGAGTTTAAATTGCTGTGGGATAAGTGGCGAGAGAGACAGAGAGAGAGAGAGACATACGTGTGTGCAGTTTCCTTGAAACCCTCCTCATTTAAAAACTGAAAGATTAAGAAGACAAGCTCTTTCCTGACAGTAGACATATCAACAACAGTCCTTTTGTCTTCCAGACTAACAATTGAGCACAATCAGTATGTTTCACAGAGAAAAGTCACAACTTTTAGCCGAATCATAATCATAAGATCACCCTATTATCTAAATCAAATACTAACAAATTCAAATTTGTCTTGGCTAAAGCGCCACATCTTTGCTTTTATAAAAACGAAAGATCAATTAGCCAGATAAAACTGAAAGAATGATGTTCTTGAGAATCTCCATCTTTTTTTCCGACTTTCAACCTCAGAAGAACAGAGTTTAGGCTTTTGATTATGAAAAATAGGTTCCACAATCACACAACGAGTAAAGGTAAAGTAAAGAAAGCTCCAGTCAGATCCCAAAACGTTTGCTATTGAACTTTCAGATTAAAAAAGTTGGGGCTACTAACAACTGAAACAGAACCAAGAAAAATAAAGGTCAAGAAATGACTCAGGTGATGGTATCTTGTCTGCAATCACCTCCATCACATTTATTCTTGAAAATCGCCAGAAAGAAAAAAGATCCTACTTCGGAAATTTAAGAGACTCAAGAAAACTAAAAAAAAGAATTCGTTATGGAAAAAGATAGGAAAAGACAAAGGAACACCCAATGTACCGGAAAAAAAGAAAGACAAGAAAAAGGAACACCCACCCAGAAGATAAAGCTTCTCAAAAGGCTCACCTGGGAAAGATCAACAGGAAGGAATCAAAAAGAAGAATTTGTTGCTTAAAGAAGGCTTTGAAAGGAAAATGGGAATGAAAAATTCACTTTTTCTTGCCGAAGCCTTCTCTGTACTCTTCAGCTTAGCTTTCTGCAAGGAATGCAGACACGACAACGCTGAGGGTGACTGATATAGGATCGGCGCTATGGACAAGGAGATAAGCACACGACAAACTCATCTCATCTGATATGATAAGAGTAATGGCATATATAAGTTAGTGACAGGCGTCAGGTCCGACCGGGTGCGTCCCACGAGGACAGATGGTCTTCCAGAGGAATGCCAGAGGAACTGCAGTAGTACACGCCTCTATAAAGTCATATTCATCGTCAGAAAAAGTTCAAAAAAAAAAAGTATATGCGGGATTAATAGCAAGAAAAAAAATTAAGGTGGATAATTAGATTAAATGAAATTTTGGGTACAATTTTTTTAATGTAAAATCAGATAAATTTAAATTTAAGTATTTGATAACATATATTAAATATTAGCTTAATTTAAATAATATTTTAATCAATATTATTAAATAAGAACATTCAATATTAATCCAATATATTTAGATAAAATTAACAGGATTCAATACTCTCATATTTTATTTTTTCAATTTCTTTTTAAGATAATACATTGTATATTACCACAATTAAGGTGAAATTATTTTTAGTAAAATAATAAAAATATTCTAAATAAATATTTTAATATTTTAATATTTTAATATATATATATATATATATATATATATAAATTATAATTATTTTAATAGTATAATAAGATGTATAATTTTTTGCCTGTATAAAATGTTGAAAAAAAAAATGAAAAGCCACGATAAAGAGGAGTTTTGCTAGAAGTCACAATTGGTCACACTTTTTTTAATTTTTTAATCATAAATCATTTACAAAATATACTTTTCTATAAAATTGTTCTTTTTTGGTGGATAAGATATTAGTATATCCTTGTGCAAGATTTTTGATTGGTTCGATTTAAAAAAAATATATATTTAGACTAAGTCAATTGATTTTCTTATACTAAAAACTGATTAGTTGGATTCTAAATTGATGACTAAACTGATCCTATAGATTTTGTTCCATTCACTTCATTCCATTTTTGACAAAATATATTTTAAATAATATATCTAACTTCACCTTTTTTTTTTTACTCAATTAATAACAAATTGACCCAAAGTTTTTATAAAAATATTAGTAAATAGATTTCAACAATTAATTGACCTAAAAATTCTATAGAAGTGACAACAAAAATGAAAGAACTTATTTTTTATTTTTTTTTCCATCGGCGATTTACAATCCGTATTTTAACTTAGAATAACATACACTTTAAACGAGGATACAAATTATTCTATCACATTTTAATTAAAATTGAGTAGTTTTGACTTTTTATTTTTAATATTTAATTGCTGACTGAATTCGCAGTTAGAGAAAGAAAACTGCATTCCTAATGCTACATGCCTACTGCATTCACTCTACTAGAACCAGAATCATGACATGGAAACAGAAGCAGATAGATAACTAGACAGAATAGCAACGTTCCATCTCCGTTGTGCCCAACCAAATGCACTGAGAAAACAGAAAAACAGATAAAAAAAAAAGCCATGCACACGTTTTCTAAGAGAAACCCAAGATGAGAATGATCTTTTCTAGCTTCTAGCTGTTGCGGTCAAGAACGGCGAATCTGATGACTCCATTTGGCCCTTGGTATCCATTGGCAAACAGACGCTGCAGGGTAGTCTGCAATGTCGGGAACTCCAGCTTCCCTCTGAAAACTGGGTTCTCTCTTATGCACTTCTTCATTTCGTTCACCGCATGCATCCTCGCACTTCCTCTTCCAAAGTTTTTCAGCAATGGATGGTTACTAGTACGTACGTTACATATATCCACAAGTCAGAATAACAAAAATGAACTCAATAATAATCATTTAATTAATGTAGCAGCAAAATCATGTCGCGCACGCGCCTCAAGTCCTTGACTTCCAAAAGCTCATTAGCTTTTTCACATATTTGGGAATCGTATGGATGAAACTGAGGGAACTCGGTTTGGACGATGTTTCTAGCATATCGTCTGGCACCACTGTGAATTCATCACATAGATTATCAATATGTATATATTTGTAAGTTTTTGATTTGCACTGAGACATGCGTGCAAGTGATCATTTAACTAAATACATAGCACGCATGAAATAAAAAAAAATTTTGAACTTTTATTACTCGTGCAGAGCTTCAAGCAGTTTCAGTTTCTTCATTAAGAAGATAATCTTGACGGAGTACATGTTATCCTCCAATACGGTGAAACCATCCAGATAGTCTTCTGCTTCGTCGAACTGGCCATTCAAAATCATACCCTCAAAGAAGTCCATGTTGAAAAGAATTCCAGATTCACGCTCCAGGCTGAGTGCACAAGGGATCGATAACAAAAGTAATCCACGAGAACTATTGTAATCAAAAGTGAAAGATAGAATAGAGCAATGCAACATATATATATATATATATGTAAATTCGCAGTGAATGAGTGAGAAGCAGAATGCCGTAAAATTAAAGGTTTGAGAAGGAAAAAACACAGAAAGAGAGGAAAACCCACGTGCGAGCTGTGTCTGTGAGGTCTCGCTCCTGCAAAAAGTGCAACACAAGGAGGAGGAGGTCGTTGCTCGCTGGGGCAGCCATGGTACGAAGCTCCTGCAAAAACCACTATAACTCATGCACTTAACAAGACTGAAGATGCAAGCTAACAAAAAAACAAGGGAGAGAGCTCACAGGATGAACTATATATGAAGGGTAGCTTAGGGTGAGAAGTTCTCACTTCGAATTCTCAGTATATGGATTTGGCTTCGGAGGAACTCTCAATTTATAAACGGAGGAGGCAGTGTGCCTACTCTGGTGAGTGAAAGAATCAAAGAAAGATGGCAGAGCAAATGCGGAAATTATGGAATGCACAGATAAGACATTTTTTGGCTGGAATCAAATTTGGCTGGAATCAGATTGCGGTTGAGGGTCCACAGTGAAGACAAAGAAAGGGAGTTTCTGCAATGCTAACACCCACCCTCAACTCAAGTCTTTGGAATGCACGCGCAGGGGATAAGCCTTTCTTTGAAAACCCACTTGCGTTGTACTTGCAAGGCCATGTTCGAATACAAATGTTATATGTGCCCTTGCTATTCATCCAATTAATGGTTAGTAATGTTATAATCCTTAATTATATTTTTCTCACTAAAAGATGTAAGGCGGCTATGAAGGAAAAAAAATAGCTGCATTTAATTAGATATTGACATTATAGCCGTATCTTTTAAATTAGGAAATTGAACAAAAAAGAACTTAGAAATTGGCTTATATCTTTTTAAAATATTTGAAGAAGCATTTTAAAAGATAATTTCTTGTAAGTGGTGAATTCTTGTAATTTACGAATATTTAAAATTTAAAAATAGAAAATATAAAAAAATTATAATTCCTTTACAATTATTTATCTTTTGTATGTGTGAAATATGATGATAAAAAGCACATAAAGAAAAATATTATATATAGAAACTATAATATATATTGAAATTTAGTTAAACTAATTATAACGAATCAATCAGTATAATATCTTGTGATTTGAAACTGAAAATAAAAATATTTTATCAATTTAATTATAATTATAAGCACTTGAAAATATTGACAATAAAAAGCGCGTAAAGAGAAATACTACATGAGACAAAGATAATAAATATTTAAAAGTTAGTTAAATTAATTATAATGAACCATTTGCTATAATATTTATTGATTTAAAAATTAAAATATAAAATATTTTTGTTAAATTAATTATAATTATATATGCATGAAAATGCGACAACAAAAAATGCATAAAAAAACTATGAGGAAGAAACAATAAATATTAAAAAATTTATAATATTTTATGATTTAAAAACTAAAATATAGAATGTAAAATATTAATCAAATAAACTTTAATAATATATGCATGAAAATATGATAATAAAAAGTGCAAAAAAAGAAATATTATATGAAAAAAGATAATAAATATATAAAAGTAAGTTAAATTAATTTTAACAGACCAATTATAATAACACATCGTGATTCAAAAGTAAAAATATTTAATAATTCATTAAGTCATTTTAATAATATACACATAAAAATATGACCCAAAAAGTGAGTAAAAATATACTATATGAAATAAAAATAACAAATATATGAAATTTAGTTAAAACTAGTTATGAGGAACTAATTATTATAATATTTCATGATTTGAAAAATGTTAAAAGTATAATTTTTCAGAGTGTTTTAATAAACATTCATAAAAATTATTTACGAACTTAGAAAAGTTTCTTTATAAAATTCTTTTTTTTAATCTAGTTTACAAGTATATAGAAAATGTTCAAAGCATGAGATTGGAATAATACTACTTTCTCGAGTGAAAAAAAAAACTGAAGAAAAATATCTATCAAAATTAAAATGCACAAAATTCCAAAAGAAAAAAAATGCACAAAATTCCGGATGATGCACTTACTGTCTAGCGTCCCCTCTTTTCAGTATGCAACAAGGCAATGGAGCGCGTCACAAACGCGGTCCCCGAATGGGCGAGTGCTGGTGCAACAAGCGAACCACTCGTCACGCTGAAATTGAGACCCCCATGGTTTAGAAACGGAACTTTCTCGAGGCCCGCGTCTTGATCTTAGCCCAAAGGCCGAGAAAGGTTTATCCTGCGTCATTCTTACGGTTCTCCCTTCTCGTAACGCTTGCATGCTGCTGCGTCCGTGGAGTGGACCCACTCACACCACACATCCACGTCTCTCGCAATTTGTTTTATCTCAAACTAGCGTCTCTCGTTCTTCAATTTTTTTATTTTTTTAAATTCGTATAATTATTTTATAGTTATTATAAATTAATTATTTAAAAAAAAATTTATATAAGAGTAATATGTATTTAAATTTTAAAAATATTTGTATTATTTTACAAAAAATTAATATGAGTTTTGTTAATTATAAAGAGAGTTAAAACAATTATAATGAATAAATATTAGGAAGTTATAATGTGGATATTATGAAGTTATTATGGGTATTTTTGAAAAATTAAAAATAGAAACCAAATAAAAAATTTGTTTTTATATATAATATAAATAAAATAATAATAAAATAAAAATGTTATTGTATCCATATATTCTTAGATGAATCTTGTTCACCTTAATTTTTTAGAATATTTAAAAGATTTATTAGATATTTATTGATTAGAAAAAATATTTACTTATTATTTATTATAATAAATGCTTGAAGTTTTAAAAGGAAAATCAACAAATACCAAATATTTGACAACTAATTACAATACTAATATTCAAAAAAATAAAAAGGTGCCGGAGTAATCTTATTCTTATACATATATAAGATCATTCTCTTTCATTATATCATTAAGTATTTATTATCATTACACATTAACTATTTTTAACGCTAATAATTGTTAGTGTATATATACTAATAGACAATGATAGTTCATAGAGACCCACAAGGTGTTAACATAGAAAAAATGTGTTACATTTCTGAGTATAAGGACTGTAATTCAATTATACTATTATTACTCCAATTTACACAAAAAAAAATGATAGCTAATATGATACACTCAATGGTACAATTAAAAAAATTATCTTACATCAAATGCACTTAATAATTTCTTTAAAAATAAATATTTCTTTTATTTATTTTTATCTGTTATTTAAAAGAATTATATAATGATTGAAAATCATTAAATAGTTTTGATTATATAAAAAATAACTGTATTATACTAGATTATATTGTTATTAAATTACTCAAAATATTTATATCACTCCATTCATCTTATCTCTCACTTAATACAAAAAAATATTAATAGATTACCATTTTTTTTTTCAAATGATAGATAAAAAAAAATTAGAATGAATTGACATGCTTAATGATGATTGAATGAATGCGTGATATCTATTTTTTTGTACCCAATAACTTTTTTTAAATTTTGATTACTTAATTATAGTTAGTATCATTATACCTCTAATTATTTATTTTTTTTATAATTTTTAAATTATTTTAAATTATATATTTTTGTTCAAGTAAAAATTTAATTAGTTAATTTTAAATCATTATTTTTAATTTTATAATTCCTTGTTAAGTAAAAAAAATTTCACTTTAAGCACACCCTAATTAATTATATTTTTATTTAACTTTTCACATTTAATTAAAAATAATTTAAAGAATTACAATTAAAACTGGTTAGTAGAGAGTTAATAACCATACTCTTCATAAATCATAATTAAAAACATATTTGTAAAACTTGGATTAGTCCGGTTGGCCATACTAAAATATTGATACTCCGAATCCTTGGCCAACCTAGTTTAACTCACCGATCGCTTTTCAATCAATACCTAATAAATCAAAAAAGAAAAGAAAAGAAAAATCCACCGACTTAAATAAGATAAAAATTGAGAAAACCATGTGATTTTCTATTCAGCTAGAAAAATCGACGGCTGAACCGATGAACATGTCTCATAAATGATTTAACTGTCTGTCCAAATTTTACATTCATGATTAAATAGTTTGAAAAATAGTGTGATTAAAATTAAACAATTTAAAATGTCACATCAAGAAACACAAAACTATTGTCCGCACGTAGCAAAGAAGATTTACAATGAATGATTTTATTCTTTCCTTTGATGATATGGACATTTATTATAAATTACGAATATTACATGGACATTTAAGGAGAAGTTTTTGCTTATATAAATTAAGTCGTAATTGATACATTATCATTTTTTATTATTTAAATAATAATAGATCAGAACAGTGAACGAGGAGGAGGTTAGGAAGATTGTGTTGCGCATAGCGAATGGCGTAAACTACGTGTCAAACTCAAACGTCAGTTGCTGGGACCATTCACGGTTTCTCTTTTGTCCTTACGTTACATACTCATCTCCCAAGCGCGTAACACTACCACACTCCACACACGCCCAAACAAAAAAGCATAAATCATTTATTTTATTAGGAAAACAATAACATATAAATTTTTAAGAATAACTAAAGCTATATATATATATATATATATATATATATATATATATATAATAAGATAAAGTAACAAAAATAATATAAAAATATAAATTTTAATTATACAAGAAAATTATTTAATTTATATTTATATATTTTTGGCCAAGAACAATTTGAAGATTTGATAACTCATTCATTAAACTTTCTTTCTTTATCTTTCGGCAGATATTTTGTTATGGATATTAAAGTTGAAATGTAATCCATATCCAATCCATAATGAGAATGACCCTTATTTTACAAAAAAAAAAAAGAACACTTTTGGTGAAGAAAAGTAGAACCTCACTTTTATATCCTAAAAACAATTGATGGGGTTAAAAAAAATCTTTTTTAAAAAAATAATAAATTTGGCGCCAAAATCTAAAGCATTTTGCCTTTGGTTCCTAGAGAGCGTTTTTCCACTCGCTTTGCCTCGCGTGAGGGAAACAAAACCTCAACTGTCACTGTCGTCTTTATCAAAGTTGAGACAGCTGCTGGAGTTCGCTTGTCTGTGTGGAACCCCTTACTACCACGTAGCTCATGCGTCCAATAATTTTACTAAATTTTTTTCATGGGCTTATCTGATAGGCCATGAACTTATCTCTCTGTGCTTATCGTACCTCTGTACCTCAACAGCACCATCTGGGACAGCGAGGTCTGATACGACGGCTGATAAAGGAGTTGTTTGACGTGCTCTGTTCCAGCATTCGTGCTCTGTTTTTCTGGTGATTTGTCGTGCTTATCCTTTAACTATTCATTTGGGTAGCTTTTGTTTTATACTGGCACCTTTTCGTTTTTTTTTCTTATTCTGCTTTTGGTTTATTCTAAGTTTATTAGTTTGCTATTTGGTGAACGTGGTTATCGATCTTTGTGAATCAATTAGCTAATAATCATACAAGATACACCAGTTTTCTTATGATCTATGGGGCTTTTTTAATAATCAAAAAATGGCTATAAACAATTTTAATTTTCAGTATTTACTAGTTTTCATTGTTTAGTAATAGAATTTTCAGTTTCTCTCTGTTTCTGACAAAGCGTCTCTATTTCTGACATCTCCGATGCGTAGTCCGAACACACAGCCTAGGTTTTTGTCGTGAGAATGTGGAGCATGGTGAAAATGCTGAGAAACTAGCTAGTTTTGTTACAAAGATGTTTTAATTATTATTACTTTTCATTTTTCAATAATATATCTCTGTTATTGAATAAAACAGAGAATGGTTTCTTTCTCCTAATTGTGGCTTCCTACTTCATGTAGCGTTGTTACTGATAATTGTCGCAGAGATAATAGGGGGAAACTTAATGGCGTCGTCCCTTAACGGGGAATTTATGTTCCTGATCATGCAGTTCCTCGACCGGGAAATTTACAAAGATATGCTTCACATGTTATGGCTTTTGCAATCTCGCTGTGCTTTCATTTCCTTGGTTGGTTTCTACACGAAATTGTTATTTGAACTGAAATTTGGTCATTTTGTCAGTAGGTTGAAGCAAGAATCGAAATCATTCCTCAACTTCAAGTATTTGAACTAGTGCGTTAAGATTATTTGAACAATTTGTGGGATTCACCAGTGTTGGATAGGTAAGTCACGAGTTGAAAATTTAGCCTTAGTGCTGTATTCTGCATGTGATTTCTTCAATCTTTATGCTAATTCAACATTTTATTCGTTTTAAAAAAAAAAAAATTGCTCTCCGTCCCTTATACTATCAACCTCGGTAGTTAATAATAATAATAAAAAAAAATCAATCTCGGTCGTGCCAAGGAGTTGGATATCATAGTGAATGATCTAAGCGTGTTTTCCAAGATTTATTCAATGAATGATGACTTTCATGTCCCCAGTAGCAGCAGCATGTCTTGCTTTCAATGTTTAAGATAACATTGTTGTTGTTGGCATGGATGATAATTCAATTACCCCCCCCCCCCCCCCCCCCCACCCCCCCCCCCCCCCCCCACACACACACACACACATATATGATGTAAACAACAGTACATGTTTCTTTTTGGGGGTTTAAAGCAAAGATTCTAGAGCCGCATGGTCAAAACAAGGGGATTGACAAAACCAGATAGCTTCGTCTTTTATGGGTTTTGACCATCCAGTTCTACAAAAACGCTGGACTGGCTCTCACACCGTCACACGTGGACAATGTCCCACATCGGTGAGACTACATGTTTTTGATGCTCAGTGAAAAGAAACACTAGAAATTGTCATACTCCTTCACTAAATGTAAATATTATCTTGATAAATTGAAATTTAATAATGGTAACTTTTTACCTGCAAATTACACTAAATTCCTGCTAACGAATGCCTTTTCACTCTGACTGAAGAAAATTAGCTGCTAGGACTTCGAAGCATGCAATCAATTTGAAAATTATAAAAGCCTCACCTTCTACCTTCATAGCTTGGTTAATTTGTTTTTTCTACAACTCAATCATCCTTTGTGACTATAATTTTGGATATAACTCAATTGCAATGTAGAAATTTGAATTGGTTATACTGTCTCTAAACACAGCAGATGAAGTATGCCAAATCCATTGCCACCGTAAAAGATGGCATTCTCAAAGTCAAAGTAATAACTAGTGATAATTTCAATATTAAGCTAAAACAGACTCAAATTCGTTGCAACTATGAATATTCCATTAAAAAAAAAGGCCCGACATGTTTATAAAATTGTGATTCACTAATTGGTCACGAAGACAAAGGCACCCAGCTCATGACATTTCTATCAAAACGTATATATTAATTCACGTTTTTAAGGTATTAAGGATAAAGGAAGAATCGCCTCTACCTATACTGAGCAGATGATACTGTGATACACCCGTGCCATCCTTATAGTTGCCTCCGTATACCAGAATCATAACTTCCGTTTCTTGGTTTCGTTTTGAAAATGTTGAACAACTGAAGCTTATCCTGACTCCAGCAGCTGTTCAAGGCACGTCAATCTGCTGATCTTGAAGTGAAAGAGGAATGGTAGGCCTCCAAGTTGTACCATTCGGACTGTCCATAAGAGTAATACCCAAAACAGCCAAATCCTTCCTAATTGCATCTGATTTAGCGTACTCCTTTTCTATTCTAGCAGCAGCCCGTTCTTCAATCTTCTGTAAGACTTCATCTTCTGTCAAGTTTGCACGCTTTAAAGCTTTTTCCCTAAGCTGCTGCAAAACCTGCAGCATGGAACAATGATTAGATATTACAGATGCAGAAAGCTCAAGCATTCAGCACAAGAATATGGATTAAGCTACAGATACAAAAGTCATGGAAACAAAAACTCACACCTTCTTTCCACACCATTAGATTCATCTCTGGATCTATGCAAGTTCACATCAACACTTTCCTGCACAGATCTATATACAGTCCAACAACTTTGCACACTAGTTGTGTTTTTTGTCATTCTAAAAGTTGTCTATTTAGCATTATCCCAATAATATATTTTCCAATATCATTTAAGGAGTATGGTACCCTTTTGCTGTATTACCTTTTGCCCAGATGGCAGTATTATCGATTGTTGAATGAATGTCGGTGTAGAATCCAATGGTAAATAGAGCATCAGGTACAACAAAAAAATGAGGCATAGAAACATCCATTTAAACACTGAGCCAGAATTGAATGGGGATTTGGGAAGTAAGATAGAAAAGTTGGGAGGGTGACAAATCACTGAGCCAATCCTCAACTGAGGAGTGAGGAGCAATCTAGAAAATAGATCAGAAACATCATACTTGAAGAAGCAAAGTCAATCCATGCAGAAACATATATGTACCTCATTAAACATGATTATTTTTGGAAAAAAAAAAAGCCTATAATAGGCAACCTACAAAATTCAAAGAGTTCAAAAATAACAATCAAACATCCTTAAGAAAAAAAAGAATGGAAATAGCTTCTGTTCCTTATTGGGATCACCATTAACTACACAGAAATTAAATATTTGTTCTCCTGATAAAACTATGGGTATGATATCTCCAATGCAAAAATTAGAAAACAGCGACAGAAATCAATCACTTCAAATGTAGTCATACCTCACAATAACTTGCAGGCATAAGTCCTAAAATAGTCAGGACATTCCTGATGCTCTTCTCCAAAGCTGCAAGTGATTCTATTCGCAATTCTTGTTTCTTACCCTGAAAGGATTATCAACTTGGAAATGTTAAAAAATTCAATCAGCAGCATTCATGTGATATCTTTTATTTGTTTTGGAAACAAGCATTTCATACGATATCATCATATTTCTAGCACTGAAACAATAGAATTAAAGACCATATCATTAGAAGATTAGCTGTAAAGCAAGGAAGAGGTCTACACAAGACCCTTTGGTTCAACCTTTAATAAGGTTGGGTCATTGGGATTATATAACAAAGACAAAATTTGATAATACAGAACTGCTTAAACTAACATCAATTGTTGAATATAACCAAAGCCTGAAGTTTAATATTAACATGAAACTAAAACCAACATCTATTGCACACCAAAAATATGATGAATACCTGAAGTTACCTCATTCAAAATCAATCATATAATTGTAATTAGGTAATATCTTTAAAGTTTAAACACATGTGAGCAAATACCATACCTTACGAGTATGCAGCAAATCATTGATTGATTTTAATGGGTCAGACAGTGCAGCCAATACAACTGGAGTGTGAAGATCATCGGACATTGAGGCCACAAAAACATCATGGAAGTTATCAATGATATTCAAATATTCAGGTGGGATGGAATCTTTCCTAACTGTCAGATCATGTTGATTCAGAAAGCTTTCACATTCATGTAATGTCTGCAATCACATGAAATTTTCAAGATACATCCAGACAACATATACAATGAAAAAAATCAAGCCCAATTAACAACATCAAGGTGGCAGATGCGTAAAGTTTGAAGTTTGCATACAAAATGCATCACAAGCACACACCAAGGGGCAAGACGATAATTTTCTAGCCTAAGAAAATGGTACCTCGTATATATAGAAAACACGGTCTGAAGCACTTTCAAGCTGTATATGAGAGAAGTTAATTGGAGACCGATAATGGGCTCCCATCAAAAAATATCTCAAAGCCAGTGGATGGTAAATGTCTACAACCTGATAACATAAAATGTTTATGGAATAAGGATGTGAAACTTTGTAATGGTAACTAAAAACAAAATATGAATCATGGGTCTTTAGTAAAAGATATCAGACTTTTTTTGTCTAATAAAAGATTATATTAGACTTAAACAGTATAAGTCTGAACCATCACGAATGCGTCACCTCCCGTATTGTGAAAAAGTTTCCCAGAGACTTAGACATCTTCTCAGAGTTAACAGTGACAAAGCCATTGTGTATCCAGAGGCTTATATCACTTTTCTTACATGCAGCACAACTCTGAGCAATTTCGTTTTCATGGTGAGGAAACACAAGGTCGACCCCTCCACCATGAATGTCAAAAGAGTAACCAAGATAGGCTGCACTCATAGCGCTGCATTCAATATGCCACCCAGGTCTTCCAGGACCCCAGGGACTCTCCCAAAATGGCTCTCCTGGCTTTGCAGACTGCAGAATAGCATTGAAAATCCAAATAAATCAGTTCCAAACTAAACTAAGATTTTTAAGTATTTTATATTCATCAATTTGCAATATATAATGAACAACGCATATTTAATACAAATGCACTATCATTATATGTTGAAGATAATATTATACCTTCCAAAGAGCAAAATCAGCAGGATTTTTCTTCCTTGAATCAACAGCAACCCTCTCACCAGCTCGATTATCTTCTAGATCTCGTCCAGATAATCGCCCATATTCTGGAAATTTTTCTACATTGAAGTATACATCCCCATCAACAATATAGGCATACCCATTATTAAGAATCTGTCAACAAGTATGTTAACTGATCAACAATGAATCAACATCATATTTCTTAAGCAGATTAAGAAAAGAGAAATTGATAATAAAGAGAAGCGTTCATATGCCAATATTATATCCAAATAAGCTTTCTTAAACAACAGTCTAGAATTTGTCAATCTTCACATGTTTCATTTTTATGCCACAGGAAAATGGACAGCAATGGTACCTGCTCAATCATATCAATGATTTGGGGCATGTGATCTGATACTCTTGGTTCCACGGAAGGAGGCAGGCAATGAAGAGTTACCATGTCTTGGCTGAACTCTTCGCAATAGTGCCGGCTCAAACTGATTGGATCCTCTCCTAACTCCTTTGCTCTAGCAATTATCTACAGAATTTGAAAAGTGCAGACTAAGATCCTGTCATACCAATGTAAAAAGCAGTGGGTACTGTGCATTTGTAACAAAAGGATATTAAACAAAATTCAAAATCTATTCAGATATCTTAAGATCTACATGATTAAAATTACTATTGACAGGATAACAACCGAATGGCCCAAAGACAAGGAAAAACATAGAAGCTTACTAAAAGTTGGAATCCTAAACCATTAAATGATTGTTAGAGGGATAAGCTGTTAACACACACACACACACAAGTTAGAGGCATCATTTACTTGAACCCATCACAGATTACCCTAGAACCTTATTTCTCTCTTCTACTCAGTGTAAAGTTACAGTGACTAGTTCCAGAAAACAGCATTTTGAAGATTTTTTTTCCTTTAACTGACCTCTCGCTATTAATTTCTTCAACAAGTGAAAAGCTTAACATAATCAACCAAAGTTACAATGAAGTTATTAAAACATGAGCATAGTAGTAAGCTGAACCTGAAAGTTATATTACTAAATAGTGAAGGAAGATGCCTCAATAATGCTAGTTTATGTTTTTATCGAAGATTAAGAAGAACAACAAGCATACGAATCATCTTTAATTATTCTTAAAATCGAAGCAAGTAAGCAGAAAAGAATAGTATTTCTTAAAAGTACCAAAGGGGCGTGAGTTCATGACACAAGAATAGCAACTTGACTCACCTTGTCATCTACATCAGTAAAATTGCGAACATAACAGACTTCAAATGCCAAATGCTTAAGATATCTGCCTAATTGCCAAACAGAGCAGAAAAGAAAAACCAATTAGTACCAAAAGGGTAAACTTCAAACTGGTTTTAATCGCAATCGGCAGAAAAGGGGGGCAAAATAAAATTATATTTTTTTGTTTTTGTTTTTGTTTTTGTTTTCTCGTCAATCCAACAGAGGCTAAAGCCACATGCTATATACAGAGAAAGAGAGGAACCTGTAAAGAACGTCAAAATTGATGTAGACGCGGGCATGTCCAATATGACTGAGATCATAAGCGGTGACTCCGCACACGTACATTCCGACTTTGCCTTCCACTTTGGGTTTGAACAGCTCCTTGCTTTTACTCATTGTGTTGTGCAGCCACAGCTCCGGCGATGGGCTCTTGACCCTCTCACCGTCGGATTTTCCCCAGCTCTTCTCCGCAGTCAACGGCTGGGACGACCCCAGAGAACTGACGCTAAAACAACGGGCGATTGCACCCACCTTCTTCCTCCTGAAGATGGCCGCGTGGACTCTGGGCAGAACCGCTCGAGCGGAGCGCGGAACCATTGAGAATAAGGGCCTGTAGCACCTCAGAAGAGTTCCCATTTGCAGCGACGCCGCTGCTCGCTCCACCTCTCTTGTTCCTCTCTTTAGGCCCTCACAAACAGCTTCACTAGAAGTTATCAACAATGAGCGAGTTCGCTCTGTTTATCGCCAACAATTCTGAGTTCACTCGGACGAGCTGATCCGAGTCGAGAAGTTATGGTTGATTTGAACTCAGCACTCAGAGACTTTGATTTTTAAAATTATTCTTTTTTCGGTGAACGATTTTTAGAATTATTAAAAGTGGAGTAACGCAACAATGATATAACGCCCCTTTCATTTACCAACAAAATATATTATTACTCAATTAAGTATGATTATTTTAAAGAATTATCCAAATACCGATAATGTATGCATGCACGAAGTGGTCCATTAGTTAAATACCATTATTTCGAAAATTAAATTCAATTAATGGGGTATATGCAAAAACTGTTATTTAATAAAAGTTTATGTATATTCCATAACGGAAAAATCATTAGTTTTAATTTTCCCAATACCATAATGGGTAACATGAACATAAATATGTACGAATTCAAAAATTCAAAATTTTTCAATTAATTGTCCCACGTGTTGAATATATGATTCCGCGATTTTATGCCACTATCTTCTCATTTAATTTCTACCAGTGTTCTCATGAAAATTTGTGAAAATTTTTCGTAGTGAATAGCACTGAAACTGTTTAACAGGGGTAGATAGTTATAAAAACAGATACGGAAAGCAGAAACATCATAAAAATTGTGAATTGCTGCAAAATTTCAATGCGCGCCTCAGCTTGACAAAGTCTAAAATTTGCTCTTCACAGGGCATCAATACATTAATGTTTTGTGTATTAAAAGCAATTACTTTTTTTTTTGAACAATGATCATAGCACTTCCGAAAACATCAAGTAAGTTCCATTGGCTTTGATCTGTCAATCAGTAGTTATCCTTTCAATTCCGCGGCTATTTCAGAATTTGAAGCCTAGTTCATCAATCATCTCATTTAGATATTATTGACAGCTTGATTTGTTCATCATAACTGGCAAAAATCAATCCTAATTACTTCACTGACTATAGTCCTGTTCCTCTCTCTGTTTTCGGTATTAGAACTGTTCCTATCTTTGGTTCTAACAAAATTGAACTTGGTAGAGTTGTTTTGATCTATTTTTTACCCTTCTATCTATCAAACAGCAATAAGGATACCAAGTAATAAAAAACAAAGCACTTGGAGAAGACACGCTAACTCGAGCAGTGCCGCCAAAACAGATCATAATTCAATTCTTTTCTCAAGCAAAAAGGAGCCAATGAGGTAATTATACGAAGTTTTCACAACCAAACCAAAAAATCGTCTCCACATCAGTGCATGATTGTCAGCGTTGAAAAGAAGGTGAGCAGAGTTGCATAGAAGCCTACTCCCGAGTATTCTAATCAGACTTGCTAAGATCTTTATCACAAATTTCCAATTAAACTATTACACAACGTAAATAATCACAGATTTCTCTCACCACCAATTCGCCATGACAAAATTATCCAGACATCGTATGTTATATTTCTTCAGCTCCTGCTCAGGGCAACCAACTTGCTCACTGGTTTCCCATTACTCATACACCTTCCTAGTTGCTTCTCGCAGCACCAGGTAACAGGCTTGCCAAAGATGGAACTCCTTGATTTCTCATTTCTTCTTGTGCACGCCTCATTTCTTCTGGATCTGTTGCCGCCACAGCATAGTGTAGACATCAGCACAAATTATGAAAGTGTTGTGTAATATGCTACTTTATAGGTCTATAAAATATGAGACAACTACCATTGGGCAGATTGTTTAAGAAATGGCAGATGTCCATTTCATCACATGGAAACGTGGAGCAACAAGAAAGCAAACAAGAAATGAAACATTTAAGACTGTACAGCATACTTCTGAAGGTATGTCACTCTAAAACTAAAAGTAGACTGGACAAAGAAGATGTCATCATCAAACTAAGGCCTAAAAATTGAACGAGGGAGGCTAAGCATAACTTTCAGGCAATGACGCAATGAATACTGCTTCACAATTTGGCATTTAAACAATGTCTACTTAAGAGAGCACAGCTTATAACAACTAAAGCAGATCACAACATCAAAAGTAAAGTTGAGCAAGATTATCAAAATTCAAAATCTTCATCTCTCACTAAGTTTACTTGAGTTTGACCAGATTTAACCGAGTTGGACCAACTGGGAGTTTATAAGTGAGATAACATGTTTTTGCTGATAAACTCATGGGTTTGACAAACATAAGAGAGACCATGAGTTGAATCCCAAAAAGATGCAGGATGCATAATTATTGGCTGAGTTTTTTAATACGAATTCACATAAAATAGCACAGCTCATGGAGGATTGCAAACTATATAACAGAACATTAGGAGAGAATTTTTCTTGGAGAATGAAGAGAGAGGGAGAAAGATAGGAGGCACTTCAGATATTTTAAAACTTGACATTGATATTTTTATTTACGCTAAGAAACGGTGACTGCTACGGTATAGGACTGGCCTCATAAAATTCTCCAGAAGGAAATAACTAATTGCGCCACCCTTCCAAGGCAAGTACAGCCATATAGACTTACAAAAGAGACAGACTCTCAAGGAAATGAAAGAAGTTTGCAGAGCAAGTTTAGAAGGCATACCCATGTTCTCCATTAATTTGGGCATGAGGAAGACAACAATCAGCATAAATCCCATCATCAGACCCATTGGGCTTTTCACAATGGACATAATAGAGAATGGTTCCCTAACCTGTAACAAAACAAGAAAACATCAGGCAGAGATTCAGAAGATAATTTGAAGGAATGGGGAGGGGAACATGAACAGGAAATTTCTTGTCTGAACTCTGAACCAACCTCATAGTACTGTTCCTCCTTCAATGGCTCTAAGACAAACTCATTGAGCCCTCTTCTATTTTCTGTCAGTGCTGCCTGAATTTTTCCTGGGTTTCTGGCACTAACATCAACTCGTACCTTTTTTTTAATGAACACAACAATTAAATAAATGAACATATATAGAAAAAAAAAATTTGCAATAAATTATTGTGGGAAAGAATTTGAGATGTAATTTCCAGATTGAGTATCCACCGGAGAAAAGAAATAGCCTATTGCAGCCACTTCAATTAGATGAGTCCCAGCAGGCACATTGAGGCTTTAAGCATACATGTTAAGGAACCATGTTGCCGGTTAACAACACTCTACCAGCACTAACTACAACTTCCCAGAACCAAGAACAAGAAGATGAGGAGAGATAGAATTAAATAGGGTTTAATATCCCAAAGTGTCATCGTGCAAAAAAAACAGAAGTTGAAATGCAGTTGCAAATCAAAGGATACAATGAGAAATATCCATCAGGCCTCAGAAAAGTAACTCTTTGACCACCATTGAGTATGACTTTGACATTTGATACTTTTCCGGGAAGAATATAATCTTTTGTTCCCAAACCTGCCAAAAAGATTTACCGATACTATTATACAACCAATTTCTATAGCAAACCCATGCACAGTCGAGAATAGATGTGCAACAAGCAGTACACACTAAGGATAATACAGCCATTAAATTTTGACATGTCAACCTCTTGGCAACTAAAAAGAACTCTGAATTATCCTACAACAGATTTCAATATCTATTAAACTGATGCTAACTTAATTACAGTAAACCATCAACCCCCCTAAAAACTTGCAAATCTGAGACAATATTAGCTCAATTTGACTCAACTAACACCACTAGATATACTTTGTTCCAAGGCAAGAAACACTAACAGGTTCTGAACACCGCCATCCTATTACAACTGTTTGAACACAGCCCATCAAAGTACTGAATCTACTGAAGAGAGGAACCAACAAGCTTACAACCCTTCCATCTTCTTAATTCAAATGTGAATTTTTTAAGGTCACAAAATTTCACCAACTAAAAAAACTTCCATTTACTCTATTTAAGTCTAACTATCTTTAAAAAATTTAGGATGTAAATTATATGAAATATAACACTGATTTGATCCTACCACATAACTATGTTGCATGTTGTTGATTGTGAATGCCATAGATCGCATTCATCCAGAGTTCTATCATCTATGTTTCCAAGGAGCTTTTTTCATATTTTTTTCTCTTAAAAATAAAAACAAACAAAAAAATCAGTCTTGTCATTTTCTTCAACAAAATGACTTTGATATAAATGTCAATACATCCAAGTTAAAGCATTTGTGAACCTTATGGTTAATGGAAAAAATGCTGATATTGAGAACAACAGGCCTCCAGATATACCCCATCATAACCCTCAACCCCCCAAGACCCAATTTTGCCCATTTCCCTCTCAGCTTTTGTACTATGATGCTTGCACTTGTGATGCAGGCAAGAATTGCTCCAAAGTCCTTCAGAAGCAAGGACCTCCTGACATACCTTTAAATGACAACTTATTTTGTCAAACAAGACAGGATGTGTTTGTCTGTGCGTTCACAAGAAATTTTAAAAAGAAAAGGAATATACTGTACAAGAAAAAAAAAGTTGGCAATGATAGAAGAAAGCTTATTTTGTTGACATTGTGAACATAGAAAACAAAACAATGTACAAGACATGCATAAAATGGTGCATTAAAGCATGATTGATAAAAAAATGTTAAATTTCAAATCTCTTTTTGGCCTAAACCCTAAATATTTCAAATTAAAAATCAAAATATCATCCGACAAAAAAGTTAAAACTAGGTATCTCTTGAGCACACTTAATTCTATGGTTTGATTGCATTTTAGAACTGTCCTACTTTGACAGGGTACCAAAAAGTTTCACAAGACCACAAAAATAATACCAAAAAGCACACGAACAGCCTGAACTGACTGATTACCCGAGTACCATTACCAGTCCCACTCCCACCCATCAACAATTCCGAATCAATCTTGATGACATGACACAACCTACAGTGTCCCATCGGGTAGTTACTGCTAACTTGGACATCACAATCATGTACATGCTTCATTTACAGATTTAAGCGCAATACTTTTGTTCATCTAGCATTGGTTGCAGACAACAGAAAGGTCGCCACAATTGAATGGAATTCACATAAAAATATCAACCCAGAATTGGAATTTAAATTATAAAATATCAGCAAATAACAGATACATGATAGTAACATACTCGGGATCTTCACTCGACCATTAATGGTGTAACCTTCGGCAGACCTGCAGAAATTACATTATGGTAGAACAAATTAAAATCGGGTAATCTAAATCATTGGGTCAGCGAAATAAGGCAGCTAATATGAATATATCAATAAAAAACATACGAGCAGAATAGATAACCGATTTAATTGCTGCCGACGGCAATTATAGAAAGGAAACTGAAAATTAGGGTTTAGTGTATAGAGAATTCATACCCAGAAGATTGAGCGAATGAGAAGGGTAAAAGTGAGAAGCACAATTGTAGGAAGAGAAAAAGAAAGAGTGATTTGGATGCCATGGTGGACGCCATAACAGAGATTCAGAGCTAATCTACAGCTTTGTGTTCTCAGCTAAACCGTCGAAGAAGTTAAATTACGGTGTGATCTGGTGTTGCAGTGGTAAGGCGTAAAAGTCTTCGAATTAGATTTAGTTTTTAATTTTTTGTTGAACACCGATGCACAACTTACTGTGGGACTGGTATTCTTTTTTTTATTTTAATGATTTTATGGATGGAAAACTATCTAATTATTAGATAAGAGTTTTTTATTACAAATTTTTTTAAGTTAACGGGGCTAAGAAAAAAAAAAACTATTAAGGAAGAACTCAAAGGGCACTAGGGCAGAGCATTATAAAAACAACGGAAATTTTCACTGTATTTATATTTTTAAATTTTAATATTTTTTATGAGTTATTCAATATTTATAGATTATTATTTTTATGATAAATGTTTAAAATTTATTAAATATAACTAATAATTAATAAATAATTAATAATTAATTAAAATATTAATATAAAAAAACTTAGTAAAAAAGTCATCTCGAAAGAGTAGTCAAGAATCTCTTAAAACACTACCCGTCAGTCAAATAAGATAAAGCAATTTTGTTATTTTCACTTCAGGGAAAATAAAGTTACTTATTTTCAATCATTCTAGCAGCTTTTACTTTCTGTCAATTTTTTATTTTTCATTTTATTAACTTTTAGTTTTTATTTAATTTTTACACAAAATAAATATTATTACATACCCCTTTTAAAAGAAAAGATCCGTGACAACCCCCTCACACCCATTCTTTCTTTTTTTTTTTATAATACAAAGGGGCCAAGGCCTAAAAACGAAAAAGCAACTAAACAATTTTTCTGGGAGAACCAACTTCCATTACATCATCCATCAACATAGGATCCGATTCCACGCGCACGTTTCCAGCTCCAAGTTTCTCAAATTGAGATTTGCTAACACATCGGCACTTTTATTTTCCTGCTTGCAGTTATTATTTTTAACTTATTATTTTAAATTAATACGTAACGAGCACATGTCATTTTTTATTAATGAATTAAAATATTTGTGACAAAAGAATTTTTTTTGCATATTTAATAAAATTCGAGAGATTTTTAGTTTTTTTTAACTCAAAAAATATATTGCACATGAGATAAAATTGAAGGAAATTTTTTACATTTTATCTAATATTTTGCCCTAATTTAAATTTAAACTCGGAACATAATTATTATGTTCCTTAAATCAGGAGCGTGGTAAATATTTTGCTACGGCAAAATGAGATACCACTGGATCATCATTACCTATTCATATGAAAGCAAGGGGAGTAATAATGGCTTATGACGGAAGTGAACGAGCTTTTTTTAATTAAGTGCTATTTAAAAAAAAAAAAACATAGGAACCCTGTAAACTATTGTTTTCGTTTATTCCAAGTTAAACTTGAATGCGTCCTGATATCAAACTCTAATAATTATTTTTTTTAACATAAATAGGAATCGATTTTCCATTACATCATCACTGTTATTGGCAAAACATATTGCCCCATTTTCATTGATTGCAAAAAATATCTGAAGTATTCCAAACGGCACCACTATTGAAGCGAAGGTTCAAGACTACTTTTATGCAAGTAGTTAATTTGAAATGTATAGATGCAAAAATATTTATGCACTATATTCCTAACGGTTTAAATTTTATTCAAATTTAATCATATAATATTCTAAATTTAATCTAACAATTAACAACCCCACATTCGTTTTTTTATACTATATGTTAATTTTTTATTGAATTAGTGTACTTCTTTAAAAATTCATAAGAATTTTTTTTTTTTTGTATAAATGCCATGTCATAGAAAAAAATATAATTTGAATCCAAATAAAATGGATAAATTTATGGTACATCATTTCAATTAGGTGTACTAATAATTTTACATAATAGCGACATAGAAGTTTGACTCCATAACCTTCTGCACATTACTCAAACCCTTTATTTCTAGTCTACTCATAATGTCTTAAATTTCAATTACATGTGTTAATAATTTGTTATGGGATTTAATTTTAATTTACTAATTATACAAAGAGTTTTACTTAATCACTAAATTATATACTGTCACATGTTTAAAAAAATTACAAGTAAAAAATTAGTCAAAATAAATAAATAATTTCTATAATTTTACTCGATTTATATTTTAATCTTTATAATATTTTTTATATTAGTTATTATAAATTCACTCATTTAAATTTTAGTCTTTGAATGATTAATACCTTAATAATTAAAAATTATAAAGACTAATCATTCGCAAAAACTAAAAATCAATACTCTAAAAAATATAAACTATATGGATTAAAACCTAAATGAGTGAAAAATATAAGAAATAATATCTAAACGATAGGAATCAAAATTTAAATGAATGAAACTATAAAGATTGATATAAAAAAAATACAAGAATTAAAATCTAAATTTGATAAAGTTATTAGAACTAATTATTTATTTAACTTAAAATATTTTACATTAATATTAAATCAAAATTATATATATATGTGTGTGTATGGCGGATGTGGATTTAATTACCTGGTAAGTATAAGAGTTGAAAATGTTAACATCAATGTTGCTTAATTCTTTGCGGAAAAGAAAGTGGATAACTGAGAAGGCGAACCTTCTCACAAGAACCGGAAATCGTTTGTACCTGGTAAATGGTACACGAAGTGAACATAAACGTAACACTCTAGCCAATCCAATCTACCTGTCCTACGATATCCATTTTAGTCATGCTTTCTTATACTCTAGGCTCTAACGCGGACGATTTGTCTGTGCTTGCATATTAATAATTTATATTTAAACTTCTTAATAAAATTTATAAATATTTTTATAATAATAAGTTTGTTTGTGAATTAAATATACAAATAATATTTTGTTTACTTTTTTGACAGAAATTATTTTTTATATTTGTTTATAATTTTGTGTCATTAATTAAATGTTTTAGATTGTGAATGTTTTACAAGTTATCCTGATGTAACTATACGAGAGACTTACATGGTTATTATAGCCAATATGATATTGTCAAATGCTCCTTTCACAAAAGATTTTTTTTTAATTAAAGAGAAATTATTAAATGTGATTGAGTTTTCATAAGTAGAGCACAAAGAGTTACGGGAAATTTTGAATCTCTCACTGAGAAAGAGTTTTAAGTATTCATTAGTGATGCATTAAAAAAATAGAAAAAGATATTTTTTATAATTTATGTTAATTTTTTGTTAAATAACATCTAATGTTAATGAAAAGAATTACAACAAATGTATTAAGCTAGAGTGAAAAGTGCAACGAAAATAATAATTATAGAAGACAAAATGTATTTAGCTCTTCTTTTTTTTAGAGAATGCCACATAAGCACATATAATATCACATTAGAAAACTTCGAGAATAACTCAATATATTGTATACGGATAAATATAGAGAAACGGGGGTGATAATGGGAAATACATGAATCAAATTTGTCCAAGTCAGCTACTAATCTATCTCAACACTATTACTACTAGCTTCGTCTAAACAGATGCACTCAAACCAAAAATGCGGTGTAACTTAACGGCATTTACCATGTACCCAAAAAAACTCAACAGCATTATTCACTGCCAAAAACGAGCCACCAGAACCACAATACAAGAAACTATGAACAGTCCCACATCCGTCAACTGACCCAAACCAAATTTGCAGACGAGAAACTCGTCACCCCCACAAGCACCGCCTTTAAGTTTATGAGTCAGCGCGATGTGTCGCAACACTGAACAGAAACATCGTCGTGGGGGTGCCCCGAATTGACGGCTCGGCTAATAAACACCAATTGAAACAATTTATTACCAAGAAACTAAACGGTGCTTGAATCTCATTTCAAGGTGATGAACCCCACAGTACCTCAGCGCTAATGGTGGCAACCTCTGCATCTGACTGGGAAGCCTCCTTGACCATCCTCAGTATCTCCAATTTAAAGTCTTCTTTCTCTTCCGAACTCAAACCTTCCCCCACTTCCAATTGGACAGTAAACCTCGAAACACAACTAGCAAAAGGAGAATTCTCCATATTTTCTCTTTCTCTGTTCTCCAGATTCGATTCCGAGTCAGTTTCCGCACTAATCCCACTTTTGACATTGTCATATGAATCCATCTGAGTCAAGTCACTTCCATACTCCCTTTGCAAGTCCATGAGTATCTTGATCAAGTCTTCTTTAAGCATCGCTTCGATCACCTCCCTTCTCCCGATGTAAGCAAGTTCGAGAACGCAATCCAAGGCCGCGACCCTAAGGGACGAATCTTCTGAGCATAAAAAGCTGATAATTTGCGGGATTTCTCCATTGGATAAGATTTCATCCACTAAAGGGCTTCTGATGGATCTTACGAGTGACGATAGGACTTGTATCGAACAGCTTGAAGTCATTGCTATCAAGGCCTTGATCGTTGGACCCATTAGCACCAACCCCACAAACACATTCTTATTGAACTTAACTAAATCTGCTATAGCCATAGCCGCTTGTTCTTGAACCCGTTTTGAACCCAGCGGCTCACAGAGTATGCGTTCAAGAATGGTGAATACCTTTGCCCTCAAAATCAAACCTTGAAAATCAATATCAAAACCCTGCGACAACCTTTGCTGGAACTCAATCAGGGCCCTCACCTGTTCGTCCTCGTTTGCCGGTTCTTGCAGCGCCTTCACAAGATCTCGAATGGTTATGCGGTCAACGTACGCCTGAATTTCGGACTCAATAGCGTATGCGACCTGAGAAATCTTGTAATTGGTGATTTGCCGGTGAAGGAGAGATCGAAGCCCAAAGCCCTGGTACTTGTCGAGCTTTTCGATTAAGGCTCTGAGGGTGGAGAGCAACTCAGAGAGGTAGTGAAGATTTGGGTCCGATGAAAAGATTGCAACGGCCTTGGTTTCGAGCTCCAAAACAGCTTCAATGGCGGCCTTGGAGTCGGTTTTGTGGAAAAAGGAAATGGGGCTGGGGTGTAGATCTTTGGAAGCCTCTCTGAGAGCCTTCAATAGAGTGAGGACGCGGTGGATGGGTTGCTTCTGAGGCTCAGCCATGGCTGCTGAGAGTGGGGATTGAGTTAATATGCTTGTGAATTGAGACATGAGAGTGCGAGAAACAACTAGAAGTCTAGAACAGAACAGGTCTACCCGGACCCCAGAGAGGGAAACCATGCTCAACTACCAGTCCTGCCAAAGAATAGAAAGGATTCAGTGGACCAGCCATCATCGTCAGTCATCGAACGTTCTTACGTAAAATCGGATTTAGACAATGCATCGAAATACCCAAAAGCCTAACTCATTTTAATAATTTTTTAATTATTAAATAAGTTAAGTATTAAATATTTTTAAGATATTATATATTTTATTTTTATTTATTTAATATTTATTTTATTAAATATTTAAAAAAAATAAAAAAATTAAAATAATATAACATTATTCAAATAAAAATTTTCTTATAATATATGACTGACAGTCCATTCTAAAAAATTAAAAAGTTAATAAATTAGTTTAACATCTGTTTATGATAATTGTATGATCTATTTATGACAGATTTTAAAAATTATAAAGAGAATTTATCTTAAAAAAATAACTCATTAAAAGAAAAAGTATTATAACTTAAATGTCAATGTAAATTAATTTTTTAATTATACATGTAAAATAAAATAAATTAATTAACTTATCAAGTCAAATAGATATTTTTAAAAATTTAGGTACAATTTACTTAATTAAATAATTTTTTTAAAAAATTTAAAGTTAAACTTATATAATAAATATATCAAGCTAAAAATAAGATAAACCATAGGTGTTAATAGACAACTTATTCCAATCTCTAGTAATATAGTGATACGTCAATTATTGTCTTCTATTATAAACATACTAACTATAATTAATATTAAAAATAATTACATTTAATTATAATGTAAGATTATCTTACATTTAGTGTAACTGAGAAACTCTATGCATATATTTATCTTCTTAAAAATGGTGTATTCCCTAGTATAAATAATTAAAAAGTTTTTTTAAAATAATTTGTAGAACATTTTATCTAAGTTTTATCTATTCTAATGACATAAATTATATCCGTGTGGTAAATGAATAACAAATGACGTCGTTGTCTCGCCCTGGTTCCTCTATCTTCTTTTTGTTCCTCTTATCCTAACTGTGTTTGATGTTGATTCTTAGCCATTAACCATTTGGGGCGAATGAGGTGACATTTTAATCGAATACGGAATTTCGCTGGCACGGAGTATAACGGTTTAGGTTGGATAAATGGGAGGGGCAATCATGGATTCATTGATGAAATCTACAGTATTTCTAATTGATGAAAATTGAACGTGTCACAATCCTATTGGATAGTATACATCCACCCTTATCTATTAAAATTGAATGTCTTTTAGAGTCAATTAATTTATTATATTACTTATTCTATTTAATTTATACATTGTGACTCTATCAATATCTAACGAATATGATTAAAGACTTTTAGTAATAATTTTTTACATAAATTAATTTAAATTGTTTTTATTGCAAAAAATTACATCTTAAAAAAATATGATAATATAACAAATGAAATCTAATAAATAAAAAATAAAAAACAAAAACTGAGTTTATTTTAAATATCAATTATTCGTTTTATATTTTCATTTTTATTTTAAATATTAATATATTCTTTTGAGAAAAAGTGAAATACTAATAATATATACGGAGTGATAATAAATTTTTTTGCATCTACAGAGATTAGCAAAAGACGAGTTTCCATTAAGTAAACAATGAGAGATGGAATCATATTATTTATCTTGCAGGTATATGTGATATCTGTAAAATATTTTTTTTTTAATATTTTACACAATTATGATTTTTTTTCTATTTTTTTGAGATGATATGAGAATTCAATTTTTTTTATTATTTAATAATGAATTCTCTTAGTGAATGATGTCATAAAGATAAAAATTGTTTAAAAAAATTATCTCATTCAAATGATAAGTATTTATGTGGATTAATTATTATAAAATATAAATATATAATTGAACTTTATATGTTATTTATAATATATTATGTTAATTTTATAAATATTTTAAATTATCAAATAAAGTTGTGGTATGTAATGTTAAATTTTAATTTCTATTCATTTATATTTTATAATTTATGATTTTTAAAATTTCAGTTTCAATACCTGCAAATATTGCTAGTATCCATTTTCCTGTGAACATTAGAAATAGGTACCTACAACTGGGCAAGGCGGAGGCAAGGAAATCACTCTCCATCCTTGTAGTATCAGTTGACATTCCTATATATGCAAAATACTTATACATTATGATGTAGAATTATTTTTATTTTTTCAAAATTATTCTATTTATCTTATAATATACATAAAAACCTCACCCTTTTATATCCTAAAATAACCACAACCAACATATACGATAGTAACTAATTTTATATTAATCTTTTATATAATAAAAGGTAAAAGATAACAGTCATAATACTCTGGGAAAACCCCCTTAAATTAAAATTCTTTTGGTTTTTTTTTTCAAGAGTTAGAAAAGAAAAAAGTAATGAAAGATCCTATATTTACATGGCAAATGTAAACCTGTCGTGTGTTCATACCGTACTCATTCTCTGCCGAAATCCTAGGTGGCTTCGTTAATCAACCAGAAACACGAAGATGTGCCAAATCAGAATTGTCAAAAACAACTCGAGTGTTGAAATTGGACAGTAGATTTTGATTCACGCCGGTCGACCTGCGTACCGCGATGTCTACTAAGGATCCCGGTACTTGTGCTGCGGACTCCACTTCAGATGCACAGTAATCTTTCCAGATTTAGCTCCATCCAGAGGAAAAGTTTCCTGATATTCCCCTTCTAAGATGACCTTGGTCAGTGTCAAGATCACTCTTCCAATTTTGTCCTGAAGAATTCAAACATTGTTACTGAAATCATTCAATTTGATACTGATTAGAGAACTGCAGCATAAGATTGAGATGAAGATTCCGTGTCTATTTTCACGAACAACATTGGTTCTAGAAAATTAATGCAAAGAACTAAATTCTGGGCTTTCAGCCAACAAATTATCTCAAGCAAGCAAATTTATGAAACATATTTTACTCTCATTGCAATTTTCCAGTAAATAAATATGTTTTCTACAACATTAGTTTCCCACATATAAGTAGCATTTATACTTCATCCCATCTCAATTTAAAAAAAAAAAAGACTTTAAATTTAATTCATAATATAAAAAATTTTATACTATCATCTAATCATGTGTTATTAAATCATTAAAAAAGTTTGATAAAAATAACAATTAATTAAAAGGTTTTACAAGTTTCTATATAACACTCTATCCTTACTATAAATTTTTTTAACAGCTCTTATTTCGTATATAACTCATATATGTTAGTATCTTTTTTCAATCCAAATCCAACTTCATTACTCCGGAAGCCACACATAATAGATACACTTAACAATAAACATGAAAAAGAATTAAATATTTAGATCACTTGCAACTTATCCATGGTTGTATAGTTTATTACATACTTGCAAAGAAAACAAAAATTACAAGCGATGCTAGAAAATTGCCAATTTCTTTCTTGATTATTAATTTAAGAGGCTGCTTAATTGATGAAAACCTACGTTAGCTATCAAATTGTTCTGTACGAGCAAAAAAAAAAAAAGGCTATCAATATGTTATGACGATAAATTTGTTAGAAGTTAATAAATGAGGCCTCAAACTCAAGCATTACTTAGAAATAAACAACTTCAAGAGACAAATTCAAGAGATATCATCACCTTCCCAAACGTATCGTGATCCCAGACTTCAAGCATTAACATTTCATGTAAGCCATCCTCCACAACAAAGTCAAATGTTTGATTCCAAACTGGGTTTAGACTTTCATTTACAACCTGAGAATGCACGAATTATAATTTAATCTATTATAAGTATATAGAAATCAGTGTTTACTTGTAGATTCAATTTAATAATTATAAGTGTTTGGCACGCAAGTAATTCAAAACCAACAAAAAAAAAACCTTTTTAGCTACTTTGTATTCAAAATTACTTCAAGTTGGTAACTCATTTAATAATTTAAACTTCAATATAGCAAAAGTGAAAAGTCAAGAATGTCTTGAGTCTTACCCTCGTCTTGAGTTTTTTGTCAGTTTTTTTCAACATTAGGACAACATATGGGTCAGCCTTGCCCATTAAGTCCACCGCTGGCAAGTCTTCAGCTGAAATCACTGTCACAGATAGAACCCCTCTTACAATCACATTGTTTCTCCTCCGCAATGATGGACTTTTAAGATCCTCAGCCTCTATCGCATCAGCTCCACTCTTGAGGGCCTTCTCAAACGTGGTTAATGAGTAATCAGGGTTAAAAGGGTTTGTAAAGCTGTTCTCATATCCAAGTGGGCAGTACAAGAGCTCCAAGTGCACCTGTATATATAGTATATAGATGAAGATGACAGGAAGCTCAAGAAGTTTTGTAAACTGTTATAATATGAATTTGCACGATGCTATATGACAAAGAATACAAATGACAAGTAAAGACCAGATTCGATGCCCATTGGCCATTACATAGAGAATTTGTGCCAAGTGTTTTCTTATTTGACATATATATCCGAAGCTTAGGTAGTGTCAACAATTAATATACTTGATAAAGTTGAATGCACCTTGGTTTTTGTATTCTACGCACGTCACCAGGGCCAAGTTCTATACAAATTTGGCAATTGGCATAGATGAGCTAGATGAATGTTACGAAGACGCTAAGAAGATACTATTCTTACCTCACCCCTGTATTTGTTATCTCTATGGACCTCCAAATCCTTGACCAGTTTCAACCATACATCCTTGACTTTACCAGGTTCAAGGTCCTTTAGCGGCATTTGGGCACAGCCAATAAGCTCAGCTGCCTGAATGCCTTCATCATCAAAAATTCTTACAGTCAAGTGCTGCGTAGACGCGTCTTCAATAGTGAACTCAAAGTGCTCGTTCCATACCGGATTCAACTGGTTGTTCTGAACATGCCCAACAGTTTGATACTTTGATTACAACCACACACACAAAAAATAAGTAGATAAATACAAATAAAGGAAGCTTCCGTTGAAAAGGAATGTTGTCTTACGATAGTTTTGCTCGTTTTGGTTTTGGCACGAAGCGGACGTACAAACAAGACAGCAAAAGGATCGGATTTCCCGATCAGATCTTTATTTGACAACTCCTTCGCTTGCACTAGCTTTACTTCTAGTGTTCCAACCGGTTTCAACTCCAGGTAACTGTGAGACGACGGAAACAATCATACGCACTCGAATGTAAAAGTAAAGAGAATGTTATGGATATTGAGAAAAAAAAAAGTTCAATTAAGTGGTTTCAAATACGCTTAATGGATATTCAGGGTACATGTGATGTGATGAAAAAGAAAAAGACAAGGATGTGAAACAAAAAGGGTTAAACACGTTTAGGAACAACCACGGCATCTACTGTTCCAAAGTTGAATTTGAATGAAATAAACACAGCAACTAAGGCACCAAGTCTCTAAGTTAATATGGGTTTCATTTATTTTCAATGATATTATCAATCACTCGATCTAAAAGGAGCCTTAGACATCCTCCATTGAGTTTAATACCGGTGATATGCTGATACACGAAGCCAGTCCAAATTCCAAAGAAATGATAAATCAGAATAAGTTTTAAATCATCAAGCCTTGCGAGGATAACATTTTTCTGGTGATGACACCTGACGCGGATTCAAACTGGGGAAAAAAGCCAGCTCAAGGTCAGTCTAAGCTCAAGCACAAGCAAATATCCAAAGGCTAAATATGTTTGTTGCTGCTACCCGAGATGAAAATTGTACTTAACAGCAATATCTGCTTTTTAGTTTTAAAACTTGTACTAGCTCCATTGAGGTAAGTAGTTGGTTAGACTACAACACCCCGGAAGACATCTAAATGATAGCTTGAACCACAATCTCATACTTGTGGTCCAACGTCTTATTTCCACCTTGAAGGCATTTATTTCAGTGTTGGCGAGATAGTCATTTAACATGCACCATGACGGCTTTTATGACAAGCGGCAAAATAAATGACTGGAGCATCTTTAGCTTTCATTTTGCCAACCTAGTGAAAGTAGATCAGTAGACTATTGCCTAGCATTCCTTCAAGTAGTCTATGGCTCTTCATGAACTGATGACGATGCGCAATGCATATTCTTAAGGATTTGCTTGCCATTGCAACATCAATTCCAGACAGGAAGGAAGATAACTTCTTCAAAAGTATTGTCCTTATATCAGTACCAGAGCCCAGTTTTCAAAGTCACTAAAGCATTAACTAGTAAATAAATAATCTCAAAGAAAGTGAGAATGAATATTTATATACCTGTAATCCCCTGGTATAATTGGTATAATTTTGCGTACTGGCCAAGTTATAGAGTCTTCAATAGCATCTCGAATTGTTTCCTGTAGAGTGCCGTATGAGTTAAAGAGCCATTGACAATGCAGTGCGGGATTGATTATACTTATCCATTATTTAAAACACAATCCATTAGAATATATTGCACCCTCTATTCAAAACTTTGGAACTCGAACTTACATATACTGGAATATTAAGAAAACTTTAAAAAACAACATAGGAGTTCCACGAAAGAGTAGCAGAAAAGAGTAAAAAGAAAAATTTAATTTAATTTTTATTCATTATCAGTATATACTATTATATTTTTAACTTTTAGGTAATTGTTATATTAATCAAATATTTTTTATAATTTAATAATATATAATTATATGACAGTGTAAAATTTTTTATACTGATAATAGGTCAAAATTAAACTCAAAAAGTAAGAGTAATATATCTAATAATACTGGATAAACAAAAAATAACATTTAATAGGATAGTTTATTAAAGCATATCATTATTTATATTAATTGGAGATTAATTTTGTATCCATTTTTTTTACCAATACTTAAAGTGATTTGTTAAATATTTATTGGTTGTTAATTTTATTTTTAAAATTTCAAGCATTTATTGTAAAAAATAACGTCATAAATGTTCGACAAATCATATTAAGTATAACTAAGTTACTGAAGTAACGCCCTTAAACGAAACTAATATATATATATATATATATAATATATATATATATATATATATATATATATATATATATATATAACGCCTAATTATTACACAGGTAGGAAATCCAGTTACATGTGAAGATTATATGGCATGTCCACAAATTATATAATTTCACATAAATCGAAGGATCAACAAAAGTACCATAAATAGTACCCAAAAAACAAAAGTACCATAAAGATGTAATTTACTTATACCTCTATGGCATCAGATATCCCCGGTAAAGCTGATATATCACCACCAACAACTTTAAGGGTAAAATCTAGATCTTTCTGTTGGCGAAACAAAGAAAAAACAAAAAATTTAAATCAGTTGCATTTTGAGGTTTACACATTTTTGAACAAACTCTCATTGACTGCTATGTATCCGATGTATGAATGTGCATTATGTTGCCAAAGTTCCCAAATGTTTGTTTCCATTTACATGACATCAAAGAGCAGAGATATCATTAAATCATCTCCTGAAAATTTCATTCCTTCAACGTATTGAAATATTTCAATGACAAAAGAAATGTTGAAATATTCTTTTTTTTTTAATTTCCCAATAAAAGCATATGTTACAAGACAATTTAATTAACTCACCTTTTCTCTCAAGGAAAAACAAACAGCTCCAAAAGAGGGGAACTCATTAACCAGTGGTTTGAAGATCAACCTGAAAACCCCAGTGAATCCAATATTTTTTTACCTATATAAACAAGTTGCCAGGAGAGAGGAAGAACAGAATGATAAGGAATAACTTAAAATAAATGAAGACATGCGCATAGTCTTTAATGATGCCACTAATTAACAGACTGAGTTGCACAATCCAGTAAATTGATCGATGAAAAGTATGCATATCTTTTGCTGATAAAGATGACAGAAGCCTCAATGAAGATGTCTGGATGTATGTATTAGAAAATAGAGACCTATGTAATGAAATATACATTTCTCTCAAGCATAGGGATACAAACTTGTCTAGATAAATACAAATAGTACATAATTTAGTTGAAAGTTGATAATTTTCACCGGAAATGGCATGGCAGCCTTCCTTTCATTTGCAAATATAGTGTCTTTTTCTTTTTAGTATTAGCACACAATTGTCTTATATGGGAGAGAACATTTAGATAACGATCCGTAAAAGCAATCTTGATTAGTACACATTTTTGAGGTTGATAGGAAGTACATTACCGAGCATTTATTTATTGGATGATAAACAACATAAAATATAATAAACAATAAAACAAACTAGCAATATGGCATAATCAGGCGCACAGAATTTATACTTTGAAAGACATGACTTACTCTTAACAGGAAAGGAAAACAAAAAGAAACAGAGATGGACCATCAAGTATTGTAATATAATAAATGAATCCCTTCATCAGTCACAAGGTTGCTTGCTTTCTCTTCCTCTTCCTATTAGACAGTTCAGATTTAACATTCATGCGCAAATGGCAAAACCAACCTTAATACAAATTAAAATTGGTGACCAATTAAAGTGACACAACAGATTTCACAGAATATCATCAGCCTGCAAAAAGTTAGAAGTAGGCAATGATTTGTAAATCACCTGCACAGGTAGTGTAACACCAACTCGGGTTTTAATGTCAAGAACGATATTTGGGTTACCATCCCACTGCATCTCTAACTCCATAGTCACTCCATTAGGCCCACTTTCCTCTTCAACAATTGAAATTCCTACATATTTCCAGCAGCGTATTTCAGTATCAGGATGATGTTACGGGGATGAACAAAACCAACTTCTTAATAAGTCGATAACAATCAGGTTTACTCTGTTTCACTTGGTTATGACTTATGAGTACCATGGGACACAAGAAACCCAGAAGCATGAGCATGAGCTAGAATTCTCAATGTTTTCGAATTGTTACAAATATTAAATAATGACCTGCCGTCTTTTACCCAGTAGCAAAGCAGTCTACAGGTACAAAACTATAAGGATACCCATTAGAGTTATTTAGACATACAAGACAAGATTCAAAGGAAGCATGTAGCAAACCTGTAAATTGTGGAGCCACAGTGCCAAGGGTCAACTTGGAGAAGCTGAGCGAAGACAAAATAATTGGCCTATATTGTTCGAGAATGGGTTCCGCATTGCTTTTTATCAACTCTGACACTGCCTACGCCAAAGTACATTTCCACATTATTCAAATTAAAGTAAAAAATAAAATACGATAAAAAAAAAAAAAATTCCAGATCCATAAATTCAATGAGTATCAGCAACTTCATAAAATGAGATATAAAAGTAAAGTACCTCATCAACAAATGGCCAAATCTTCCGAAGTTCGCTATTAAGCCAAGTTAACTGCAGACAATGAACAAATAATATCAGAGCACAGAGCAAAAATTGAAGGTGCTGCAAAAGTGCAAATGGGCGCAAGTAGAACTCAACTTCTGTCTCCGAGTGAAGACCACCCACGGTGGATAGAACTTGGGAGGAAGAAGTTTTCTGGAATCCTCCACCGTCATCCTCGCAAACGCCGCGATCGTCTTCGCCTAAAAGCGTTCACAAAAACCATGACAGATCCACAACAAACGAATATTCAGACACGGCCAGGCGAAAAAAAAAATGCATATCAGAGAGAATGGAAGAAAAAAGAAACAATTGAAAATGAAATGAATGTGGATTCCAGATTATACCAAATCGGAGCGACGCCTGGATCGGCTACTCTCGAAACGAGCAAAAGCGACGATCAATCCGACGCCGAGGACGATGCCGAGGATCATGCCGCTGATGAATCCCATTTTCCAGAGGGAAGGTTACGTGCAGAGACGCAATGTATGCTGTAGTTATACGGGATGTAATGCGAGAAGAGAATGGCGAATTGTGAATCTGCTTCGGCGTTCTCGTTTGGCTCAAGCATGGTTTTCTGGTGATGCGGACATGTTTGTTGGGACACACCAACGTTCATTGACAAGTTAGTTACGTTGTGTTGGGGAAGTGTACGGGCGCCGGGTAAATCAAGCGAGAACCAGAAGTTTGTGTTTGTGGGCATTAATTAATTGAATTTGTGTTTTTGCTATTATTATTACTATATTAAACATTTGATTATTGGTAAAGTAATCCGTGTGCTTGTTGAACTGATGAGTATTTGTCGAGTGAAGAAAGTAATATGTGCTTTTGTGCTTTCCTTTCCCTTTTGTCCCACTGTTTCTTCTTCTTTTTGAGATTTCACGATACCTTTCTTGTTTTTGCTCGGTGACAGTAAATAACTTATTAGGCTACTCGATTAATTAACGGCCCAAATGATCCATCTTAATAAAAACCAAAGGATATATCTTAGCTAAAAATGTGTTATTTGATTATAAGTCAAGCGTTTTTGTTTCTTTGTATGCTATAAAAAAAACTTGAAAGGAACAAAACAAAAAATAAAATATTATGGATACACACAAAAATGACAAAATACATGATAATGACCCGCTATTAACGACATTATAAGCTTCATGTAGTTTCCGATAATATATTGGGATTACAAAAATGGTTTGTCTCATTGCTTTTTTCTCGGAAAATTGTGAATATATTTTTATGTTTATATGAGCAATGACGTCATGGACAAAACCTTTTCCTGTGTATGGATCCAACAAGCCCATAATTTACTATTAAGATTGAAACCCCTCTGTTAAAAATTTTTAAGTAAGTATATATTTATATAAGTATTTAAATTAATATTAAATATGTATAATAAATTTTTTTAAAAAATATATATTTATAAAATATAACATATAAAATTTTATACATATTTAATATTAATTTAAATATTTATATAAACACATACTTATTTAAGAATTTTCACCCACTATTGACACTTAATCCACGCACATGGACGATTGGACACACAAAGAGGTGATCATTACTATGCCACTTAATGTTGAATAATCAATTGGATGAAGGAATTTTAACGAACCACGTGCAAGAAAGAATGGAACTCTTTCTCTGAAAAGATTAATTCAGACCTAAAAAAAATTAAGAATTAACTTAGACGGAGTGCTGTTGGAGGTGGAAGACCTTGTTGATGTTCAAACCTTTAGCATTTGAGACCTAGTACCCACAAGACGAAAGCAAAACTTACATGGCCAAAAACAAAGAGTAAATAGCGTACAAGCTGATGTTATTTTTTTTCCCCCTGATTCTAGCGAGGGATTAGCCTCTCAATAAAGATAATCATATAATATATAATTTTATTAATTTTTTTGGAATCAATAACACAAAATTCATCGTGATACCTTAACTTTTAAAGTGAATTGCGTACCTTAAATTGAACAAGAGATTAATACGAGCCCGTTTGATAACTCCTTCAAATTAGTGAAAATTTTAGGGAGATTTTTTTTTAAAAAAAAATTTGTCTCATTTTTAAGAGAACACTAAACTGACCTCAAAGGGGAAAGTAGACTGCATTTACCTCCCTTATATTCTTTCCTTACACGCGTAGAAGTGTTGTTCGCAACAGAAAGAGATGAGTCTAGGTTCACGGAGCCCATGTTAGCTTTTTGTTTTTATTCGTGATATTTCCCTTTCAAAGGTCCAAGCAGATGAGCGTTCATACCAATAATCCCAGTAAAATGACGCCTTGCTTATTCCATTTGGGTATGGCAGGGAGATTGTGATTTTCATTTGCCATACTTTTGGCAAGTCGCATCTATTTTTGCCAGCGTAACCTTGTAAGCATCAACTTGCGTATGGAATATTTGAACTTTGTACATTCTCTAAATTACTCTGAACTCTTACTTTTGAACCTGTTCCCAATGTCTTGTATGATACTCCATTTAAAATGGGAGAATTGAGGGTGAGAAGTGAGACTTGATATTCTATATTAAAGGTCTTCAATAGATTTTCTGATATTGACAATTGGAGCGGCATTTTTTGAACGTATGCTGGTAATAATACATCTGAATTGAGGAAATCGAAGAACCCACATGCTTCCAATGTCCACCGAGGGCCACTTACTATGTGATATTGTTAAATTAAGCATCAGAAATTCAGAATGGAGCTTCATATTTGTTGGTTTTCTTGTTAAAGAACTACCGATCCTTATACATTATGAACAACTTCTAAAACAAGGAAGGCAATGAAGAGAAGAAATTAATGCAACCTAGAAAATAATGTGGCGGGCAGAAGCAGAGGAAATAGCTCTTGATGCCTCAGAGATTGCTATAACCGGCATTAGACAGGAGACTGAGCAGCAATGACGCGTCTGCGATGGTTTTGATCCAATATTCCTGGAGCGCAAATTGAGAGCAAGAATGAAAAACGGGGAAAGCTTAACGGCAGGCATGGTTTAAGTATCAAGAGGTTTATACCAGATTCAAATTCTGCTAATTTCTTTTCTGGTCATCTTTATGTTCTTTTCCTGATTGGATAATTTTCACTGAACAAAGTGCTCTAAATTATCATAACAATGTCTAGGTAATTCCATCATATTGTTCCACCCGATATGTATATCGATGAAGTGGGAAAGAACGAAGATAATTCTGCTCCTGACCCACCAATTTGGTCCGAGGTTAAAGCTAAGCTTTCGTCAATTAAGGTTGGTACAATTGTTAGGATCAAGCCGTGCCAAAGCAAATATCTCGAATTTAATTATTGTACATTTTTTAATGGCCATGCATCCTATCTAATTGTAGAATAATTTATCCACTTTTTAAATTTTTTTGAGAGTAAAATACAGATTATTTTTGTCGTTTTGTCGAATTTCACATTTTATTCTTAATATTTATTTTGCCACATATTTAGTTAAAAGTACAAAAGTTAAATTTATTATTAAAATTAATAGTTTTACACTCTCAACAAAACACAAAGAGATGATGTGTTACAAAATAAATATTATATAATATAAAAAATATCTTATGATAACTGTCACTAAACTAACGACAAACTTATTAACTTTTTGTATTTTTAATTACACGTTAAGAAAATTGTATGTTACAAAATAAATTTTATGTATAAAACGTAAAATCTATTATAAAACTACAAGGAAGTAATTTATATTTTGTCCATTTTTATTTCTCTATCACATTATTAATACCGTTGATTGAGTTAGCATATCATGCGCTTCTTCTCCATTCCATGCAAGCGTATGAAACTTGCGCTTGCCCGGCCACACCCAAAAAATATCTCACTATTTTAGTCAAAGCATATGGAGAATGTTGCCCCGAGGGACATTCTGTGCTAGGCCGTGCTAGTCTAGCTCTTAGTTAATTTCATATCCACAATTTTCAGCTGCCAATCCTAAGCTTTTCAAGCACTTGATTGGGGCTCTTTGCAACGCCAATACATCAGAAGGTTTCAAACAGTCAGAGATGCATGTCTCCTTGCCTGAAATCTATATCCCGTATGGAAAATTGGGTTCTCCTCCTCGCCTTGGCTATACCCCTGAGAAACGAACCATTTAGGCATTGGGATTTGGGAAGACAGAGACAATGATATTATGCCCCAGTGGAGATACGAAGTAGCAAGCTCTATAGTTGATTAGTTGTGTTGTCTATATACGCAAGTTGTGTCCCAGTGATCATATCCGATAATAATGTGTTGCCATTTTGCGAGGTTCTTAATCGGTCCCAATTTTCAGCTCACTGTCCCATCAAATATGACAAGTATCAAATAAATTTTGAAATTAGCCAAAAAAAAAAACAGTTATTTATGTCAAAACTGGACTCAAATAAGGATTCGATCATAAATTGAATATTTAATTAATTATAATTAAATTTATAGTTAAATTAATTTGTATCAATTAAAATTATATAAAATTAATTAAATTGTTTGAAATAATTATATTTAAATTAAAAATCTTGTTAGTTCATTATTTATTTTAATTTTAATAATATTGAAAAAAGGTTTTTTGGTCAAAAAACAGTTTTTGCTCCTTCGGCCCGCTAAACCCTTCAATCTGAATCTGACCACGCACTTCTTTAACTCTAGAAGACTACAGTTCGTGTTGTACCCCAAAAACCAGAAGCTACAGCTAGTGTAATATAAATTACTAGATTTATCTAGTGAATGAAAATTTGTCACATTTTTAGAGTATGTTTAGTTTGAAGTAATAATATTTTTTGTTTCTAATTTTAATTTTAATTTCTTTAACATAATTTTTAATTTAAATTTTTTAATTTAATAAAATATGTTTGATTGACATAATTTTTGTATAATTTTGATATAATTTTATTATAATTATAAAATTATCACCGTATTTTTAATATTTTATATTTTGTTTGCAACTTTTTTGCAAAGATAAAGATGAGACCGAATGTTTATTAAAATTCAACCAAACACGTTTTTTTAGTTTTTAGTTTTTTTTTGCCTTTAACATATAGTTTCTTTATCAACTTTAATTTTTCAAGATTTAATTTTATGAAATTTAAATCTTTAAATTTCAAATCATCAACAGAAATCATTTTTATATCTATTTAATTTTATCTTATTTTTATACATAAAAGGACGAATTTTGTTGATGATTTAAAGTTTGAAAAACTAAATTAATAATAAAATGAATTTGGTTCATTTAAAATGACGGAATTTATTTTAAAAAAAAATAAAGATTCATAAAACTGTTAATAAAAAAATTAATAAGATAAATTTTAATAATTTCATAATTTGATTATACATATACAATTATACATATATTTTTATTATAATAACAATTACTAATTTTTTAATTAACAATTATAATTCTTTACTTTTATTATAAAATAAACCATAACTTTATAGGTATTAAATCTTAAAATTAATTTTCCGAGAGACAACAAATAAGTTTTATTTTAAATATATCTATACAAATTTTTATGACATAATATACAGATATATTAAATATCAATCGTGTGAAAGAAAAAAAAAGTAGCTCACTCATACGCCCATTCATGAGGAGGACGTGCAATGCCAATTACACCTTTGATATGCTAAATATTCTGAATTAATTAAAATTCAATAATAAGAAAAGTGAATAGAAAGAAAACCGAAATGAAAAAGGATAAGCGATTTAATTACCAAACTTATGGGACTTGCCGTTTTAAGAGTCACAAAGAAAGCGACTTTCCTTCAGGGGAAGCAAATTGATGTTCATTCGAATCATTTCAGACACTCCTGGTTTTGGCGGGAAAGGAAGTGATCGCCTTTCCTGACCAAGGCAAAATCTCAAAACGCGTGTCTTGCTCGCTGTTGAGGGCAACATAGTCATTTTGATCAACAATCATGAGGTCAAATTCGTCATTGCGCCTCGCATGACTTCACACTTTCCATCTTCGTGTTTACACAGAGCAGAGTGTGACTGAAACAGAGATAGTCAGACACGCCCGTCCCGCTATGACATGTGTATATATATCTATCGCTTTCATTTCATTCTCTTCCCCATCCCATTCCCTCCCCTCTTATTTTCTCCTACAAAAACCAAATCTCAGCAACGAAAAGCTCCAAATTCTACAGACAGAAACTTGAAAAATGAAAATGGAGATTTCTCAGAGTCATAGTCACAGTCATACATACTTCTTTTCTGCAATTTTCTCGCTCTTTGTGATGTCGTTCGTCGTCATTATGCTGCTTCCATGTCAGTTCTTTGAGGTAATGAGATTGACTGACTGGAAGCCTGGATATTCCGTACCAATGGATCATTTCCGAACGAAGTTTTCCGCCCAGAATCAACTCCTTGCTGTTGGACACGCCGCTGACCCAACTGTCACCGTATAAGCTCCACTCTCTCTCTCTCTCTCCCTCTCTCTTTCTGTATGTGTGTGTGTGTATGTGTGTATATATATTCATATATATGAGCCTTTTAATTTCTCTACTCTCACTATACATGTTGTGGATCTAAAAAGTCTCAACCTACGCTGTTGATTTTTGTTTTCCTTTCCCCTGTTTTAATCAAGATTTTCAGTTTCTCCTCGTTCCAAAACAGAGCCATTTCTGTTGCATCAATTATCGGCGTTAATTCGGTGGAATGTATAGGATCTTTTTTGTTTGTGTATCGTATATATCAGTGGAATTTGGAATAAGCATGCATATATATTAACAGAGGAAAGTAGGAAAAACTGGTGAACAGAGGAGCAAAGCTGGAAGAAGGACTCGCCGGAGCAAGAGCTTCGATGCGGAGGGCAGCATTAGCAGATCAGAGAAGCAATCTCACTCTGGCAACCGCGCACAACGGCGGCGACGACTACATTCCCGCCGGAGATGTTTATCGTAACCGACGCTTATTTTACCAGTAAGCCCCTCCCACATTTAATTTTCTTATTTACTGACCCGAATAATAATAAATTAATAATTAAATGAACATTAAAGAGGCCAAAGCTTATTCACTGCTTTGCTTATAAGTCACCGCCACCGTAACATTTCCATGCCACCATCATCTTCTTTTTTCCTTTTTTTTTCACTTCTTTTTGGATGGCATAATTTCTCTTTTCTTCTAATAGACGACTGGGGTGCAAAGTGCGCTAGCATTCATTCGCTTCAGAGTTCCATGTATTACGACACATCTTCTCGAAAAGGACCCTTTTGCTACTGCTATTTACTTTTACTTTTAAAATAATTTTATATTCTTTTAATAATCTTTTTAATTATTTATTTTTTCAACCACTTTTATCTCTCATTTAAAATTTTTATTTAAAAAATAAAAAAATTAATAAATAGTTTTAATTATAAATATATATAATTTAATATGATTAAATTATTTTTTTTATTTATCAATATTTTTTCTCTTTCTTAATTTTATTTATTTCACTAATTCTTTAATTCTTTGTTTTTTCATTAATTCTTTAATTCTTTGTTTTTATAAAGATAAAGTTAAAAAAAATTAATTAATATTTTTTTAATATTTTTAAATAATAAATATTGTTAAAAAAATTCTTATACGAAAAATAAAAAAAACAGAAAAATGAAGTAAGTTTTAAATATTTTTTTATATTTTCAAGATATTAAATACCTTATTTTTTTATTTAAAATTTATTTTATTAAATATTAAGATAATTATTAAGAAGAAATTTTAAGAAGATATAGCAAAAACTCATCTCACTGAAAAAAAAATGGTCATAAAGTGCTCGTACGTTACTTAAACCGATTGAAACCTAATCTTGGCATTATAATTAAGCTTGAAGCTTATTTGCCATCCCTGTCTGATTGCTTCCCCAAATTTACTATCCATTAAGTTCATTTAGTAATGTGCTAATATTCAATACCTCTAAGTACAGATGAGCCCAAAATAACACTCGCTTAGTTATGTATGTTTCTGTTATCAGCGTCATTATCATTACGAAATCATGTAATGCTGCATTAGGAGCCATGTGATGTGACTCTTAAATTTGACGTTCAAGAGTGAATAATAACCTCCGAACCTTCATGCAGACTTATTTACTAATTGAGCAATTGTGACGGAGTTTACAGCTTTTTCAGATTTTGCTGCCTTAATTATTAATGCCGACATAACTGCTCAAAGTCCCAACATAGGACCATGTTCCATCATTTCTGTAGGAAAATTTTCAGTCTTCTTCGAGAAATGGTGTTATTTCATTTCTTCCGGTTAATTACCGTTTGTTATTACAGGAGCTACTTGGAGATGGAGAAAATATTCAAGGTGTACGTATACCCAGAAGGGGACCTACCAATTGCTCACGATGGCCCGTGCAAGGACATATACTCGATTGAAGGGAGGTTCCTCCACGAGATGGAACACGGCGTTGGGAGGTTCAGGACCAATGATCCCAATGCGGCTCACGTTTACTTTTTTCCATTCAGTGTGACCTGGATGGTCAAGTACCTCTATACGCCATCCTCTCACGACCTCACTCCTTTAAAGCAGTTTGTCTCTGATTATGTGAGAGTGGTGTCTACCAGGTACCCCTTCTGGAACAGAACTCATGGTGCCGACCACTTCATGCTTGCCTGTCATGATTGGGTTTGTTCAATATTCCCTTTTCTATATATCTTTCTATCCGTCTCCACTTATTAGGTTGATGCTTTCATTTGCATCTCTAGTCTACACGTTTTCATTTTTCTCTCCTGTTATGTTAAAAATTAAAATGCTCATTTATATAATTGAACTATTGAACCTTATTGATCATATTGTACTAGTTATTTAAAGCATCCATCTGTCTCCGCTTTCATCAGACCTTCATCGCACAAAATGATACCCTCGTACAAATTTGAATAACAACTTGTTGTGTTTCCCCTCATTTCTGCAGGGTCCTCATGCATCACAGGGCAACCCTTTCCTCTACAATACCTCCATCCGGGTCCTGTGCAATGCCAACACTTCGGAAGGCTTCAATCCTCGAAAGGATGTAACCTTACCAGAAATCCACCTCTACGGAGGTGAAGTATCCCCCAAACTCCTTTCACTTCCACCGGACAACTCCCCACGCCGCCATCTCGCCTTCTTCGCCGGTGGCATGCACGGCCCAATCCGCCCCGTGCTCCTCCAGCACTGGAAGAACCGCGACAATGATATTCGTGTCTACGAGTACCTCCCCAAAGACCTAGACTACTATTCCTTCATGCTCAACTCCAAGTTCTGCCTTTGTCCAAGTGGGCACGAAGTGGCTAGCCCGAGAATCGTGGAGTCAATTTATGCCGAATGCGTGCCGGTGATCCTATCAAAGTATTATGTGTTGCCCTTCAGTGATGTGCTGCGATGGGAGGCGTTTTCAGTGCAGGTGGATGTCTCAGATATTCCAAGGTTGAAAGAGGTGCTCAGTGCAATTCCAGAGGACAAGTACCGGAGGCTCAGGGAGGGAGTAAGGGCTGTGAGGAGACACTTTACTCTGAATCAGCCGGCTAAGAGATATGATGTCTTTCACATGATCTTACACTCTATATGGCTAAGGAGATTAAATATAGAACTCAGATAGACTTGTGCCCCTTTTTTCCCTACAAATCTTTCAAGCATAATTAAGTAAATATTCAAATCGGAACCACCCTTTACCTGTCACGGTTATCCTTCACAGCTGACGTTTGTCGTGATCCTCCTTAGTTTTTGCCTTCTTTTCTTTCTCTTTCATGTAATGGAAAAAAAAAAAAAAAAAAACACCAGCGAATTGGATAGTTGGGGACATTTACTTTTTCAAGGAAAATTGTAATTTCCTTTTTATTGCTTGCATAGTTCATATGCTGGACCTTGTTTTCAAATTTCCGGAATGTCCTCACTCCTCAGAATGTTTAATATACATTTACAAGTTACAAAACTGACATTGTGGCGTGTATATATATGTGTGTTAGTCCGTTATATATATATATATATATATATATATATATATATATTATATATAATATATATATATATGTATGTATTTGTGTGTATTGGTCCGTCTAACAAACACTATTCCAAAAATCATGTCTTTTTTAAATACGGATACTTTATTGAGTAGTTAAATATTTTATCTAATTATACTAAATGAAAATTTCTATGTCATAAATTTCGTGGCTAAAGCTTTTGGTGATGGAATCTATGACAAAATTCATTCCGCCACATAAAAAAGCATTGCTAAGTTGTTAATGACAAATTTTAAATTTGAAATTCCGTAACAGGTCTTTATAGTATTAATGGAAAATTTCAGTCATCAAATTTATTTTAATTTAAAGATTTTATGATACATAAGTAAAAAACTCGGGTACCAAAATAATCTCAGGATATAATTGAAGTTGTGAGAAATAGATTGTTGGAATATACAACAAGAGTCTAATTTGATCTATTTTAAGTGTGAAATATTTTTATAATATTATTCAATCATATACTATCACATCATTAAAAGAGTTTGAATAAAATAATTAATATAACCAAATTGTTAAATGAAAATTACAAGTAATAATGTACATGTATAATAGTAAACCTAGGTAATTAATTGCATTCAAAAGTTTTGAATAAGTCTGTCACTAGGATTGTAAATAAAAGTTTTTATGGTAAATTGTTTTTTAAAATATCAGTATCTTTCATGAATTATTAAATATTTATTAATTATTAATTTTCATATTTGATTAGTTGTTAAACACTTATTGATTGCAAAATATACTTAGTGTCCGGTACGGAGAAAGAAAATTTCTCATTGCTGGAGGCCAAAATAAAAAAATATTATTTAAAAAAATTTACATTAAAAATGCCAAAATAAAATTACAGGGAATGGATCACAGAAATGTCCGCCAATTTTTATTTCTCGTTAAAAATTTACTTTAAAAATTACAGAGAATGCTATTTTTATTTCTCATTTTTAATTCCCACAATTGTCTCATTGACTTCGAGCATCCTAGTTAACGACTGTCCCCAGTATTTGAGTGATACGGAAGCAAACACCCTTTAACCCTGGTGATTCGTAGCAAGTCACATGGTTGACTAATGCTATATAATGGGGACCATGCTGTTTTGCAATTCTCTTTTTTCATTTCATGTGAAACGCGAATTTTGAGTGTTCAAATCCAAAATACATACAAAGTCATTCCAGTTCCACTCCGCCATGCATGGGAGGTCTTTCCATACAATCCAGGTCTTCAACTTCATACTTTCTCTATCCAAAAGCATCATAGTCAGATGCAAATTACAATCTGTGTCTCCTCCCAGCTTCTAGAATTGTTATCACAACTTCCTAACACGCTGAATATCATGAAAAGTGTTGATAATATATTTGAGTTATGCTCCCTCCCCATCACGATGTCCATGAATGGCATTCATTTTCGTTGATTCCATGATTGCGATATGATAATCGTCATCCAGCTGAGTCATAATGCCTAGTTTAGATTCCTCGTGTCTAGTTGCAGTGACCCGTAGTTTCGGAGTATAGCCATTGTCCATTACAGCTTGCAACTAGAACTCGAAACTCTGGTAGAAATAAGAAGAAACAAACTAATTCATAAACCAAAAGAATTGACCTAGCCACCGTCCATGAGAATTTGAACATCATTTAGCAGTGCGAAGTTATGGACAAGAAGAACACAATAAATTGATTTGTTGATGAGTAATGATGTGTACCCGACTATTAAAACTACATCGACAGGCTATAATGCACAGTCGCATGAACTCGAACAGCCAGCTGAGCGTGTGATCAGATGGAAACGGATTTTCTTTGTTGATTACGTATTCAAACTCTAATCAATCAAGATTTCCTACAGCCCTTCACTTCTGACCAGGATAAAGTAGATTTAACCACTTTGTGAAAACAACTATGTAACAGCATATAACTATGGAAACTTCTAAAAAGCCTGTAATTCATTTTTTTTTCCTCAAAAAAAGAAGGCGCAAATGAGTAAGGCATTTGCAACTGATAGTTCCATTGGAGTCGCTTCCTCACACTTGTTAAGGCAAAATTTCATCCAACCTTTCTATATCTTCGGTATTCTTTTAACCAACACCCTGCTCCAACAGTTCGACCAGCCAAAATGCCAAAGAAATAACTCGAAAACAATAACATCCCTTACTATGGAGATGCCACCTATTCCTCAGAACACTGGAGCCTATGACCCAACAATTCAAGTGTGGTTAAACCAGGGTCCAACAGCACCATTCACATGCCCATTGCTGTGGATCCCAACCCCATTTGGGATTAGTGAGGGAGGCAGTCCCACAGCCATTGGAGGCGACGCAGCAGGATATAATCCATGGTTGTGTGGGAGAGTATGGGGACTCACAATAGGACTACCAGCAGGACTCCCTTTACGCTGTTGAAGGGCATGGATCTGCCTCAGCCCGTCTTCATGAATACGTGATAGTGTTTCCAACTCTTTCATTGATAAAGCCTCCACACCAGCGCCATATAGAGGGGCATGTCGTGACATTTCCTCCTGAAGCGAGGCCTCAAGTGTGTGAATATATTGCTGCACAAGGAAAACAAAGACATTAACCTACCATATTTCTCTCAGGAGTATAATCATAAGGACCAATATTTTCTCTACCAAAAAAAAATAAGGACCAATATTTTGCATATGCATGAAAGAAAACAACAGACAAGGGCATTAAGGTTCAAAGGTCTTCTAAAGATTAATAATAGAAATAATTGAATTGTTACTAGTCATGGAAAAAATAGACATTCTACTTTATTTTGGCCCATCCAATTAAAGTTGATTTTGAACTAAAGTGATTTTTGAGCTAGAGAACTTTAGACAAAAGAAGAGTGAATCAGTCTACCACCGTTAATGGGACAAACCACCCACCTAATATTAACAATACCTAGTTAAACTTCATGAAATACATATCAGTTATATCCACTTGATTACGATTTCAAGGTTACCCAACAAAACCTGCTCATCAATCCAACTAGGCATTTGAGAACAGCAGACAGCATTGAAAGTACAGATAAAGTTGGCTGAACAAATTCAACACAACAGGTGATATCACATAAGAGGAAGCACCATAACTTAAATATGCTTAACCTCATCATATGAACATGTAAACAAATAAGATGATAAATAATAACAATCAAATTATTAAACTAATAAATAAAAAAGTACAGTTATATTAAGGTAAACCTGGCAGGCCTGCAATTTTGATTCCATGCCATCAATATATGCTTCACACCTAGCAACCTGATCTTCCTTTTCCCGCTTTTCTTCCTCGGTTTGCCCAACTGTTTGTGTCAATCTACGAACTTCATCCTCAAGTGATTGCCGGATTTCTTCCCGAGTCACATTCTCTGTTGCAAATCTTTTCAGTTCTTCATCAAATCTCTTCCGTGCAGCTTCAGCATTCTTCAATCTTTCAGCAAGTGCATTTTTCTCCTTCACTACTTTCTGTACATAATACAAATTGACAATTTTCAACTTGACCAGTTAGACACATAACAGCAAACTAAATATCAATGCAGAACCAAAAATGGAGCACAACCAGGCCCAACATTTTCAGATCAACATGTCAAAAAAGAGATAAATATCTTTTCTAAAGTATTATTTCAAGTACTCATTGATGCTTCAGATCCACCAATGAGATTGTTGATGACAAACAAGTAAATGAGAAGATAAAATATTTCAATGTGTTATTTTCCTTAAAGTAACTGGATGAATGAAATAAAGGCTCACTCAGAAAGAGAGTTGTATAGGCTAAGAAACCTAGGATTCATGTCATGACCAATTCTCCTAAATGCTTAAGCTGTTAGGTGGAGGCCCCTGAATGATTTATATCACTAACATGACCCCTCACATGAAAGCACTTTGGGCTTCAAGGGTGGACAAAGTATAAGCCTCCTTAGACATTGTGCTGAAATTAATATTTAATTAGAAGAATGGAACTAGGAAGGATTGAACTCCTGATCACTTAAGTCAAAGAGGCTTTGATACCACGTAAAAAACCATCCTAAAAGTTCAAATTGATAGGAGTAGGAGGCCTAGGAATGATTAATATCACTAACAATCCAAAAACAACCAAAACTTATCCCATTAAGTGGGCTCGGCTACACAAATCAATCAACAACATTGAGCTCTATCAAAAAACAAATTTTCAGTAAAACCAATTAGAGCAAGGTCTTTTGTAATGGTTTCTCCTAATGTTTTCTTAGGTCTTCCCTTATCCCTTTTAATAGGACTATCTTTCATTTACCCAATTTTCTCACTGGAGCCTCTACCTTCTTCTATAACCAAATTATAAAGTATTTTCCCAACAGAAAATTATAGCCAAAGGACATATAATAAAGTGAGGTCAACTAACAATCATATTTGCAAACAGGGATAGCAGATATTTAGCTGGAGGTCAACCAAAACTAGCCACTCAATGACTCAAATATAAAGACCAACACACTTTTTAAGTGTAAAATAGCTCTCTATTTCCCATTTACTGCTTTGTAGGTTGTCCAATCAATCCCCCCAATATAAAAGCTCAAATATAAGAATCGGTCTTAACACCAGTGACACTGTAGCACAACCTGAGGAAGGAAACCAAGTCAACCCTTCTGAACAAATAGCCCTGCCCTTAAAACCTAATATCAAAGCATCCTGTCCAGGCCAAAGTAAATGTTATGACAGTTAAAAGGATTTTAAACAGTCCAAACCCCAAAGATCAGCTCACAAGTGTGCAAGGCAATGATGAATAAGATAATCAGTGAGCTACACTGTAAGCATATAGGTATTGATTCAATTACGATGACAATACTGTTTTGGCACTAAGCATATGACAATATTTAAAAGAAAAGTTCTACTACCTTAATCACTTTATAATGGTGAACTGAGGCAATCAAGAAATCACTATAGCCCAAAAAGGTCAGACCAAATCTGTTCTAAATGGCTTGACCGCTTGAGATAATTCAAATTGGCCATTAAATAACTTGGAATTCAGAATTTTGTAACTGAAGGCTCAGGTAATAAGAAAATTATTTATTTATGTCCAATGTCACCACATTAATCTCACTTAGTTTGCCTCCACAGCACAGAGGAATAACCCATCAGTTGAAAATCTAAGTAGCAACAAGAGTTTGAAGGATATCTTCCTACAGGAATTAGCAAAAACTACAAATTAGTATTACATTTGCCCATACAGAGTCTAAGATAAGGATGGGGGAGAGACAAAGAGCGAGAATCATGGGCGTAATCAGATAACACAAGGACAAAAGTAGTCAATCTGATTCTGAAGCACAGGTACAACAGCTGTAGTTCCCCCAGATTTGAGTGTAAAGACGTTTTGGATTTTGGAAATAGCATACATGCATATATGGCAAGTCACAGCAAAAATTAGCTGAGACATTACTTCCGAGAAAAGATGCAGGCTCATCAAAGATGTAAACATGATCATTGTAGCACAGTAACATGTACTATGCAGCATTTAACATCAGCATAACTGAGTGACTTTTTCTTCTCAATAACGTAGAAATTAAATTTTTTTATTATAATACCTTTAATTCATCGCGTTTCCGAGACTTCAATTGAGAAAGTTGTGTCTCTGCATCATGTAAACGGTCCTGAAGAACTTTCTTCTCCGCAGAGAGCTTTGCTATCTCATCATCGCGCTCTGAGCGAAGCCAGTCAAGCTGACTCTCAATTTCTTGTACTTGTTCTGATAGCTCCTTCTTTTCCCGAGCAAATCGATCCATCTCAGCCCTCATTTCAGACTGTCGAATCATGAAGTGCATCAGACCTAAATTCTCCAGTAGCAATTAACAACATGAGATAACCACAGTATATTACAACTAAGACATGAAGTACCTTGAGACGATTGTTTGTGGCCTCAGATTCGCTCAGCTTTTGTGATATATTAGCTTTTTCTCTAGCCATATTAGAAATCTCAGCTCTGCTTTCATCACGAACACGAATAATTTCATCTTCACTAGCACATAACTGGTGCCATAGAGCAGCCCGATCAACATTTGCAAGTTCAGCAACTTCACGCATCATACTCAAAACAGGCCTAATAATCTCCTGCTCCTCACAGACCAAAGTAACCAAGATATCCAAATCCAAATCTACTTCACGACTATTATCTGCAGTGCTGGTGGCACGGTCAACAAGCCCCTTCAGCATCCTCCCCCGATAAGATTCATTGGCATCATACCATCTAAACAATATCGTGTAGAGCAACTTCACAAATTCTTTCACATATGGGTCTCTGGAGAGGGCCAAAGTTTCAGCAAGACTAAGAACTGAAGCAAAATCATCCCTTTGAACTCCCAATTGCTCACTGGCATCTCCCTCTGCTACACCATCTGAATGTTGAAAATTTTCAGAAACATATCTTGCATTATTATTCAATCTTTGGGAAAGGCGACTTTCCAAAACCAGGGCTACAGACTGAGCACCTATTGCACCTCGAGCTACAGCTCTCTCAAATGTTTGAGAAGCTTCAACGGCAAGACAAGGAATAGATAACATCTCAAACAGTATATAAATATCAGAAAAATGTTGACTGGTATGGAAAGCCTGCTCATCTATTACATGCAATCCAGTAGAAGCAGTGCCATGTTCACCAAATAAGAATATCCCACATGGCAGTGCTGAACAACTGTCACCATTATCATCATCACAATCAATGTCCCTCAGTATGGTTTCAGCAACATCCCCCCAGCTATTTATAGTCTTACTCAAAAAGTCAAGGACACAAGGTGACACCTCAAGACCTAGATTTTTCAGCCTGACGCGAACAGACCTAACCTACATAAACGGAGAAAAAAATAAGGCTATAAATATTTCATAAAACCTTCTGGAAAGATGATATAAGTATATTAAAGAAACACTGAAATTTCTAACTATCTTCAAGCTTACTGCTTCAGGCAGGTGTTGACATTGAGATGCTGCTTTGAATATAAAATCTATTGTTGCAGCAAGGGGTTCATCATTTGAGTCAGTCAAAAGATCAAATGACTGAAATAGAATGCGTTCCCACACTTCACTACCACACTCCAATTGACTAAGAGCCCCAAAAACCTAAGAAATAAAAATGCCATCAATAGGAGAAAAATAATGCAGCCATACTCAGCATCATTTTGGTAGTGGTGGAAATGCAGCCAAAGTATATTCAAAATTGAAGATTGTGTTCCCCATACATTAAATGTATAATATGAAACAATTCACATAAGCATTGTGGAAAAGAATAATAGTCATCTTACAGGTATTCGCAAAGCGGGTTCTGCATCTGGCTTTTGAAGTCGCTCAAGCAGTGCACAGGCAGCCAGTGGATGTTCCGAATGCTCAACCAATTTGGGTACCAGAGCAACAAGATCTGCTTGCAAATGCTTAGGAGCTTTGTCCAATACAAGGGCAATTTTCTGTGCAGACTGAGGCCGCCGTCTTGGCTCTGGACAGCCTTGTGGAACAGCCCCATCCAAAGCACTTAGTGAGTTTACAATCAAACCCAAGAGCTCCTCGGACTGTTCTGGCCACTTGGTCTGAAATTTCAAATTCATACAATCAAAACCATAGAAATATTTAATGAAAATCACTTCTTATGAATAAAAAGTCGTACCTTTGATCGAAAGGACGCATTTTCTGAACCAGTAGCAGATGTTTCTGGTGGACAAATAGGCTGTCCAGGAAGAGCTTTTTCCTGAATACTATTACCACTTAAATCAGAGCTCTGTACAGCAGATGTACTACTGCTTTCTTCAACAACAGAATCCAATCTCTCATAGACAGGAAATTGTGCAGATTCTGTTGCTCCATTTTCTCTATCGCATTCAAGAGGACTAGCAGCTGCACTGCCATCTGGAGAAGGTTTTGAGCATGCATCAGCTGAATCAGCAACTGAACCCCCTTCAGAAGGTTGGCAGCACTCCACCATTATATCCAAGAGTAAATCAATGATTGCTTGCTGCAAGACTTTAACTCCCATCAGCAAATTCATCAAACTTGGGGAAGACTCATCGGCCTTGGTGGCCTTCTTCCCATCACAACTACCAGAGAGCTTGGTTGGAAGAAGCAAACGCTTTACTTTTGCAGGATCATCAAGATAAACCCGAAGTCCAGTCAGAAACCCGGCAATTGCACCAGCATCCATTAAAAGCTTTTTCTCTTAAAGTAACCTGTGGCTGTGAAGGATTATCTCCATATGTTAGATGAAATCCAGCTCTGGAGAGAAGGTTTCTGAAAATATCTTCCTCATCTCCACTTATCCCTTCACTGTCTTCAGAGTCAATGAGTTCATCAGGATCAGTTGTCAAAGCATCCTGATCATCCTCTGAAGCTAAAACCTGATACATTAGAGATCAAATTAAAAGAGGCAAGTGCAACCTCACTTTAAGAGCAATAAGAATTTAAGACAACCAGAAGTTGTAATAAAATTCATAAAAAAAAACCTCTGACATCATAACATGAGACAAGCTGAGAGGTAAAACATATAATCATAATAATAACTTACGCATAATTATATCGTATGGCTCGGGTACGGGATAGAATCATAGAAATATGTGCACAAGTTTTATTGTATATTAAGAAGTCTATGGAATGCAAAACTATAAACAGAAGCATTAATCAACTTCTTAATACTGCAATGGTAATATTGGGGGGGAAGAATAATTTTGTTCCAATGAATAATAATTGATCACAGATAAAATCTTATGTAGTTTCTATTGATAATTGACAACAAGAATCTTGGTTTCTAGAAGGTAACCTTTTTCATCAATCATCATCATAAATACTCATTTTCAAAATTGCAAGTAACTTATCAGCTTGTTTCATGCATCTTATCAGCAAATAAAAAGCAAAAGTTCGAACAAAGAGGCCATATTTCCAAACTTACCATACGGAATATATTTAGATGCAAAGTCAGATATTATATTTTAAATTAGTGATACGTCAGAGGCAGAAGAGCCTGGGTCAGGTCGATAGCTATGCAATATACAGGTAGTCTTCTATCTAAAGTCAAGAATGAGTCATACTATATACAGTAGGAGGACATAGAAAAATGGAGAGGGGGAGAGAGGGAGAGAGAAAACATTTGGCATCTATCCATTAATAATTGTACATAAAGGTAACATATGGACTGGGCAATCCCATAAGAACTTACCTCTAAGTCTGAAAACTCAAACCAAGGGCAGCAATCCAATATTTCACATACAAAAACAACGGTGTCACGGACAAGAAACCCTGCATCTGCCTCTAACATATCAGACACCTTCATGAATTGCAAAACAGAATTATTCCATGTCTTTGTACAGATAGAGGATTCTTTCCACACTGTCTTCGCCGGGTTCTTTTGATTCACAACAGCCATCCTGTATCTGACCCAGAAGTTTTTATCAGGATCACTACCAACAGCCTGGTCACTCTCTAAATAAATGCATATGGTGTCAAAGGACTCGTACACACCTGTGTCATGAAAACATAAGCTTTGAATCAAAGAATAAGAATGAAAAAGTTTGCAATTACTACTTCCAGTGAATAAAATGCAGGAACTACTTCCAGTGAATATGCAGGAGATAATATCTGTGCAATAAAACACCTACCAATCCGAAGTTCACATCCACCAGCCTGAAAGAATTTACTGAAGATTTTTCGAGTCTCCATTATTTCCTTAAAAGACAGGAAATTCTCCACTTTCCATGTAAATGAACTTCTTTTCCCATACCTATCAATAACTGAACCACTGCTGCTTAACTCAGAATCATGATCAGTAAAATCCTGCATAATCGAGGTCTCTTTCAATATAAGAACTTCAGCTGAGAATACGACAGTGTCCTGGACAAGAAAACCTGAATCTTGATCAAAGAGACTTGTAAGGGTCACAAACTCACGCCAGCCCCAATCCTTTGCAGCTTTGGAGTAGCGGTTCTGAGATTCCTTGGTGACAGACTTATCCTCCATCCTCTGGTTCACAACTGACAATCGATGACTAACAAAACAACTCCAGTCACTGGAAGTATTTCTTGAATCTGTAACTTCAAGAAACACTGAAAGGTGGCATGGTGGCTGAGACTGCCCTGATAGCATCAAAACCAAAGAAAAATTCATCAGACTCTTCTTTTCATCACAACCTAAACATTTATCAGTCTATTAAAAAAATCCTGAGCGTAAGGTCCAGACTATATTCATGCAGCGAGAACCAAGATCTAGATTATCATCCATATTCGTGGTGGCTTTTGCTGCTTGATATCAATAGACATACAACTACAAGTATGAAATATCAAATTTGATGAAAAGTTCATAAAAAGACGTATAAAATGCTACAAGTATGCTCCTTCAATTTGATCGATATAGGTAAGAATTGTACCTAAATGCTTACCAAAGGATCATATTTAATGGGGTTGCTGAGAACACAGAAAATCTCTAATAGCTATAAGCCTATAACGAAGTAAGTGGTAAACAGAGAAAATGATAAAAGATTTGCAGAACACGAAAATGGCACACCTCGGGGATAAACAATAAGACGACAATCCCGATTACCAATCTGAAACCTCCTGCTCTTGATGCAAAGACCTGTAATTTTCCTCTTCTTCAATAAATCCTTCAACCTTGTAAAATTTTCAATCCTCCAAGTGAACTTTCCTATATGGCCATCTGATTTCCTTGCCCCACTCCCACTTCTCCCTGCAATTATAGCCCCATTCTTGGAGAAGCTACTAAACTCTTTGATCACATGAAACGATGTAGTAAAAACTGCAGTGTCATCCACCAAAAACCCCGAATCAGGCCCGATAAAATCTGACATCTTCATATAATCATTCCATCCCAAGCTCGTATTGTCACCACTCTTATTATCAGCTGCAAACCGCCCATAGGAATCCCTATGCATGTGATTCGAACCTGGTTTCTGGTTCAAGACTGACATTCTAAACAAACACCAGCAACTCCTATCAGACAGCATCACAGTCTTATCTGTATCCTTGCTTTCCAAACACATTGACAGATATTCAACCCCGTTCACAGAGCTCTGATACACACTAATCCTCAAATTACACTCCCCAGCTGGGAAAACCGGGCTCATTATCTTCTGGGTTTTTATCATCTCCCTGAATAAACTAAAATTGTGCACTTTCCAAGTGAATTTTCCACTCAAGACGTCGGAAACTGGGCTCGCAACCACAGAGGAAGATGTCATGGATGAGGAAGATGATGCCGATGATTGCAACTCATTGTTATCTCGAGTGAAATTAACCGACTCATTAAGAATAAGTATATCAGCGGTGATCAATACCGAATCATTATTAAACAAATAACCCAATTTCGGATCAAAGACAGTCGAGGAGGGCGTAAAATCGCACCACCCGTGCGATTTCTTCTTACTTGAGAACCGGTGCCACGAATCCCGATGAATGGTCTTGGAATCGTCGGCGACGTTCACGATTGCCAAACGGTAGCTGGCAAAGCAGTCCCATTTGGAGGAGGAAGTGCCGCGAGGGTCCATGATTTGGAGGTAGATGGAGATGTAACCCGGCAGGGCCTGGGAGTCACCCTTAGGGTATATCAGGAGACGGCAATCATAGCCCCCGACCTCGAAGTACTTGCTCCACAATGCCCTCGCCTTTATTCTCGGAAAATTTGTGCACCGTCCATCGGCAAACGGCGGAGTACTCGCCCCGGCGATCGACGGTGACGGTCTCCTGGGCGCCGCCTCCGTCCCTCGACCCCATGGCCAGGTCCTCCGCGGCCGCCGCCGACGACACCAGGGCGGGCTTGTCCGATGACGCCGGAGACGGCGACGATGAAGTGGCAGGCTGTGATTGGTCCGTGAAGGAGGGTGCAGAGGATAAAGAGGGAACTGCCTCAGACGAAGTGTGCTTCATTGTTTTGGAGTCTCTTCTTCTTCGTCGAGTCCCTCTAGTTATGAATATTGAAATCAAGTGGTAAGGGTTAAAGAGA
>NSJW01000214.1:0-188420 GCA_019955255.1 Castanospermum australe
GACGGGAAAAGGAATTTTTGGGGTTACAAAACGCCAGGGAAAAAAAATTTTCCTTCTGCGGCAGTTTCCCTGAATTTTATGTTTAATTAGAACAAATGGGAGAAAAACACTCCACTCCAAAACGTAGAAGATGATGGAAATTTCAACCTTCTTTCTGAAGAAAAATTAAAGACCCACAAACAAAAGTATAAGTTCTTGCACATTGGATGTGTGCAGGTAGCTATTAAACCACTCATCAGAGAAGGCATAAATGCATCAGTCCTTCTTTGTCTAAGAGACTCTAGGCATAACAAATTCCAAGATTCCCTCCTAGGAACCGTAGAAATTAGCTTGGTCCAGGGACCAATCTTTTTCAACTGTTACCCAGACATTACAATCAGTCTCATAGACAGAAATGTCTTGGATGCTTTGCATCTACATGTAAAATTCTTTGGTTTAGACATGAAATAAGGATCTCTACCACTCTAATTAATCTATAGAGTTCAGTACAAGGTTATAAACTCATCCATATCGAGAGTACTCAAATCAAAAAACAAGAAGGGAGAAACTACATTATTTCTCACAGATTTCACCAAAGTCAATGTTACTATTCCAAAGACGATACTTTGGAATGAAGTCAGACTTCCACAAAAATGGACATTAGATAAGGTGACATCTCCCTTACCTACCTGACTTCAGAGAAATCAAACAATTTCAATCTGGAAAAGTAGAAATATCTTTTGATAGAAGAAACTCTTTTAGCTCAAGTAGCTCAATCAAATCTGACGACCTTAGATCTGAAGATTTTTAGGTCAGCAGTTTTTTAGGAGATCTTTCTCCACACTCCTACATCAGTGTCAAATCTTGAACTTAGGGGAATAGATACCTCATCAAATCTACCAAGACCAATGTACCAACCAGAAAATGATGATGACTAAAATCAATCCATCCCCAACTTACTCCTCTCTTAATGAACTTATGATGTTATCTGAGTTCATTATAGATAAGGAAACACTTAGGAAAGACTTTTATTCCGAGGAATGGACTCCTCAAAGGGAATGATTTTTCCAACAATATCAGGGTACAAACAGAAAAAATATTCAAGAAAAATTTTATGAATTCCTTAACAGAGTTAAGATGAATATCCCATTTTTTGACTGGTTTCATGCTTACACCGTCCAAAACAACCTAGATTATCCTTGACAAACTAAGCTTATAGGATCTAGGGAAACTGACATAAATACTGTCTGGCACCTTAAAGAAGGTGAGATGGTCCAGACTGAACTGCCTCCAACAAAACAGTTTCAACTCCCAAACATTAGAGACGAGAAACAAAACCCAGTAATGGCCACTCCCTTTAAAACTAAAAATGAAGATGAGCCTATTACATCAAAAGATATTAAAAGCCTTCTGGAACAATCAAAATATACAAACAAATACCTCCAGACAATAAGAAAAAAAAATCAAATCTACCATACAAATTGAACCATCAACATCCAAACTAACAATACAGAGACCTATCTTCAAACCTTTCAAAATGACTACAAAACTCAAAGAAGATCTTGCAAAACTAAGACAACAAACCCCTCGAGAAAAAGACCTCCTCATCAAAATTAATGAAACAATTAAAATTGCTAAACACATTTGTCCCAGAAACACCACAGTTACAAGACAAAACTAAACCCAAAAACTTAAAGGATTAGCGATTAATGCCTTAAAACAAGAAGAATCTTCTAATTATTCTTCAGAAGAAGAACAATCAAGCACTAACACTGATATTAAGGTTAATCCAGTAATTAGTCAAACTCTAAACTGGAAAAAATCCGTCCAAACTCTACTACCAAAGAGCCACCGCTCCAGACTTACTAATTGAAGAAAGAAATCCAAACTTTCAAAGTTTTAGCACCAATAACATCTGTAAATGGAACATAGATGGTCAAGCAGAGTATCATATTCTCAATACTCTCCAACATATGACAATGGTAGCTACAACTTACCAAACAACCTATGATTGTCTTGAAGAAACTATTGTGTCCATCTTAGTTGCAAGGTTTTCAGGTCAGTTAAAAGGATAGTGGGATAATTATCTCACTAACAAAGAACGGCATAAAATTAAGTATGCCATCAAAACTGAACCTGACGAAACACCAATCACAAACAACGGCGAAACAATTCCATACGCTGTCAACACATTGATCTTCACGATCACTCAGCATTTCATTGGAGATCCTTCTTTATGGAAAGATAGATCTGCCGAACTTCTATCCAACCTTAAGTGTAGAACTTTAGCCGATTGTAGATGGTATAGGGATACATTCCTTACTAGGATCTACACTAGAGAAGATAGTCAACAACCCTTCTGGAAAGAAAAATTCATAGTCGGTCTTCTAAAATCCTTAAGAGACAAGGTTAGAGACAAAATCAGGAGCCAAACCACAGATGGCAAGATCCCTTATGGACAATTAAGTTATAGAGAACTGATTGCTTACATCCAAAAGGTAGCCTTAAAAATTTGCCAAGACGATAAAATCCAACATCAGTTAGCCAGAGAGAAGGCTCAAACTAAGAAAGATTTAGGAACCTTTTGCGAACAATTTGGCATCCCTTGTTCTAAGAAGAAACCTAGATCCAAGCCCAAACAAAACTTTAGACAAAAATCAAAATATTACAAGTATGGATCAAGCGCTCCTCCCAAAAAACTCAAAAAAGAAATCAGATCAAAACCACCCATAGATATGAAAATACCCAAAAAACACATAATTTACTACAACTGTGGAAAACCAGGACACATTAGCAAATACTGTAGGTTAAAGAAAATGATAAAATCCTTAAATCTTGAACCTACTTTAGAAGAACAAATCAACAACCTCTTGGTTGAAACATCTGAAGAGGAATCTGGAAAGGAATCTTCTGAAGATTTAAATCAAATCCAAAATGATGACTTCACTTCTGAGGAAGATTCTAAATCTTCAAACGAAGTTAATGTCTTAACAAAAGAACAAGACCTTCTTTTCGACGTCATAAACAAACTGTCTGATAATCAAGATGAAAAACAGTATCTTGATAAATTAAAGACAACACTAGAAGCAAGATCTTCCCAAACCCCCTTTTCAACCAGTAGATATGATTTAAAAGAGATTATCAAAAAGAGTTGAAGGAAAAACTTTAAAAACCCGTAACCATACAAGACCTTCAAAAAGAAATACATGATCTCAAATCAGAAGTCAAACTTCTGAAAGAACAACAAGAAATTCATGCCTCAATCCTAGCCCAGCTCCAAGAAGAAACCTCAGATTCAAAACAAGAACTTGTCAGTAAACCTTCTATCCAAACAAATCAACCAAACAACAGGAAGATGAATTCCTAGGACTAATAAACAAATTAAAAATCCAAAATTTTTATATAAATATAAAAATCATAATAAAAGATTTTGTCTTAGAAACAGTTGCTTTATTTGATACATGAGCTGATTCAAACTATATTCAAGAAGGATTAATTGCTACCAAATACTTTGAAAAAACCTCTGAACAGCTCAGCACTGCTAGTGGTTCTAGATTAAAAATCAATTTTAAACTTTCTGAAGCAATCATAGAAAGCCAGAGTCTTCAAGTTAAAACATCATTTCTTCTAGTAAAAAACCTCAAAAATGAAGTAATCTTAGGAACTCCTTTCATTAGATCACTCTTCCCTTTACAAATTTCTAATGAAGGAATTACCACCAAACATTTAGGAAAACCAATCAAATTTAGATTCCTTAAGAACCTAATCATTAAAGATCTTAATCTCATTCACTCCAAACAAAATCAGATTAATTTTCTTCATGGAGAAATTTCTTTTAAGAATATTGATCTTTAACTTAACAAACCATAAATTCAGAAAAGAATTCAAACTCTTCTTCGACAAATCCAAGCATCAATCTGTTCCGATCTTCTAAATACTTTTTGGAAAAGAAAAAACCATATGGTTGATCTTCCATACGAAAGGGATTTCAACGAAAGACAAATTCCAACCAAAGCTAAACCAATCCAAATGAATGAGGAACTTCTCATTTATTGCCAAAAAGAAATCTCTGATCTCTTGACAAAAGGTTTAATCAGAAAAAGTAAAAGCCCCTGGTCCTGTTCTGCCTTTTATGTCAACAAACAAGCTAAAATTGAAAGAGGTACTCCTCGGTTAGTTATCAACTACAAGCCTCTTAATCAAGCCCTTCAGTGGATTAGATATCCTATCCCAAACAAAAAAGATTTACTCAATCGACTCCATTCAGCCAAAATATTTTCAAAATTTGACATGAAATCAGGATTTTAGCAAATCCAAATCAAAGAAAGTGATCGCTATAAGACAGCCTTCACTGTTCCCTTTGGTCAATACGAATGGAACGTAATGCCTTTTGGACTTAAAAATGCTCATTCTGAATTCCAGAAAATTATGAATGATATATTCAATCTATACTCAAACTTTGTCATTGTCTATACTGATTATGTCTTGATATTTTCTCAATCTATTGATCAGCACTTCAAACATATTAACATCTTTATTAGCACAGTAAAAAGAAATGGCCTTGCTCTTTCAAAGTCAAAAATTGATCTCTTTCAAACAAAAATACGGTTTCTTGGACATAATATTCACCAAGGAACAGTAACCCCAATCCATAGAGCCATTGAATTTGCAAACAAGTTTTCCGAATCAATCATAGACAAAAACCAATTTGCAAAGATTTTTAGGATGCTTAAATTATGTGGCTGATTGCATTTTACAACTTGGCAATCTGATAAAACCACTCCATGATCGTATGAAAAATGATCCTCCTCCTTGGACAGATAATCATATAAATATTGTCAAACAGGTCAAATTTCGAGTAAAGGATCTTCCATGTCTTTATCTTCTAATATTTTGCAAAAAGATGTTAAAAATTAGCATCCAAACAAATTTTTGCCAGATGGCAAGCAATATTAAGTGTTTTTTATTTTAAAATTGAATATATCAAAGGCACTACAAATTCTCTCCCTGACTATCTCACTCGAAAATTTTTACAGGGACACTCACTCGGCAGAATGCCTCGATCAACAACCTCTTCTCGAGGAAGGGGAAAAGGTAAATTAGTTCTATCAGAACTACCAAAACAATCCGGGTCATCCACTCAATTTGGGTCATCTACCCAGAAACAAACTCCACAAATTGGGTCATACACCCAAAACCTTGAAGAATCCTCTTCAAAACAAACTTCCAAACAAACCAAGGCTAATTATGCCATTCCAATCCAGACACTTCAAGCCATACATAACCAAGGCTTAACCAAACTACCTAGAAAATCTTGGGCAGACATTGCTTCAGAAGAAGAAACAGATGAGGAAAGTCAATCCTTAGCAATCCTTATACAAAATCTGAAAAACAAACAAATCAACCTAAATTCTCCCAAAGAAATAGTCTGACAACCTGTTCCAATCTCATCAAAGGCTCCTGCAGCCCAAACCCATTATGTTGCTAAACAAAAATTCCAAAATGTAATACAAATGGAACCAGACTTCTGGGACACAAATCCGAACAAAATCTCCCAGAAAATATTTCCAAAAGATTTCCATTTCCAACCTCCCGCTCCAAATAAAACCCAGCGGTTTTATAAGTTTATATTACTGGACTCTGACTCTGCGTCAATCAAAACACTACAAAAATCCAAAAGACCAAACCCAGATTACCCATTCAACCATCCAAATCCTTAAGGTCATAACACCAGCAGAATTTGGCCAAGACCTTAACAAAAATAGAAAATTTTCTCAGAATTTTGACCCAATTGGTTATAATTATTAGGATTACATCCATGCTTGGACTAACGTATTTTGGTTCCATAACAAGATTAACCGCCATTCATGGCTTATTTATTTTAAACAAAATGTCCAATACAGATTTTCTCATTAGTTCTCCAAATGGTGGGATTTCTTTGGACCAATCATTGACATCCTTGGCGCACCACGCAGCGGAAGCGTGTTGGGCCCATAACCCACAGGTCCTAGGATCGTAACCTAGCTCTGATACCAAGTAGGGGGCAGAAAGAGGCGGAAGGAGGGAAATAAAAGAAAAGGAATAGAAGGAAAGCAGAAAAGCAGACGGACTGCCTACAGAATTAAATGCATAAAATACATAAAAGAAAAGAAAAGAAACTGGAGCGGCGGTACTTCGCACAGGACTGGTGAGGAGGGAGAACAGAAGAGGATGAAAAGGATGAATGTATTAAAGATTGAGAGAAGAAAGCTTACAAAGGCACTCGGAGTATCTCTCTCTAGACTCTCTCCCTAAGTGAATGTGTAAAAAGGTACCTCACAACTGAGTCAAGGACTCCTTTTATAACCATAGATTTTACTGTTTCTATAGTACAGGTTATATAAGTGTACAATACAGGTCACATAACCGGAGCTATTTAAATTGTACATGTTTGCTACAGTAACTGCTACAGTAACTGCTAATGTCAGATGACGATCACCATGATGTCAGCAATCTTCATCCAAGTTGATGCCGAAACAGTCATCTTTATCCTGGTAGAATCCTTTCGAAGAGGCTGCTGACGATGAGAAGAAAGGAAGCTTCTGCTTTGAAGAGTCTGTTTTTTCTTCTTTGAAAAGTTTGAGAATATTTTGTAGATTTTCTGCAAAACGTTCCTTGCTGGTTGGTACTGCCAGTGTTGCCGTGATCTGGTCTCTCTGATTGAGAAATTGGCAAGTTTCTGGATCAGTTGGTTTGAGCAGTTTCAGGTTCTTTTTGAACCAAAGTTTGACGTTTTCTGCTGTTGCTCTGGAGCCATCAAATTCTGGCCACCATTTAACGAAAGCTTATTTTCTGAGCATGGGTAATAAGAGGCCATGCTGGGTTGAAGGTTTGGGCCTGAATTTATATTCCCATATGAAAATCCAGGCTAGCAAAAGTTTGGAGAAAAAGTGTAGATTTGCCTGGAATGGATCTCCGTCTAGATCTATCCTTTTTGCAAAAGTTGTTAATCCCGGTGGAGGAAGGATATCAATGATTGGTCCAAAGAAATCCCATCATTTGGAAAATCAATGTGGAAATCTTTATTGGACATTCTGTTTGAAATAAGTTAGCCATGAATGGCGATTGATTTTATTTTGAAACCAGAACACATTGGTCCAGGCGTTGATATAATCCCAATAATTATAACCAATTGGATCATAAATATGGGAGAATTTTTTGATTTTGTTTAAATCTTGTCCAAATTCTTTTGGTGTCATAACCTTAAGGATCTGGATGGTTTGAGTGAGTGATTTGGTTTTGATCTTTTGGATCTTTGTAATGTTTGATTGATACGGAATCAGAATCCACTAAAATGAACTCATAAAACCGTTAGTTTTTGTTTAAGGCAATTGGTTGAAAATGGAAATCTTTTAGAAAGATTTTCTGGGAAATTTTGTTTGGGTTTTTGTCCCCGAATTCTGGTTCCATTTGAATCCCGTTTTCAAATTTGTTTTTCGCAACATATTGGGTTTGGGCTTTAGGAGGCTTGGATTGGATTGGGACAGGTTGGGATATTATTTCTTTGGAGGATTGGGGGACTATTTCTCTGGGAGAATGTAGTCTAATTTGTTTGTTTTTCATATTTTCTAAGAGGATTGCCAAAGATTGGTTTTCCTCATCTAATTCTTCTTCAGAGGCAATTTCTGCCCAAAATTTTCTGGGTAGTTTGGTCATTCCTTGGTCTTGTAGGAATTTGAGTGTTTCAATTGGAATGACATAATCTGCCTTGGTTTGTTTTGAGGTTTGTTTTGAAGTAGATACTTCAAGATTTTGGGTGGATGGTTGGGTAGATGACCCAATTTGTAAGGTTTGTTTCTGGGTGGATGACCCAAATTGGATAGATGACGTTTGTTAGGTAGATGACCCAGTTTGTTTGACTAGTTTTGAAAGAACTAGTTTACCTTTACCTATTCCCCTTCCTCTAGAAGAGGTTGTTGATTGCGGCATTTTGTTGTGTATAATGTCCCTGTAGGAATTCTCGAGTGAGATAGTCAGGGAGAGAATTTGTAGTGCCTTTGATATATTCAATTTCGAAATCAAAAAACACTTAAAATTGCTTGCCATCTGGCGAAAATCTGTTTGGATGCTAAGTTTTTAACATCTTTTTGTAAAATGTCTTTTGTAGATTTGCAATCAACTTTGATTAAAAACTTTTAATTTAACAAATCAGATTGAAATTTTAATATGCATAAAACAATTGCTAAAAATTCTTTTTTAACAGTGGAATACTTTTCTTGTGCAAAATTCCAATGTTTTGAAGTATATGCCATATGCTCTTTGTCTGTGACTCTTTGTTTGATAATGCCAACATAATTGGTGTCAGAAGCATCTGTTTCGATTATTTTAAATGCTTGCAGATTTGGAAGATAAAGGCATGGAAGATCCTTTACCTGAAGTTTGACCTGTTTGACTATGTTTGTATGATTATCTGTCCAAGGAGGAGGACCCTTTTTCATACGACCATGGAGTGATTTGATTAGATTGCTGAGCTATGGGAAGAAATCAGCCACATAATTTAAGCAACCTAAAAATCTTTGTAATTGATTTTTGTCAATTATTTGATTTGGAAATTTGTCAGCAAATTCAATTGCTCTATGGATTGTGGTGACAGTTCCTTGATGAATATTATGACCAACAAACCGTATCTTTGTTTGAAAAAAGATTAATTTTTGTTTTAGACAGAGCGAGACCATTGTGTCTGATTACTCCGACAAAGGTCAGATATGTTTGAAATGTTGATCAATCGATTGAGAAAAATATCAGAACGTCATCAATATAAACAATAATATATTCTGAATATGGATTGAATATTTCGTTCATAATTCTCTGAAATTCAGAGGGAGATTTTTGAGTCCAAAAGGCATTACATTCTATTCGTATTGCCCAAAGGGAACAGTGAAAACTATTTTGTAGCGATCACTTTCTTCGATCTGGATTTGCCAAAATCCTGATTTCATATCAAATTTTGAAAAAATTATGGCTGAATGTAGCCGTTTGAGCAAATCTTTTTTGTTTGGAATAGGATATCTAATCTATTGTAATGCTTGATTAAGTGGTTTGTAGTTGATAACTAATCGAGGGGTTCCTCTTTTGATTTCAGCTTGTTTGTTGACATAAAAGGCAGAACATGACCATAGACTTTCACTTTTCCTGATCAAAAGTGAAAGATCAAGATTGGTCCAGCTTTGGTTGAAATTTGTCTTTCGTGAAAGTCCTTTTCATATTGGAGATCTACCATATGATTTTTTTGTTTCCAGAAAGTGTTAGGAAGATCAGAACAGATTGATTCTTGGATTTGTTGAAGGAGAGTTTGGATCCTTTTCTGGATTTCTGGTTGATCCAGCTAGGAATTAATAATCTTGAAAGAAATTTCTTCTTTAAGAAAATTAATCTGATTATGTTTGTAATGAACAAGATTAAGATTCCTAGAGATGGGTTTCTTAAGGAATTTAAATTTGATTGGTTTACCTAAATGTTTGGTGATAATCCCTTCATCTGAGATTTGTAAAGGGAAAAGTAATCTATTGAAAGGAGTTCCTAAGATTACCTCATTTTTTAGATTTTTGACCAGAAGAAATAATGTCTTGATTTGAAGACTCTGGTTCTCTATGATTGCTTCAGAAAGTTTGAAATTGATTTTTAATCTAGAACCACTAGGAATTAATCCTTCCTTAATACAGTTTGAATTTGCTCCTATGTCAAACAGGGCAACTGTTTTCAAGGACAAAATCCTTTACCATAATTTTGAAGTTGATGTAGAATTCATGGATTTTAAGTTTGTTAATTAATCCTAAAAATTCATCATCTAATTGATCTGAAGTTCCTTCTTGGAGTTGGGCAAGAATTACCATATGGACTTCCTGCTGTCCTTTTAATAGTTTAACTTCTGCTTTGAGATCATGTATCTCATGCTGAAGATCTTGCATTGTTACTGGTTTTAATGATTTCTTTTAAATCATATTAACTGGTTGAAAAAGGAGTTTGAGAGTCTTAGCTTCTAATATTGTTTTTAATTTATCAAGATAGTATTTTTTATCTTGATTATTAGGTAGTTTGTTTATAACATCAAAGAGTGAATACTGTTCTTTTGTTAAGACGTTTACTTCGTTTGAAGATTTAGTTTCTTCTTCAGAAGTAAAGTCATCATTTTGGATTTGATTTAAATCTTCAGAAGATTCTGTTTCAGATTCTTCTTCAAATGTTTCGATTAAAAGATGGTTAATCTATTCTTCTACATATTGTTCTAAGTTTAAAGATTTTATCTTTCTGTTTAACCTATAATATTTGCTAATATGTCCTGGTTTATTACATTTATACCAAATTACAGGTTTTTTAGGTATTTTCATATGGATTGGGGGTTTTGATTTAATTTCCTGCCTAAGCTTTCTAGGAGGATTTGATTTGTATTTGTAGTATTTTGATTTTCGTTTAAGATATTCTTTGGGTTTGGATCTAGACTTCTTCTTTGAACAAGGAAGACCGAATTGTTCGCAGAAAGATCCTAATTTTTTTTTGGTTTGAGCCTTTTCTTTAGCAAGTTGATGTTTGGATTTTATCATCTTGACATATTTTTAAGGCTACCTTTTGGATATAAGCAATTAGTTGATCATAACTTAATTGCTCGTACGGGATTTTACCGTCTGTGGTTTGACTTTTGATTTATCCCTAACTTTATCTCCTAAAGATTTTAGAAGACCAACTAAGTATTTTTCTTTCCAGAAGGGTTGTTGACTATCTTCTCTAGTGTAGACTCGGGTAAGGAATGTATCCCTATACCACCTAAAATCGGCTAACGTTATACACTTAAGATTGGACAGACGTTATGTGGATTTATCTTTCCATAAGGAAGGATCTCCGATAAAATATTGGGTAATTGTAAAGATTAATGAATTAATGGCGTTTGGGATTGTTTCACCGTTGTTTGTGATTGGTGTTTCGTCAGGTTCAGTTTTAATGACATTGATAATCTTATATGCCTATCGTCTTCAGTGAGATAGTTATCCCACCATCCTTTTAATTGACCTGAAAATTCTGCTACTAAAATAGACACAATAGTTTCTTCAGGACATTTATAGGTTGTTTGGTAAGCCGTAGCCACCATTGTCATATGTTGGAGAGTATTCAGAAACTAATACTCAGCTTGACCATCTATGTTCCATTCATAGATGTTGTTGGCGCTAAAACTTTGGAAGTTTGGATTACGCTCTTCGATTAGTAAATCTGGAGTGGTTGCTCTTTGATAATAAAGTTTGGATGGATTTTTCTAATTTAAGGTTTGACTAATTACTGGATTAACGTTAATCTCAGTATTAACGCTTGACTGTTTATCAGTTTCTTCTGAAGATGAACTATTAAAAGATTCTTTTTGCCTTAAGGTATTAATTGCTAATCCCTTAAGTTTTTGAGGTTTAGGTTGTGATTGAGGTGTTTCTGGAATGATTGTGTTTAACAATTTTATTTGTTCATTAATTTTGTTGAGAAGTGTGTCTTCTTTAAAGGATTGTTGTCTTAGTTTGGCCAAATTTTCTTTGAGTTTTGGCGTCATCTTGTAAGGTTTGAAAATAGGATTTTGTATGACAGGTTTGGATGTTGAACTTGTCAAAGGTTCAGTCTGTATGGTTGGTTTAATTTTTTCACCTATTGATTGTTTCATAAGATTTTTAATATCTTTAGAAGTTACGGGTTCATCTTCATTCTTTGCTTTGAATGGAGCGGCCATTACTGGGTTGTTTTTCTTATAATGTGCGGGAGTTGAAACTGTTTTGTCGGAGAAAGTTTTGTTTGAACTAATTCTCTATCTTTGAGATGCCAGACAGTGTTTATGTCTGTTTATGTTTGCCTAGTTTATGTTTGAACAATCTAGGTTATTTTTGACTGTGTATGCATGAAATCAGTCAAAGAATGGAATATTCATCTTAACGTTGTTAAGAAATGAATAAAATTGTTCTTGAATATTTTTTCTATTTGAACCCTGATATTGTTGGAAAAACCATTCTCTTTGAGGAGTCCATTCCTCATAATAAAAATCTTTCCTAAGGGCTTCCTTATCTATTATGAACTGAGATTACATCATAAGGTTCATTAATAGAAGAGTAGGTTGGGATTCTGGGGATTTCCCAGTTATCCATATCTTGGTTGATATCTTCAAAATGAATTTCTTCATTAAAGATATCATTTGAAACAGATTGAGTTTGTTGCTCAATGAGCGAAGAAGAAGAGGGTTCAGAAGACTGAAAGGAAAAGCGAGAAGAAAGAGATTTAAATAAAGACATAAATTATAATTTCCTAACCCCATGATATCATCACCATCCCTAGTTTCATAGTGATAAAAAGATAGATCTAAACTTAACTTTATCATTTGAACTAGATCTTAATACTTTAATACTTAGCTTTATTATTCCCTAACCACCACCACTTTCTGTTAAGTTTTTTTAACTTTAGCCATCGATTTACCATTGCTCATCACCATCTTGTGGAAGCATCGTCGAATTAGACTTAATGCCTCTACCAAGACTTACTGCTACAGCCCCACAAGATTATTAAATCTTGAAAATTCATACTATCCAGTTAAGAAATATTAGCATTTTTATGTGTATACCAGATCAGGTTATAATATTGCATCAGATCAAAGTATTAACATATAATTCAACAAGATACCATTGATAAGACACAACAACGCCTAACTCAGCCTCAAAAGCTAGCTTGTAAGGTGAGGATTGCGCCTCCGCTTATATAGCCAGAGTTTGGCCCCAACCTGGGCGATGTGGGACATGGCCACCACCGTCTACTGGTACCCAAACCCTCCTACTCTAGAGCAGGAATAGAGCAGACCATGTACCTCCATCCACTATATATTATTACTAGTGAACATGAAGAGGCTGTGGCTGAGGTGCTCTGTAAAGTTGGCTAAGACTGTGATGATGACATGGGTGCTGCCAAACCAAAAATAAAAAAGAAAAAACAAAAGCAAATAATATGAATTCTTTTTACAAAAAAAAAAAGCAATAGCTGAAAGCCTAAAACAGAGGCTGACACGAAAAAAGAAACAGGGTTGAGAGTTAAAAAAAAACAAGAACAACTCTGACACTACAAAAAGACGAGCTGATATAAAAATGAAAGTAGAATAAATTTTTAAAAAAAGTAACTAATAAGAATTAAAAAAAAAACAAAACCTAAGAAAAAACAGGGCTGATACGAAGCTACAGGGACAAAGAAGAACCTGGAGTGGTAGCTGACCGAAAATGTCAGTGGTTGACCGAAAACGAGGTGGGCTGGCAGAAAACGCACTAACGGCTTGCGTACTGACGATGGGAAGCTACAGACGTTTCGAAATGTGAAAATAAAGTAATAGGCTTCCGTAAAGGAAGGATTTCTGTTTTATAACCCTAAATGGTAAGGGAAATCACTAAAATTTCCCTAAAAATTGGTGGGAAACACAAAAAATCAGGGCGCGATCTCGGAAACGCGACGCACTGGAGACATCGCGATTTCACACTATTGACTACTTTGGTATCTAGATAGTATTAATTATTAGTGAATCGATAGCTGACAATTAACAATCCTCGTGGAAACGATACTTACTCATCACTCTATTACTTTTGCGATTTAGTATACTTGCCACATCTAAATGACTAAAAGTCTAGACTGCTAAAAAACCAAATCTCATCCTTGGACCAACAGAGAAGAACAATCATCGACACAATTATCTCAAACATGTTCGAGTTTAGAAGCTAACAATTTAGCAGAACTGAAACAAATACCCCAAAACTTTAAAAAAAACAAAAAAAACATTGTCCGCAATGTTTACACATAGCAAAAAAACATAAATAGAAACAAAAAAAAAACTCTCCTATGAAAGTGGAAAACAAGAAAATGGCTAAAGTAGGTTTGCCTTTCATCTCTTTCTCCACTGATGTAAAACATTGGGGATCATTAGGACTTACTAGGCTTTTAAACTCATCATATTATTTTTGGCTTAACATAGACTCGAACTTATAACTGTGCGCCAAATCCACATATCAAAAACTCTTGTCAAAAGATTCAATTTTGTGACCGTGCGCGTAAACCACATATCACAAACTCTCATCCACACTTAAGCCAATCCTAGCATAGACTCGAACTTCTGACTATACACTTAATCCACACATCAAAATCTTTTGTCAGAGGATTCAAATTTGTGATCATGCGCTTAAATCACACATCACAAGATCTCATCTGCACAAGCCAATCTTCTTATCTTCTTTCTTTTTCACCACCCTAAACTTAGTACTATTTTGTACTTCGGTTGAGATTACATTATTCTCAAAACATAGCCTTAATTATCTCCTAAACTCAATAATCCAAAGGTATTCGCTTCAGTAGAGAATCAAGAGTAGTTCTAGCTTACAAGGCAAAACTGAAAATCAAAGTAACATCACATAAATCTTCCCTAGATAAGCACAAAAATCAAGGAAGAACAATCATCTAGGAAACCATAGCCTACAATAATGCACAAATCCAAATTGAACATAAACTCAAGTCATACCTATGTTTTTCCAAAATCCTAGACTACTCAAAAACCAAATCTCATCTTTGGACCAACGGAGAACAATCACCGACACAATTATCTCAAGCTATTTACTATAAACAGAAATAAATAAACTGCAGAATTTGACAATCAAAGGTCCAATAAACAAAAACTTAGGCAACTTGCAGGAACAAAGAAACATGTTCAAGTTCAGAAACTAACAGTAATTCAGAGCTGAAACAGATAGCCCCAAACTTAAAACAAACCTCGTCCCCAATGATTACACGTAGCAGAAAAACAGAAGCAGAAAACTCCCCTATGAAAGTAAAAAACAAGAAATGGCTGAAGTAGGTTGGTTTGCCTTTCATCTCTCTCCACTGATGTAAAACAACATAACAATGAGGATCATTAGGACTTACTAGGTTTGCTGTAATTTCATTCCATAAACTGCTGTGCTTGGTTTATATACTCTGCTGCATGTTGGTATTCCGGCCTGCTGTGCTTGCCTTTTATGGCTTGGAAATTCAGTAGATACACTCAGAGTGTGAGAATTGATTTCCTAGTTGAAAGTTGCATGAATTTTATGTAGAAAATGATGTAGATTAAAGGTGTATGTACCATGGAATTAAGAGAAGTTAAGCCTAAGATGGGATTATAGTAGCTATTTTTGTTAGTACTAAATGGATCAAGCATGAATGGCTGAATTAATTGGCTAGGTGTTCTCAATAGGACTTACTAGGTTTGCTGTAATTTCATTCCATAAACTGCTGTGCTTGGTTTATACTCTGCTGCATGTTGGTATTCTGGCCTGCTGTGCTTGCCTTTTATGGCTTGGAAATTCAGTAGATACACTCAGAGTGTGAGAATTGATTTCCTAGTTGAAAGTTGCATGAATTTTATGTAGAAAATGATGTAGATTAAAGGTGTATGTACCATGGAATTAAGAGAAGTTAAGCCTAAGATGGGATTATAGTAGCTATTTTTGTTAGTACTAAATGGATCAAGCATGAATGGCAGAATTAATTGGCTAGGTGTTCTCAATTGGGTACTAAATTTTAATCATACCAGTGCAGCATAAAATAAAATGATTTCTGAATAATGACCCTTGAACGGGTAGTCCAAAGACAATTCCTTAGACATTGGAAAACACAACCTTATTCTAACTAGGCTCTAAATAAGAAGTGTTATATGTTTAATTGACAGAACTGAAGTGTTACTGATATTGCCCTGCAACATGGATTTCTCGTGGCTTAATTAGTGAATTTGAGGCTGAAAATTTTATATGATAGACTTGAGACATAGAAGAGGTTGTGTATGAAATTTTGTGGAAAAAGCAGGTATATAAGTAGGTTTTTAAATTGAACAAAGATGCTGGACAGAAATTGAACTTCTGCACAATTCTGGTAATGCAGCAGTAGTTTGTGCTTGATTAAATTATTACAAAAGTCCTTGAAATTTTTATGGTAAGTAGTTAGTTGGATGTCTTAGGACTTGATCTGGAAACTTTCGTAGATTTTCAAGTCCTTTACCTAATTTAATTACACTAAAACAGCACACTTGCTGAATGTCGGCCACTTTTGAGTAGTATCTAAAACTAAGTTAATAGAGGGACTAAATGAATTAGTTTAGAGTTGAAAATTTGCCACAAAGTGCTTAACATCTTAATACAGGACGGGAAGATTTGAGAATTATTCTAAAAATGGAACTAGGATAATAGCGGAGAGTAAATGTATCAAAAGCTGCTGAATATTATGAGAAAATTTGTTTTTAAGTCCAATTCTAGTATTAGGAACTAACTGAATCCTAATATAGAGTATAGCAAATCTGGGTGTAACAAAATACAATGTCAATAAGCATTGAGAAATTCACTTTCTTGTCTGGCATCAGTCTATGCTTTCTAAGATATTGTGCTATCTGCATAACAGTTCACATAAGCTTCAGAACAAGAAATCATTAATTTAGATGATTTCACAAGACTAAGACCATTCAAATTCATAATGCCTTGCCAACATGAGAAAATGACTTTCTTGTCTGGCATCAATCTATGCTTTCTAAGATAGTGTGCTATCTACATAACAGTTCACATAAGCTTCGGAAGAAAGAAGCCATTAATTTAGATGATTTTACAAGACTAGACCATTCAAATTCATAATACCTTTCCAAGATGAGGTGCCATTCCAGGATTTGAGAAGCACTTGTCAACTTTGAGCTCATCATTACCACATACAAGAACATAGCCCAATTAGATATGAATAACATAGTTTAGATATTTTATATTCTTAGCATGAAAAAGGAAAAGTTATAATTGCTGAGGCACTCAAGGTATGCTTAGTGTCTCCTCTGCATGATTAATTATACTTGTTAGATATATAAAATCATCCATACACCTGGTCCTTGACAATATTCAAAGTGTCTTTTTAACATAATCACACGATGAATACAAAATAAGAAAATCAAGCATAGAACCAACCAAAGCAACATGCATTTGCATATTCTCTTTTCTTAAATTTAGTATGGGAAAAAGCTGATCAATATGATGAACAAAATTACTTGCAGAAAGTGATCAGTTCATTACTAGCAATCTACTCAGTAAGCTATTTACCACCAACTATATCAACTTCCACATTGACGGGACAGCCTAGCGGAGTAGATAATAATATTTATTGGGTTGCTGTCTAGACAAGGGGAGGAGGAAATTTACAATTTCATTGTGTTTGAGTGATTTGTCGAAACTTTTGTACCATTACCCCTATACAGTTAAAGACTGAATTTTGGGAAAGAAACGAAAGCAGAATCAGATGATATACTGTGACGTTGCAAAATTAGGAGGGTTTTGAACTGGGTCACCAGACATTCGAACAAACCAAAATTCACCAAGAACTCAGACTCTCCACCTTGCCCAGTTTCCCAGCCTAGAAAACAGAGCAACCCCTTACCCAGAAACTTACATCTGAATACTAGAAAATGGGAAGTAGAATACAACCGAAAATCAACAGAAAATTCTCACCCTGTTTTCACCCTTAAAGAATTAGAAAATTGGAAGCAGAATACAACCGAAAGTCAACAAATTCCTAAATCATCTTTCAACACCCAAATTCTCATTCAACGTCTCAACTTTCCACCAAAAGGGAAGAAGAAGCCCAGGTTTCCAAGTCCAAAATTTCACTACTTCTACCCAGGCTTCCAGAAAATAAACATTAAATTTTACATCAATCAAACCTGATTATCAATTTAACCAAGAAGCATTCAACCAAGTAAACAAGAAGCAATTTGTAAATGGTGTGAAAGAAAACTAAACAGAAAAAAGAAAAACGAAAACTTACAAAAATCGCCGGAGAGAACACTTTCCCGGACGAGTTTCTCTCTCACCTTCTCTTCGGTTCTCCAATCTCTGGCCTTTGAATTTGAACGCTGAGACCTTTATATAGGAGGCCATGAGCTTCCAACGGTAACTTTACCGTTAAGATGGTGACGGCCGGAATTTGTTGGTTAGATCTGGAAAGCATACGTGAGTTTGAAGTTTTTACCCAACTCATCATGATAACTATATCTTATCAGCAATGATATTTCTACACTTCTACACTTTTTTCTTTACACATTTTTTATAAAAAAATAAAACAGAAAAAAAAAGAAAAAGATAAAATATAAATTAATTTTTCTCTTTTTTTATCATAAAAGATAAGTATAATAAGGATGTGTAACAAAATACAAAAAAGTATAAAAAAAAAAAAAGCAAGTGAAATAATGACATTTTTGAAATCTTAAAGCTAAATCCCACCTGATCTCAAACTTCTTAATAGTGGTGTCGATCATTTATATATTATCAACTCTGCTAGCACTCTTTCAATTACTTTTGAAAAGTAGGCCAACTATAAGTGATATGTGCAATCAACAGATAACACTCAAATATTTTATTGCCTCACTTTAATTTCAATTAATGTCATAAGCTTGTTTCACTTACTCTATTCTTTGCTATTTTTTTTTCTTATTGATGTAGATTCATTTTGATGAGGGATTGTCTGAAAGGAACAAAGTTGGAAATCCTACTAGGCTTGTCAAAAAAGGTCTATGAGGGAAAGGTGCCTCTTATGGAAGAAGGTCTTGTCATATTTTCTGCTTAATTATCAATCCAAGTAATTGGATAATACCCAACATGGAGATCATAGTGGTTTGATAATAAATTTCTCAGAACAAGCTTGGCATGAAAAATTTGGAACTCAAAGTTGTGACATTAGATACTGCCCTTGACTGTATGGACACTATTGTGCTTTTGAAAGAATTTGTGAATACAAGTTACTGCTTAGTTGTGGACATGTTTGTGTTGGGAAGTTTGAATCCCTCGTTAAAGAATTTCCAATGGAATGGTGCTTCTTTGTTTTGGATTGCTTGAATTATCTCTTCAAATTTTATAAAGTCTAACATATTCTCATATGAATTCTTATATATATATCCCTTCATATGGATTTATCAACTTTGGTAGGCTGAAGTTGTTAAATCCTTTAATGACCCAGAAGGACCACAATGGAAGCAAGACATTCACTTTTTGGAAATCCAAATGAGCCCTAAACTTCTATGCCTCTTCATATGCTAAGCTTAATTACTTATTACTCCCTTCATTTCTTTAAGTTATTTACAAAAAAAAAAATCAATTTTAAATAATTATTTTTTATTAAAATAATCAAAATATCATTTATTTCATTAACCTTCTTGCATTTTATTATAATATTAAAAATAAAGTTAGAAAAAACTAATTAATATTTCTTAATTTTTTAAAACAATAGATAAAACAAAATATAGTTTCTAAAACGATAAATAAATTGAAATTAAGAATAACATTAACCATTCATCTCTCTTTCTTAATATAAGTATTTAGATGTGCGGCTTCCAAGCAACTTATATATCATAACATTACAAGAAAAATCATGTTACTAAAAGATTTAAAATTTGAAATTCATAAATATTAAATATCAACTTTTTCTTGTATGGACTGTCATTTGTCAAGAAAATAACGAGATATGTTTCATTGTAAAATTAATTGTTAGTACTATATTTTGTCTTAACCAAATTTAAAAATATAAAAATATTAAAAAAAGAAAAGTTTAAAAATTTTAATTTATGTTTACTTTAATTTTTTAAAGAATAAAGAATAAATATACAAAAGTAATACAATCTTTATCTTTTAGTAGTGGAGGATATTTAAGAGGGTGGTATTTGAATAATAATTAGTTAGAGACAGAATAAAATTTTAATTAGAAGATACTTGAGATAAAACTTTATCTATACGTGAGATTTGCTTTATTTAATAGAGGCAGAAAATAATAAACAGGAATGCATGGCACGTACACATACATGGCTCCTCTAGAGTTTAGAAGGTAAAGTGCACCCATCTCCACCATTAAAAAAATTAATAGTCAGGATAATCACACATCTATAAGTAATTTATTAAAATAAACAAAATTAAAAATTAAATGAAAAAAAAAGGCGCGCTGTTAAACAAAGCAAGAGCGCTAAACCTTTCTTATTCCTCTTCCAATTTTAACAACCCAAGCTTAATCTATATTGCTTAATTGTATTTCTCGACAAGGCATCTATAATGGGTGAAAACTCTTACAAAGAAATATTATCTTTTGCAAATCGTCCCTGGCTACATCAAGAAATTGAAGAAATCCAATCAAATCAACTATGAAATTCGGCACTGTCTTGTTCTTCCAGGTTTGGTCTCACCTTTCTTTCTCTCTTTTCAATAATTTCCAATGGCTCATGACGTTGCTGCTACTTTAAGTATATCACCAAATCATACATCTTTGGACCGGCCAATTCTACCGTACACCATGAAGTTATAGTGTATAGATACAATGCAATATTTTGAAAGTTAAAATACAACTGAAATTTTATATATATATATATACTCTCTTTTATTTTTACGATAAAAGTAAATTGGACAAAAATGTTTCAGTTACCATGAAAGAAACTTGGCTGAAGTATACTCCCCCTCTCCACCGCCATTGAAGGAGCAATTACTGGGGTTTAATCATTGTAGCAATGCTAGGTACTAAAATAAAAAACATAGGCTACGTGCTTGCAAATTTTTCGTTGTTATTTGAGAATTTCGTAGTTTAAAGAAAAGAGTATATTGCAGCCATACTCTGTACAGAATCAAAACATTGGACTAAAACTCAGCAGATATATCATTCATTTTACATATTTAGTGGAAGAGGGTTCTAGTCACGCTTTGGAAGCAATTTTGTAGATCTCATAAATGACCATGTTCGATTTGGTGATCAATCTGCTCTTTCAATGGAGTTGAGGCTCTTGAATCAGAACAATTTTTTTTATACAAATTTAATCATATTTTAAAGAATAAAAAATAATATTGTTAAATAAAAAATAAAATAAAATAAATTTAACTTTATTAGATTGAGATTATCATAACCGTTAATATTTTGAAAGAAGAAAATTAACGATGAGATATTATGAAGCATCCATACACTATAACTTCCTGATGTATTGTAGGATCAGCCCTTTTGACCTCTGTCAACCAAGCATCTTAGTGCAAGTAATTTACAAATCTCAATCATCGGAAAAATAAATAATTTTTCTTATATTCTGCTAGCATGATCTTTATATTTTGTTAGTTATTTCTATTTTTATAGTACACTCTTAATGTGGTTGGATTCAGAATGAACATTATTTTTTTAAGAGTTTGGAAAATTCTAATAAAAGATTGTATATTTGATTAGGTCGACTGCAGCAGAAAAGACACCTAATTTGAGCATGGAGTTTGATACAATGCATCAAGCTCGAGAGTTTTGGACAAACTATGGTGCAATGGTTGGTTTCGACATTCGACAGTTGTATGCAAATAGAAGCCGAGTAGATAAGTGCATGAATAGCTAAAGACTTGTTTGTGCAACGGAGGGTCATCGAAGACAAGATAAACGGGATCGTTTAACCAAAACTCCTCATGCAGAAGCAAGAACAGATTGTCAAGTGAGAATGACACTCAAGTTAGTTCGAGAAATTAGAAAGTATGTAGTTTGTGATCTGGAACTGAATCATAATCATATTTTGCAAACACCAAAAACTAGCCATATGATGCCTTCACAAAAAAAGATTTCAGAAGTGCAAGCTTTGCAAATAGATTTGGCAGATGACTTCGGTAAAAGACCAAAGGAAACTCATGAACTAATTAGTAAGCAAGCTGGTGGGAAAGATGTTCTTGGATATACCAAACAAGATCAAAAGGATTATCTTCGAAGCAAACGAAAAAGAGAGTTGGAATATGGCAAAGCTGGAAGCATATTAAGGTACTTCAACGCCAATTACATGATAATCCCTCATTTCAGTATGCTATACAATTAGACAATGAGGAAAAAATAACAAATATTTTTTGAGATGATGCAAGAATGGTTATTGATTATGCTATATTTGGTGATGTAGTCACCTTTAACACCACACATTGCATAAATAAAGAAAGTAGGCCACTGGGTGTGTTTTGTGGATTTAATCATCATCGAGAAACTGTAATATTTGGAGCTGCTCTTTTGTATGATGAGACAGCAGAGTCTTTTATGTGGTAATTTGAATCATTTTTAGCAGTTCACAAGCAAATAATACCTAGAACTATTTTCACTAATCAAGACCCTGCTATGGCAAAAGCTTTGCAGAGGTAATGCCAAACACATACCATGGATTGTGTGTTTGGCATATCATGCAAAATGGTATGAGGCATTTAGGAAATATGATGAAGGGTTGTATTTTGAAGGATTTAAAAGCTTGTATGTATAATTATGAAGATGAATCAAAATTTCATGAGGCATGGGATGCTTTGCTTTATAAATATAAAGTTGAGAGTAACACTTGGTTGGAGGGTATATATAAAGCAAAGGAAAAATGGGCTCATTGCTATGTGAAGAAGGTTTATACCATTGGAATGTGAAGTACTCAACTTAATGAAAGTTTTAATAGTGACTTAAAAGATTATGTGAGATCAAGCTTAGATGTAGTACAATTTTTCAAGCATTTTGAGCGAGTTGTAGATTCTAAGCGATATAAGGAGTTAGAAGCTGAGTATAATGTTAGGAAAATGCTACCTCGACTTAAGATGGAGCATTCACCATTGTTGAAACATACTGGGCATCTTCATACTCCTACAGCATTTGATTTATTCCAAAATGAGTTTGATTGGAGTTCTACTGCCTATGTTGTTGCTTGCAACAAAACTAATGAAGTGATTAGATACTTAGTTCCATTTTTTGCTAAATTTGGAGAATATGAAGTCATTGGCAATGTGAAAGATGGAACAATTTCTTGTAGTTGTGGAATGTTTGAAACAATGGGATTGTTATGTTGTCGTGCTTTGAAAGTATTTAATGTATGGATGTGAACAAAATTCTAGATCAGTACATTGTGAAGAGATGGACAAGAGAAGCAAGAGAGATGGTTGTTCATGATACGAATGGAAAAGTTGTTGAAGCTATGTTAGATTGAATGTCACTGAACGCTATAAAAAATCTTTGTTCAAAATTGGTCAAATTAGCTACTCGAGCATCTAATTTTGAAGAAACATATAATTTTGTTGATCAAGTTACAGATGAATTATATAAGAAGGTAGACGCTTTTTCTAGACTTCAGCTGCCTGTGCAAAATGATGTTCATTCAAATATTTTGAATGTAAAAGGGATTTGTAGCACTAATTCAAATGGTGATTCATTAGAAAGTCTTTTTTGAAAATGTAAAAAGCTTGACAAAGAAAGAAGGACAGAAAGGTAGAAAAAGAATCAAAAGTTGGGTCGAAAAGCAATCCAACAAAAGGAAGGCTTCAAATATAAGACAAGCCTCAAACCAACAATCTCAAGCAATAGCTTTTGATATTTTAATTTTGTAGTTTATTTTCAGTTTTTCTATTGTATTGACCTTTTATATAATAAATCATTTATTTTTCAGGAAAATCTTTCTCAAATCCCTATTTCAGTTACGTGGACAAGTCATGTTTTTCCATTACAGGATTCATGCTACAACGTTGCTCCTCCATCATTATCTCAATTTACTCCATCATGCTTGGGTGACTAAAAGTTAGACCTTGAAGCTATGTTGTTAAAAGTTAGATCTAAGGCTATTTTTTGGGTTGTATTCAGAGGTTTTGCTGCAAGGCTTAATAATTTAGATGTGTTGAATTTAGTTCAAATTTGTTGATGTACAAGAACATATTGAATAGTTGTTTTAATCCTTTGACTTTACCAAAGCATGGAGTTGTAAAGAAAGAGTTCCTTCTTGTCAACTAATTTTACACTTATATTTCCTTGCCAACTTTTTTTTTTTAATTTTTTTGTAGTTTGCACTATTCATATAATTGCTAAACCAGAACCAAAGATACAATCAGCAAAATGTTACACCAGCAAATAGAGAGAACTTGCTAAACCAGAACAATGATGGATTACTAGCAAAATGGTACATTGGATAAAAAAGTTTAAGTTGATGGATTACACAATTGGCCAGTATTACAAAGGAAAAAATTACACTAGCAAAATAATCACAGCCTAAACTACTATTAGTACAATTAACAACTTGAATTGTTCTTCAATATAATCCTTGATGACCCTCCATATTTGATTAAGTAGAATCCAGTAGAAACTCATAAGTGTATGCAAGAGGCAACATGTCTTTAAAAAATCCTGCAAGCTTGGGTTATCCTTGTTCAGTTGAGGGATAGTTTTACGCTTGCTTCAACATCATGAACATTCATTTTAACAACATATCCAATTGGAAAAACATTTGCAGTCCCTACCACAATGACACTTGCTACAGTTTTGCTATATCTGCCAAAGACACAAGCAAAACAAATGTTATCACAAATTGCATACCTTCTTCACATTATACTTGAGAAGAATTAAAGAAATATGACGAAACCTTGATAAAAATCTAAAAACAATATACTTGCATGACATGCTGCCCTACATATGTTCCTGTTATAGTACAATTTTGACCTGACACAAGCAAAGCAATTCCAAATAATTTTCAACTCCATTTGCCCAAGACATTCTGATGGCACATGAGAGATTGAGCAAAGATGAAAGTAATTAACTAACTATATATGACCACCAAACATAAATCAAATTGGACAATTCTTACTTCAGTCAATGATAACTTCATCCAATATTCCTTGAGCTGAAATCACTGTTATAATTTTCAATTAACACGTATGCTATCCAAACTTAGAGAAGCTAGTGTTTCACAAGGCTAAGAGCTACTTTGCCCTCACATATGACATGAATTCCCTATTCCCCTTTCAAAAGACAACTTACCATGTATACCATTTAAGCCATGTTAGCAGTAGCAAATTATCATAAAGAAAGAGAAAACAAAAAAACCAATCTGAGATCACTTCATGAAACAAAATCCAACAAAGAAAAAAAATTTAAAAGAATTAATTCAAATCTAACATATACATATTGACATACACACATCAAACAGAAAAAAAAAAGAAAATAAAAAATATTGCATTTTATTTATTGTGCAGATCAAGATAAATGAGAGAATGTAGTATCTTGAGCTACTTCTTTGACTGAACAATTCGTCTACGATATAGAGTCCGTTTGGATACATTTTAAAAAAAAAAAGTATTTTTTAAAAAGAAATACTTCAACACATTTTTAAGTGTGTTTGGATGTAACTTTTAAAAAAAGTAAAAGTTAAGAAAAATTAATTTATTTCTTTTTTTGAAAGCCAATGATCTCTAACTTTTAGAAAAAGTAGAAGGAGAAGTGATTTTTAATATAATTTTATAACCAAAATATCCTTTATCTTCATTAAAAATTACATTTTATATCTTCTCTTTTTCCTTCTTATAAACCTTATTTACATAAACTTTCATATGTAATTCATAGAATTACATTTTAAACAACACAACTTTAAGTTATTGTTCCCAAATATCTTAAATTGAATTATGATTTCAATAACTATACCACTTACATAAAGTAAAATAGAACAACATTAGCAATATATTGTTAAATCTTTAAGTACACAATTAAACATGTTATTATCTTATGTATCGTTTTCCATAACGCTGTTACTATGACATATTTGAAAACCTGACTGTTCCTATTATACTAGCTCATTTAATCATATCTTATACATCATAACTCATCATATCTTGTATTTGGATATTTTTTTCAGTAATTTTGATATAAATTAAGTATTTCTTTTTTTTTATCGAACCAAATTTAAAAGTCTTTTTATTATTTAAAAGTACTTCTTAAATATTATATCCAAATACAAAATTGCTTTTTTTAAAAAAATTTATTAAAATAAGATATATAAAAAAATATTTTTTTTAAAGTTTATCTAAACAAACTCATAATACATTGTTGTTAGAATCAATGAAAAACAGAACACTAATCACCAAAAAAAAAAAATGAAAAACAGAACACACGTTGAAGAGTTGAAACATATAAATTGGGATTAAAATAGAATAGAAACCTTGAAGCAGAGAAATTGGGAGAGACTATCTTCCTAATTAGAGAACCGTTAAGAAATTAATGGGGTTGGGGCCGATGTAAGAGACATCGACAATGATGAACGCAAACAACGGGATTAGTGGTGAGAATTTCTCCATAGACTTCTGGACATGAACGGAGTGAATGCAAACTACGGCGACGATGAACGAGGTTGAAGCTTCCAGCGCGAATGCCAATGACGGCGACGATGAAAGAGGTTGGGGCTTCCAATGTCTCTTCCATTTTTGCGGTCCAAGCTTTGAACCTTTGACAATGTCTCTTCGTCCATTTCTGCCGTCGAAGAGTTCCAGGAATGGGCAAATAGGATTTAATTTTTAATTTTATTTATTTTAATAAATTACTTACAATGATGTGTCGTTATCTTGATTGTTAATTTTTTTAATGGTGAAGATGAGAAAAGAGTATCAGAACAGAAATATACGGGCAAGGGGAGATCTAGTTTGATAGATTGAGACACTTACAAAAGTTGACCACAACTGCTCCTTTAGCAAGATGGTTTCTTTCTCTTTTGATTTTTCTTCTTCCAGGGTGGTTCACGTTCCTAGATGTATTATTATTGTGATAATAGGGTTAATTGTTGAATGATGTTGCAACTGTTATCCAAACCTTTTGTTCAAAAATGATCATTCTTCCAAGCAGCTTGTGCTCCCCCGTGGATAATTTGCTAGTGTTTGTGAGGTAACTTGTTGCCATATAAATGCATTTAGTGGTTCTCTTTAATTTGTAGGATTGATTCTCAAAGATTTTTCCGCTCCAATAATTACAACCCTCAAAAGATCAACATTAATTCATAAATTTTGACAAATATTAAATTTAATAAGGATAAAAGAAAAAACAGTCAAAGTAGAAAAATATTGCCGCAATAAACTGTAATGATATTAGTCAATAATTGAATTATTAAATGTTCCATAATAGAAAAAGATCAATAATTGAATCATTAAATGCAATATTAAAAAACAAATAAAATTATATTGATATATACATAAAGAATTATTATTTGATAATGGATATTTCATAAAAAAATAAAAATATGTTCTACATTAGATATTAAATTAATATTTCTTTGATTGCTGAATGATTAAATACTATTTCAAATATTGTTTACAGCTAATCTGTTAAAAGTCATAATTGGTGTGACTCAATTTGAATATTTTTTCGTTTTTGTTTTAAGAATTTTAAGTCTAAATTTAAATATCTAATATTAAATATAGACTAATAATATATTAATTATCCAAAAAATATTTTTGATAGAATAATCAAATACTCTCTATATGCTTAATGAAAAAATATTACTAATAATGTTTGAAATACTTTTTAAAAATATTGATTCATAGAATTGAAAAATTAATAAAATAAGAAAGTGGGCTCCGAATTAATATCAAATTATAAAAATTAAAAAATTCATAAATTAAAAATATATAGAATGAAATAACATTCTTTTTGGAACGCCTAATTCAATATTTATTTATATTCCGGGGGATGCAGTTTTAAAATGCCATAAGAGAATACTCATAAAAAAAAGTGAATATAATAAACAAAATTAAAAAAGTTTTATGCGTACAGAAAAAAGCTAAAATCCCTTGCTATAGCAAGGCAATTATTCCAACTAGATGAATTATGACATTCGAACAACATGTTTATGACCAATTAATCTGTTTGCATTTCTAACAAAACAAAAGAACTAAACATGCAATCAATACAAAGGAAATCACAACTTTATTATGCCCAAGGTTTTAATGATTAAACATTACACTCCTCGTCTCTTCTCGAGTTGACCCACCACTTTGAGCACTTACAAAAAAATAAGCATAAATTTATTTGACATAAGAAAAAAACATAAAATAAGTGAGAAATCAGCTTCAAAATGAAAAATGTCTACAAAAAAACAAACCAGAGAGAGATAGATAAAGATTCAACAAAGTGAATGAGTCACACTAACGAAGACTACAAACAGTTGTAGAACACACAAATAACCATGAATAGTGACAGACTACGAAGAAGTAAACGAACAAAGAAAAGGCAGACCAAGGAGCCATAAACAGATGCTTCTGCCACAAACGTAATATGTAATCATATTTATACTAAATATATTTAAAAAAATATTTAGAATTAATTATAATATGAAAGTTCAAATTTTAATCAATTAATTACTAGAATATCAATTAATGCACGTAATATTGCTGATAAAACCTAAAATTTTGAATATTTTTTTTGATTTAAAATGGACAAGGTCAGTCAAATAATTATAACATTGTTTATTAGGGCATTTAATATTTGCAATATTTAAAGATTGTAATATATCTTATCTTTTATACCAGTTTAATGCAATATTAATTGAATGATTTTGAATTGAGGGTTTGAGAGTATTGTGATAGTGTTACATGTTAAGAAAAAGATGAAGAGATGTGTTTATTTGAGATATTAACACTCGTCAAAAGTATCTTACTCATATATATATTATATTGATGATTGATTAATAGTTCGATGCCTTTACTATTTCACTTTGCTTTTAATTTTTTTTATCTGACTTTGTTTTCAATTTTTATTCACATGGGATGTTTAAATGCAATTAAAACGATACAAATAAGATGTTATTACTAGCATTAATGTATTTAAACATTTGTGTTATGGGGAACATTGGATAAGTAAAAGAGCTAACAAAATTCATTCTACAACTTTTTGCTTTTAAATTTAATTCAAGAATAATTAAAAGTAAATATATTGGTAAGGTCACATTCTTTTAACACACATACTGTTAGTATAAAAAAAAATGAATCTTTTTGACAAAAAAAAAAGCTTATAAGGATATGATAATGGTCAAGTAATGATTGAAGATTATAGAGCTTGTCGAAAAAAAATTTCACATGGATAAATAGTTTTTATTTTTTGGTGTCCCAAAGTATCTTTTCACCTAAAAAGTGAAAGACTAATCTCCTGGACTTCTGTGATATCTTTTCCAGGAGAGAAACCTACTAATAATGCATGCTCTATTTACATCCACTAAGGATCAAACCCTAAATATGATACTTAAGGGATTCAAGTCATTTCTACTTGGATCAAAGCATGTTGGTGGACAAATAGTTTTAAAAAAGTATCTTACTCGTATATATATTATATTTGATTATTGATTAATAGTTTGATGCCTTTACTATTTCACTTTGCTTTTAATTTTTTTTATCTGACTTTTTTTTCAAGTTTTATTCACATGGGATGTTTAAATGCAATTAAACGATACAAATAAGATGTTATTACTAGCATTAATGCATTTAAACATTTGTGTTATGGGGAACATTGGATAAATAAAAGAGCTAACAAAATTCATTCTACAACTTTTGCTTTTAAATTTAATTCAAGAATAATTAAAAGTAAATAAATTGGTAAGGTCAAATTCTTTTTACATACATACTGTTAGTATAAAAAAAAATGAATCTTTTTGACAAAAAAAAAAGCTTTATAAGGAGATGATAATGGTCAAGTAATGATTGAAGATTATAGAGCTTGTCGAAAAAAAATTTCACATGGACAAATAGTTTTTATTTTTTGGTGTCCCAGAGTATCTTTTCACCTAAACAGTGAAAGAATAATCTCCCGGCCTTCTGTAATATCTCTTGCAAGAGAGAAGCCTACTAATAGTGCATACTCCATTCACATCCACCAAAGATCAAACTCTAAACATAATACTTAAGGGATTCAAGTCATTTCTACTTGGATCAAAGCATGTTGGTGGACAAAATAGTTTTAAAAAAGTATCTTACTCGTATATATATTATATTGATTATTGATTAATAGTTCGATGCCTTCACTATTTCACTTTGCTTTTAATTTTTTTATTTGACTTTGTTTTCAATTTTTATTCACATGGGATGTTTTAAATGCAATTAAACGATACAAATAAGATGTTATTACTAGCATTAATGCATTTAAACATTTGTGTTATGGGGAACATTGTATAAGTAAAAGAGCTAACAAAATTCATTCTACAACTTTTGCTTTTAAATTTAATTCAAGACTAATTAAAAGTAAATAAATTGGTAAGGTCAAATTCTTTTTACATACATACTGTTAGTATAAAAAGAAATGAATCTTTTTGACAAAAAAAAAAGCTTATAAGAAGATGATAATGGTCAAGTAATGATTGAAGATTATAGAGCTTGTCAAAAAAAAATTTCACATGGACAAATAGTTTTTGTTTTTTAGTGTCCCAGAGTATCTTTTCACTTAAAAAGTGAAAAACTAATCTCCCGGCCTTCTGTGGTATCTCTTGCAGGAGATAAGCTTACTAATAGTACATACTCGAATTCACACTCATTAAGGATCAAACTCTAAACATGATACTTAAGAGATTCAAGTTATTTCTACTTAGATCAAAGCATGTTGGTGGACAAATAGTTTTAAAAAAGTATCTTACTCATATACATATTATATTGATTATTGATTAATAGTTCGATGCCTTCACTATTTCACTTTGCTTTTAATTTTTTTTATCTGACTTTGTTTTCAATTTTTATTCACATGGGATGTTTAAATGCAATTAAACGATACAAATAAGATGTTATTACTAGCATTAATGCATTTAAACATTTGTGTTATGGGAACATTGGATAAGTAAAAGAGCTAACAAAAATTCATTCTACAACTTTTGCTTTTAAATTTAATTCAAGAATAATTAAAAGTAAATATATTGGTAAGGTCACATTCTTTTAACACACATACTGTTAGTATAAAAAAAAAATGAATCTTTTTGACAAAAAAAAAGCTTATAAGGATATGATAATGGTCAAGTAATGATTGAAGATTATAGAGCTTGTCGAAAAAAAAATTTCACATGGATAAATAGTTTTTTATTTTTTGGTGTCCCAAAGTATCTTTTCACCTAAAAAGTGAAAGACTAATCTCCTAGACTTCTGTGGTATCTTTTGCAGGAGAGAAGCCTACTAATAATGCATGTTCTATTTACACCCACTAAAGATCAAACCCTAAATATGATACTTAAGAGATTCAAGTCATTTCTACTTGGATCAAAGCATGTTGGTGGACAAAATAGTTTTAAAAAAGTATCTTACTCGTATATATATTATATTGATTATTGATTAATAGTTTGATGCATTTACTATTTCACTTTGCTTTTAATTTTTTTTATCTGACTTTGTTTTCAAGTTTTATTCACATGGGATGTTTAAATGCAATTAAACGATACAAATAAGATGTTATTACTAGCATTAATGCATTTAAACATTTGTGTTATGGGGAACATTGGATAAATAAAAGAGCTAACAAAATTCATTCTACAACTTTTGCTTTTAAATTTAATTCAAGAATAATTAAAAGTAAATAAATTGGTAAGGTCAAATTCTTTTTTACATACATACTGTTAGTATAAAAAAAATGAATCTTTTTGACAAAAAAAAAAGCTTATAAGGAGATGATAATGGTCAAGTAATGATTGAAGATTATAGAGCTTGTCGAAAAAAAATTTCACATGGACAAATAGTTTTTATTTTTTGGTGTCCCAGAGTATCTTTTCACCTAAAAAGTGAAAGAATAATCTTTTCGGCCTTCTGTAATATCTCTTGCAAGAGAGAAGCCTACTAATAGTGCATACTCCATTCACATCCACCAAAGATCAAACTCTAAACATAATACTTAAGGGATTCAAGTCATTTCTACTTGGATCAAAGCATGTTGGTGGACAAATAGTTTTTAAAAAAGTATCTTACTCGTATATATATTATATTGATTATTGATTAATAGTTCGATGCCTTCACTATTTCACTTTGCTTTTAATTTTTTTATTTGACTTTGTTTTCAATTTTTATTCACATGGGATGTTTAAATGCAATTAAACGATACAAATAAGATGTTATTACTAGCATTAATGCATTTAAACATTTGTGTTATGGGGAACATTGGATAAGTAAAAGAGCTAACAAAATTCATTCTACAACTTTTGCTTTTAAATTTAATTCAAGAATAATTAAAAGTAAATAAATTGGTAAGGTCAAATTCTTTTTACATACATACTGTTAGTATAAAAAAAAATGAATCTTTTTGACAAAAAAAAAAGCTTATAAGAAGATGATAATGGTCAAGTAATGATTGAAGATTATAGAGCTTGTCAAAAAAAAATTTCACATGGACAAATAGTTTTTGTTTTTTAGTGTCCCAGAGTATCTTTTCACTTAAAAAGTGAAAAACTAATCTCCCGACCTTCTGTGGTATCTCTTGCAGGAGATAAGCTTACTAATAGTACATACTCAATTCACACTCATTAAGGATCAAAACTCTAAACATGATACTTAAGAGATTCAAGTTATTTCTATTTAGATCAAAGCATGTTGGTGGACAAATAATTTTAAAAAAGTATCTTTACTCATATACATATTATATTGATTATTGATTAATAGTTCGATGCCTTCACTATTTCACTTTGCTTTTAATTTTTTTTATCTGACTTTGTTTTCAATTTTTATTCACATGGGATGTTTAAATGCAATTAAACGATACAAATAAGATGTTATTACTAGCATTAATGCATTTAAAACATTTGTGTTATGGGAACATTGGATAAGTAAAAGAGCTAACAAAAATTCATTCTACAACTTTTGCTTTTAAATTTAATTCAAGAATAATTAAAAAGTAAATAAATTGGTAAGGTCAAATTCTTTTATCATACATATTGTTAGTATAAAAAAAATGAATCTTTTTGACCAAAAAAAAAAAGCTTACGTGGAGATGATAATGGTAAAGTAATGATTGAAGATTATAGAGCTTGTCGAAAAATTTTTCCACATGGACAAATAGTTTTTTTTTTGTGTCCCATAGTATCTTCTCATTCAGCAAGTGAAAGACTAATCTTTCGGCTTTCTGTCGTGTCTCTTGCAAGAGGGAGACGTACCAATAATGCATGCTCTATTCACATATACACCCTAAATATGATACTTAAAGAATTCAAATTATTTTTACTTAAATCAATGCATATTGGTAGACCAATAGTTTAAAAGGAGGGTGGCAACAACAAGAATTGATAAAAGAGCATGTAAAGGGTGGTCAAAAGGATTTTGTTGACAACTGGCAAAAAATGAAATAATGTCAAAGAATGTGTCTGACATTGACAGAAGAACGAATAGTGCTAATGCTAAAGTTTTAGAATTCTGTCAGAGGATCCCTCAACAAAGAAGAAACAGTATAAAGATTTCATCTATTGACAGTTCAGGTATTTCAAGAAACTTGAAGGCCTTGTTGAAAGGATGTTGTCGAAAAGAAGATCGACGAGAGGAAACTTAGACAATATGATGAGCTTTGACGAAAGCTATATTTTGACAAGTTTTGGTGAACGCCCTCAAGTAGTTATCAAGTGGTTTGAAATTTAAAATACTAGATGAGGAGATTACCAAATTATATTCAAATTTGAATTTTAAGTAGTAAGTTGGATTAGAAATTTAGATTTAGATAGTAGACATGCGTCAAATAAGAATAAAACATCAACAAACAAGTGTCAAATTTTTAAGAGGTTATCAGTTATTTATTTTTCTATAAATACTAGTTTTATTGATATAAAAAGAGTTGGCTATTTGAAAACACATTCTAAAATATTGTAAGTTCTAAAAATGTCACGAATCAAAAGGATTGATTTAAGTATGCTTTTTACTTTACTTTCTTGTAATTTTATTTCAATATAATACAATTTACTTCATTTATTTCTTGTCTTTCTTTTACCTTCATGCATCTTACCTTTTAGGGATCTTCTTTTCTAAGTTATTTGCATTTTTGTTTCTCCTCTTGGCTGTAAATGCTTATATGTTCTTAAGTCAATTTACTCTGACAAGTTAATTTCATTATTGAATCTGCACGTTAATGGTGCTATCAGGATGTGCATGTTTCATCATTCACTTTTTTGACAATTTCTCATAGCCTTTTATATGGTTAATTCTCCATATATTTTTGTTACTTTTTGTCAAAGAAATCATTTTTGCATGAATAACCGGTAATAGAACTTTCAAAAACTTGAGAATCCATATGGGAGATGATTCCTTTCCTAAATTGACAACTGAAATCAAAAATTTCGTCAGACTCTTTGATGAGACGAGAGTTTGATTTGTTGGATAGACTTCCTGACAAATTCCTTCCTCCACACACACATATATCAAAGTGTCAACATGAATTAGTTCAATTAGACGAAAAGATCAAAATAAAGCTTTTTAATTCTCATGTACAAGAATTTAAATTATCTCTTAATTAGTTTGATGATTATCATCTTTTCCTAAGGAGGAGAAATTTTATGATAAGCACTCCCTATTATGTCTTTTTTTATACATTCTATTTAATAATTAATATATATAAATTTACGACTTTTTTAAAATTTTAAGTAATGCCACATAACTTGTACAATTGTTTTATACACGCACTTAGAAGATGATGAGTGATTTTAATGAAAAATTAAAAATGTGAACTATCAATTTACACATGGTAAATAGTGTTTATTTAAAAAAAGTTTCTTAAAAAAATCTTTTGACATCCAAGTAATCCATTTAAAGAATAAAGTATAATTGTTTATAATTTTTAATTAAAAAATATATATAAGAGCAATAAAATAAAATAAAAAATTAATAAGGTCCAATTAGAAAAAACCCAATCACTGAATCCAATCTCAAAATCATGACCAGGTCCAAATTTTAACAAGCAAAGAAAATCCATTCTCTGTCATCACCAAATCCATAAACGTTATCGTGACCCAGACCCAGACCGAAACCGGACCAGCACACATTCTCCCATTGTCCCTTTTCTCCTTCAATCCCTCTCTCTCACACTCTCGGAGATTCCCTCCTCTCTCCGACTCCCACTATCAGCACGATAACAACCTCCCCTTTCTCCGCTCACTCTCACTGTGCGTGATTCCCGGCAATGGCCGTCGAGAAAAATGGCTGAGAAGCTCTGAGAGGGTTGAAACTTGACACAGAAACACATATACGTTGGAGAGGGACGAAGAGGTGAGACTCTGAACCTGCAAGTGCAAGGAAGAAAGCCCCCGGTAAAGTTAAAGGTCTTCGCCCCCTTTACATTTTGAGTTGTTGATTTAATGGTTGTCTTCGTCTCTCTCAATTGCTGGAACATTCAATTCAGTGATTCATTTTGATGGTCATAGATGAAGGAGGAATATAACCATTGACATGTTTTGCTCTGTTTAAATATTTTGTTGCCTTTATCTAGTGTTTAGGTTTTGTTTTTGGAGGCACCTTTTGGACGCATTATTTTTTCACCTTAAATTTTCACGTAATTGTTTCTTTCCTGCAGGTGAGAAATAGTTAGCAAGAAGGAAAAATCAGTGCATGCGCATAGTTAAGAGACGGAAGAAACATCCAATGCCGCTGACAACAAGAAGAATTCCAAGGTGATAGTAACTGTCAATGAACTGGATAACCTAAAAGAAATAAGCCAACAACTGCCTGCGGAGGCTCGTATAGTTTTTGAGAGGAAATATGGGTGCATACTAGACTTACTACATATATCAGTTGAAGCTTCGGCCTTGAGTGCCCTAACACAATTTTGGAATCCATCCTTGAGATGTTTCGAGTTTCCTAATTTGGACCTTACCCCCACGATAGAAGAGTATGCTCGCATGTTGGGGTTACCAGTACGGGAAAACACCCATGTTTACCTGACCTTTGGATGCCACCTTTCAGATGAATGTGTAGCCGAATTGTTTGGAGTGGAGGTCAATCAGTGAAGATTTGTATTGAGGGGAGCAACACGGGGACTAATGAGGACTTATGTAGAAGCACACTTGAGGACATTGGCGAAAGAGAAAAATTGGGATGTTTTTAGCAGGGTGCTAGCACTAGCAATTTATGGTTTAGTACTATTCCCATCAGCTTTTGACTAGGTGGACTTTGCTGCGATGGATGTGTTGTTTAGGTTTGAGACACAGCGAGAAAACCCAATCCCCGCAATCTTGGCTGAGACATTTTTGTCATTGGGGTTTTGTCATCAGAGAAGGAAAAAGGCAGTGAAGTTACGATCTTGTGCCCACTTGTTGCATGTTTGGATCATCACCCACATGTATGCTGACTCTTACCTACATTATCTACCAGGATCACCGCCACTCCACCCAGTAAGGAGTTTTAACCGCATAGACCTAAAAAAGCTGGGAAGTACGAATGGTTGGAGGAATTGTCTAAAGTAGAAACTAGAACAATCAAGTGGGTGTGCCCCTGGTATGATGATGATAAAGTTGTCTACAGCTGTGGAGATTTCGCCAATGTCCCATTGATGGGTCCAAGAGGTTGCATAGCATATACGCCTGCTTTGGTTCTTAATCAACTTTGCTGGGTCCAAACGGTGCCTCAAGTTGAGCAGATAGGAGGACTTTGCTTTTTCTATCAGGATGATGAATTCGATGAGAGACAGGTAAGAGAGGTCATGAAAGCATGGGATGACATTATCATATTCGGAAGAAAAGAATTAGGGAATCAGATGGTGGCTACCACTGACGCATACATCATATGGAGGGAAGAAAGGAGGAAAGGTAGTGACATCTCAGGTCCTGCCTTGAAAGCCAGCAATGATTCCCAAACAAAATCCGAAATGGCTGTGCAGATGGAAGCCATGAAGACGAATGTGAAATTTTTGGACAAAGAAAAACAAGCAGCCGAGTGTGAGTCAGGCAATTGGCAAGCTAAGTGTCAAGCGCTAGATGAAGAAGCTGAGAATCTGAAAAGGAGAAATGTGGAGATAGATTTAGATCTGATTAAACGAATAAAAAGGGACAAAGAGAGGTTAGAGATGGAACTGGGAGTTGCTCAGGAAAAGCTTCATTTGCTGCAGTCCAAATTACAAGCCCAACTATCAGGGACTGTAAAAGATAAACCAACACTCGAGACTAAAGCTGAAGTGCGTTATTGATTAGGTTTTATATACTTTTAACGTTTCTTTATTCCATCCATGTTCCTTTTTACAACAAAAGGATTAATTGTTGCTCGACCAAGGAAAACTTCTTCTAAGCCAATTTGTTCTGTTCAAGATCCTTACAAGTTGAGATGAAGGCTTCGAGGAAAAGGATATGGGATATGGCCTCTCTTTGGTGTTCTGCCAATGACTGTTTGTAGGTAGTTGCTATTTCAGATTTTCATAGAGATTGGACAGCTTTGCTGCATTTTTTATATTTTCTTGTTCTATGATGTATTTAGCATTTTTTGTTTTGGAGGATATCTCATATCTTATTTTCCTTGTAAATATACTTTCCTTCCCCTGATTTTATTAAGTTTTTTTTTTTTTCTGAATATGTATATAGATGCCTTTATGTTGCGTCAAGAAATATACATTTGCCTCACTCTACGCGGGATCCTGACCAAGTAATGAAGATTGAATGAACATCTAATAGATTATGATTGTTGAAATTATAAGGTTTTAGGTAGAGAGAAGGAAGAAAGTAAATTGAAGATTAAATAATAACATGTGATAGATGTGTTTGATGTGATTACAAAAGACAAGGTATTAACCTCTTTTTATATTCTAGTAACTCTAATCAAATAAGAAAATAAATCAGGAAATATAATAAAATTATGATATGACTCATAAATTGCTTCATCAATTAGAGCACTAATTGATTCCACAATATTTTCTAAAGATCTTCTAAAGATATTCTAAATATATTCTAACACTCTCTCTTAAGTTAAAGCTTACTAAGCTTTAAGCTTGTTACAAATAAATACTTTAATTAAATAACATAAATATAAAGTGGACTCCACAACTCAGGATGCTGGAGACGCCTAAGAAATGAAGTAAGGAATGATCATCAACCTACGTGAGAAGAAAGGATTCTAGAGTTCTGTTTGACCAGATGGCAGACTCAAAAGACTTGAGGAGAAATACCACTAGTATGATTCATCAGTGGGAAAGAAGTCGCTATCGGAATGATCGTCGATGGTAAGAGAATAACATCACAAATACAAGTATTGAAGATATATCACCACTGATATGAATCATAAGTGGGAAAGAAGTCACTATTGAAATGATCGTCGATGAAAAAAGAATAACACAACAAATATTAGTATTAAAAAAATGTCACCACTGATATGACTCATCAGTGGGAAAGAAGCCACCATCGGAATGATCGTCGATGAGAAGAGAATAACATGACAAACATTAATATTGAAGAGATATCACCACTGGTATGACTCATCAGTGGGCAAGAAGTTACTATCGGAATGATCGTCGATAAGAAGAGAACAACATCACGAATACTAGCATTGAAAAGTCACCACTGATATGACTCGTTAGTGAGAAAGAAATCACCATTGGAATGATCGTCGATGAGAAGAGAATAACATGACAAACCCTAGCATTGAAGAGATGTCACCACTGGTATGATTCATTAGTGGGAAAGAAATCACCATCGGAATGATCGTCGATGAGAAAATAATATCACGAACATTAGTATTAAAAAGTCACCACTATCATTATCACTACCCTTCAATGCTACGCTAGCATTGGAAAAGAGTCAAATAGTAAAAAAATAGAGAAAATAGATAAGAGAATGAGTTAAGAAAACAATAAAGGAGAATTTACAAAGGAATTTTATAAAACTCGACACAGCGGAAAGCATTGACACCCTCAAGGCAGATGGTACCGTTCTGATACCATGTTGAAATTATAGGGTTTAGGTAGAGAGAAAGAAGAAAGTAGAATGAATATTAAACAATAGCATGTGATATGATAAAACATTAATCTCTATTTATATTCTAGTAACCCTAATCAAATAAGAAAATAAATCAGGAAATATAATAAAATTATGATATGACTCCTAAATTGCTTCATCAATTAGAACACTAATTGATTCCACATATATTTCTAAAGATCTTCTAAAAATATTCTAACAATGATCAAACAAATTTCGTTGTTGACTACCTGCACGCTTAGAGTAAACCAAAGAATCATACTTTTCCAAACACAAGCATAGATACTGCTTGAAACTTCTACTTGACAAAACATATGAATGTTTTTGTGCATTCTTTATCCATATATAACTCTTCCTTTTCTGTTGTCTCAATTGTAATTGAGCTAGATAGGGTAGAATTGTCCTATTCATTTTCTTGTTTTTTCAGTTTGACAAGCTTTGTATTGTTTACATTGCCCCTCTTTTACAGTACTTCAAAGAAGAAAAAAACGAGTGAATTGGAAAGAAAAAACAGAAGTATCTATTCTTCACAATGTGATCTCTATCCTGCCCTTATATCACATTAATGTAAATACTTGGGGAGGGTAATTTCTGCCTTACACTTACAGCTTTTTTGGCTTGAACATGCTTTGAATACAAAGCTATTCTGCTAATTGGCCAGTTTCAATTGTTAATGGTTGGCATGACTGTTACGAAAGCTTCCGCTAGCAGCTCCATTTTTCTTTTCCTAGCAGGATCTAATTTGGCAACAGCCTGTCGAAGTGCATGATCAAGCATTCATTCTTCTGTGGCCTTACTTTCTGCCATGTCTTGGTGGCTTAAGTGAACTCTTTCTGCTTCTGAATCAGGCTTCATGGGCAGATATCTGGGCACTCTTGGATTGAATTTCCGTACTCCTTCCAATGCCTTGATGAATCTCCTAAGCAGGATCACTTTTTTAAGATTGCTCCAGCTTCTAGGCAATTTCTGGTTTGGTTTGTTTCCCTCTGGTGCTGGTTCTTCTTGTTCTTGGGATATTCCATTTCCAGATGCTACCCTTTCTTCTTTTTGGTTCAGGTCTTCACTGTCCACTCTTTCTGTTCTGTTTGATTTTTTGGAGTTGTTGTCTGGAATTGTCTGGCTAGTGAATGACTGTCCATCAGGTAAGTTGTCTTGAATATCTAGAAAGATTGCGTCAATTGCTTCTTCTACCATCTTGATGGCTTCAATCTGGTGGAGTTCAACTTCTGTGTCAGCTACACCATGAACTTTGAGGTGCATATCTTTATTCATCACAGGTATACTTTCATGAGAGGAAAGTTCCTCTTGTTATGCTGCCATCATACACTGGCTTTTTCTCATCTGCCCCATAGGTACGTGGCTTGGAATCAGGTGCTGCTACACCTGATACCAGGTGCTTATGCACCAAGTACCACTGCCTTGTGTAGTTCTGTTTTTCTAGATGGGTCTCAGGTTGTACAAAAGCAATATTGGGAGCCTCAGATTCTTCATGTATAGGGAGCCCTTCAAAAGTCCCAGTTTCCAGCTTAGCTTTTGCAATCCTTTCTTTTTTGTCAGCTGTTGGTTCATCTAATAGGTCTGAAGGAGCTCCTGAACCGACCAAATTAGATCCTAGAGATATCACAACCTTTGAGGATTAAACCTTTAGACGTAGAAATTTGTTCCCCATTAGCATCAATCAGATTCTTGGTTTCAAAATCTCTTCTAGATGACTCAGATTTGGCACTTGAAATTTCTGTATTCAAATTGGATATTGAGTCTTGTGGAACTTCATTGACTATTTCATTGGTTGAAGCCTCCCCATGGTATGTGCTTATAATGTCAACTGGCTTACTGAATCATCATGATATGGAATCTTTGATCTCTGCAAGATAAATATATCATTAAGCTATTCTCTCCATTCACATAACTTCTGGCTAAATTTTGCTTTCCGTTCAACTCTTCATCAAAGGCTCCAGATGCAGGGATATTTTTTCACTGTCTCAGTCCAACGGTAGTCAAGACATAATTCTTTGAGTACAATAGGATTCTGCTTTTCAGGCATTGGATTATCACTAGCATTATCTGCAAATATCATAATACTATTGTCAGAGCACTATTTTTTTTCTAGCAATAGCTGGGCAGAGTAACCATAATCCCTTTCTTTGTCTGTTTCTTTCTTGCTATGATCTGAGGAATCATCAGGGGATTGAACTGGATTTGCTCGAGTTTCAACTGTTGCAAAAGACTGTAGGCTATTTTCAGCATCTTGAAATGGCAGAATTGTTTCAAAAGCTTCTGCTAGAAGTGCTACCCTTTGTTTTCGTTTTTGAGCCAGTGCAAGTCTAGAAATACTGCATAGTCAATCATCCATTTTTTCTCTTCTGCTGTTTGGTGCCTGAGATAAACTTTTTCTGCTTCTAGGTTGGCATCTGAGGGCAAATATCTGAGTCTACGTAGGTTAAAGTTTCTTACCTCTTCTAATTCCTTTACGAACCTTTTGAGGAGAATTAACTTTTTCAGATTGCTCCAGCTTTTGGGTGTTTTTTGGTTAGGTTTGGTCCCCATTTTCTGTGCTGTTGTCTCTTCCTCATGACTTCTGAAGTTGTCAACTTTTAGCCATGTTTCTGTAGGAGATTCTCTGGATGTTGAGGCGTTCCTTTCCCCTCTTCTTACCTTCACTCTTTTCTAAGAGTTCCTCATCTGAATCAATGCGTCTAGATTTTAAGTCATCATCAGAAGAGAGGTCATCAGTTTCTGGCAGAAGAATTTCATTAAATGCTTTCTGCACCAGCTCAATTACATTCTTATTTTCGTGATCCATATCCTGATCTGTTTCACAATAATCCTAACAAGAACTGTTTACTCCATTACACGTAAGAGCATCCTGCCCTCTTCCTTCCTTGTCCTTCCCATCAAATGATTCAAAAGGAAGCTTATTTTCACCTTTTCCTGTGTTACTTAATACTGCATGCTTATATAACAAGTGCCAAATTTTTATAGATTTATGATCTTTTTCCTGCATTCTGCATGCCACATCAGAGGTGCAAGTGGGCTTAGACTCTTTCTGTGGATAACTCACCTGCAGTACTTCATTTTCTGGCTCCATATTTTTGTCTTTGCTTGCTATTTCTCCCTCTAATTTCTCAGTATCAGACGCAGAAGACATGGCTACATTCGTTATTGTTGATTCCACAACAGCACAACACTCTTATCGTTTTTCTCACACGCAGCCATATTCTTGTCATTCCCTGCTGTCTCAGTGACCTTGGAATCTGATTTGTCCTTTTCAATGGCAATGCAGCAGCATTCCATATTTGTTTCCTTGATCACCAGAAAAGAGAAATAGCTGTACCCTTTTACTGCAAGGGAATTACTGAGATACTTCTCAAAACTTATATGAAAACAATGATTCACCGAGTAACAACGTAGCATTATATCTGAAATTACTTTTTTCTTCATCATCTCCCCCAGAAGTGCCAACCACAGTCCATGTGGATACTGGTGTGGGGTTTTCCCTTGCCAATTTTTTGCCGTTCTGAAAATGAGACCTGCCAGAATGGGCTGTTATATTCACAGGATCTTCACTGTGGACACTTCGGCTTTTCTGAGTGGCTTTCCCTGTGTTACCAGAACGCTTTGATATAGAAACAGGTAGACTCATGCTCTTTTGGGTCTTCAATAGACGCCTCCTCATTGACACAAAGCGCTTCAATGGAGGCAAGTTGTCATGTTGGCGACCATGAAGAGAGCAGAAAGTATATGTACAAATCTTCATAGCTGATGCCCCTTGAGATCCACTTCCTTCTTGTGGGAGGTCAATGTGATCAGGGAAATCCATGAGAGTTGAAGAACAAGTGGCTTTATGCAAAGCTTTAGTGTGGGGATTGAGACATCTGAGGGCAATTCTCCATGGAATATTTCTTTGAATTGAAATTGACGTTTTCGTTAAGATTAGCACAGGCTTCAAGCTTAATCTTATGGCAGTACCTTTCTGGGATTTGTTACCGTTATAGGTTAAGGCTGTATATGACTTGTTCTTCTTCTTATTCTTGTCATCGCTGTCATAAATGGATTCAGAATTCAAGGAACTTGCCTTACATTGGCTTTTCACCTGTCTTGTTGATCTTTAGGCCCTTGACAGTTGCAAGTTTGATTGATCTTGACGACTTCTGTTTCCTCTTCAGCTCAGTCCCTCCAGATAGCTTTTTGGTCAAACTCCTCCTCAGTTTCAAAGTAGACATTCTTGTTAAATTCTTCCTTGTGAACAGTCTCAGGGAACTCTGCCCAGAAGAAACAATTATGATTTTTGTTTCAACAAATGACACTACCCAAATCATATTTACGAAAAATCAATTGAAAATCAACAAACATGCCTTGAAACTCAACTTTTCACGAGAACTGCTGGTAGCCTTCATATAATTGGGTGATGCACCTGGCATTTCAATTGGGGCTGGCCTCCCTGAACTCTCTGTGCCAACAGATGAGAGCATAGAGAGATTATCATATTGGGGTTTCTCTCTTCTAGTGGATGACCTCATGCTTGACAATCTTAGAAGCCTGATTGACCTCAATTTCTTCAGTTTCTTCTTGCATTCCAATCTTCCTCTGTTTTCTGGGTAACTAGAGACAGATTCCTCTGCTCCTGTTTTCAAACTTCTGATCGGTCATTTTACAGATTCTGCCAAACACAATCGAAATTGTAGATTGAGTAAAACAAATTGTGACACCCTATCAAAGGAAACAAATGAAGAAAGAAAAAAGTCCGGCACCTGATTATGATTATGCTTGAGATGTGGCGTTTTTTCTCCTTTCTTCTTGTTCTTCCCCTTGATTGATGTGAAAAAGAAGTGTACCTTGTGGAATGAAAGAAAAGTTGATGCAGAGAAGACTCGACTAAAGAAATTCCTAAACTCAAGTGTTTGCAAACTGCTACAGTTGTCTCCATTTTCTAAGTTGTGACTGGATTAAAAATATAAAATCAGCTTTGGCATTTGGTTTGTTCTTTTGAATTGAATGTGTCAAAGATTAAAGAGTGTGAGGTGGGGCCTGGAGGTGCTCGACCAGTGAGTAAGAGGTAAGGTGCATTGTGTCGAATTGAATTGGCCTGTGCTGAATTGACTTGAAGTGAAAACGTATCATGTTTTTACTGTAATACTACAATGGGGATAGAAATTTTAACCTCCAATTATTGATTTTACCTTAATTATCAGTTATCATATCTGGACAAAAAGGTTGTACACTAGTTCATTTTTCTTTAAAGTAGATTTGGTTTGAAACATTGATGATTCAGTAACATGCTGACAGGTTTTCCTTTTTAGGATAATTTTCTTTTCTTTTTTCTTTTAAATCATTTGTACCTTATACTTTCCCTTAAAAAAAGTAGTTACGTTTTAGAAATGTGTATTTGTTTTCTTTTTTATAAATTCTTGTTAATAATTTGTTAAGGAGAAACCACATTATTTTCGTTAGTGACTATGGCCATGCTTTACTCCAAATATGGTGTCCTACCAGGCAGTGGCGAGAGGTTGGTGGGAGTGAAAATGAGATCTGTTATATCAAAGTGGTGTGTCGTTTTTTTTATTCTTCCCTTGTTTTCACACTTGCTTACTTTTTATTTTTTTTTTTTAACCGTTTTCTCCTTGTCTTTTTTCGGCCTTCATAGAATTTTGAAACAAGTTCCTCCACTTAGCCTTGGGATTGTCGTTGTTGGGTGATGATTTTGGGCAGGAGCGCTTTCTCTTTTCCACTTGACAGTCAATTAACTGAATTAAGCTTTCGTTTCCACTTTGCAGATCCATGGTGATGGTCAATCCAAGCTCAACATGCAGATACTCATATTCGGTGGAAATAAGTAAGACGGCTTACTAGGAGCTTATGTTTAACCTATTTTCAATCTTATCAGGCCTAAGCTTATATATAGTATACAAACTAGGCTTAGGCTTTTATAAAAATCTCATCTATTAAAAATATTTATTTAACCTAATAAGTTAGCTTTTATATATATATATATATATATATATATATAATATACAAACTAGGCTTAGGCTTTTATAAAAATCTCATCTATTAAAAATATCTATTTAACCTAATAAGTTAGCTTATATATATATATATATATATATATATATATATATATATATATATATATATATAATTAAAAAAATTATAATATTTATATCATTTATCGTTATATACATATATTTATAATTTTTAAAGTATAAATTTGTTAAATTAATTTAAAATTTTCATGTAATGTAAGTATCTAAATAAGTTTACAAATCAGGTTAAGTTTTCGTATTTTCATAAAAAAAACTAGGCCTATTTAAAGAAAGTCTCACCTAACCTAATTTATTTCTACCCCTACGCAAGATAGACATAATTTTCGTAACATACTATCTAAATTTATATTTTTTCATTTAATTATAAAAGTTTCAGATTCTACAAACTTTTCAGGAAAAAATGTGAAGTGTGAAAATAAAACAGTTTGAAATGAGAGAAATTTTTGCTAATGAAGTAATGGCTTACCTTTGTCATATTCAAACGAAGCTATAGATAAAGGTTAGTCCTATAGATAAAACAAAACATGGGTTGCTCCTTCTAAGGAAATTCTTTAGGGGTGGAGGAGTTTTTCTTGATGCATTATTGATTTATTGTACTGCTTAATGTAGTATGTTGTCGACACCAGAACTGTGGTTACAAACGCCTCATATAGGAAACTAGGATTTAGAAAGATACCAATTAGCATTCAACTAATTCTCAGAACATGTAATTTCTTAGCTTGCAATTATGGTCTTTTTATTTTAAAAAAATGAACGATTTAGTTTCTTTATTTTAAAAATAAACTACTTAGTTGTTCTATTTTTATAAAATGAGTAGTTTTAGTTCATCTGTAAAAAACTTAACAAAAAATACTGACGTGGCATTTACAAATATGATTAATTACAATTTTAATCCTTTTATTTTAACAAAAAGAATGATTTGGTTCCCAATTCTAAAATATTTGTAATATTTAAATAAATAAAATTTTATTAATTATATAATATAATCTCATGTATTAATTTTAATAAGATATTTACTAATTTTTCTTAATAGTAAATAAAAAAAGCCTACATATAAATAAATTTTATATACTCATGGATAGCCATAATTTCATTTTATTATTTTTTATTATTAAATAAAAATTTAAAATACAAGGAAAGGAAAAGGTTATTATAAAAGTAATCAAAATATAGATGATTTTTCTCTATAAATACATATAATATTAAAATAAAATAAATTATGTAAAATTAAAGAATGTGTTTAAGCTTTCAAAGTCTTAAATAAACCCAAACATTTAATCAAAATTAGAGTATTGTATATAATAAATTATATAAATATACTCATATCAGAAAAAAAAAATTATATAAATATACGAAAGCGTTTATATAAATGCCTTAATTTCTTAATTATATATATAACAATATTTACTTCTATTAATATTTCAAACATTATTGATTAATAAATTACAAATTATATCTATATATATATATATATATATATATAGATTTATATAATTTATAATTTTTATAAAATATAATATTTTTTATCAAAGAAATTTTGATTAAAGTTTCAATCTATTTAAGACTTTAAAAGTTTAAACCTACTGGCCTACTTGAATGTTTTTATATTTTAGTAAAATGAATAATTTAGTCTTCAATTTTGAAAATAAACTATTATTTTCCTAATTTAAAAATAAACTTTGTACTTAACTTATGTAATTTTAATTAATCAACTGTTATTATTTTTGGTAATTTATATATAAAAAGGAAAAGAATTAAATGAGATAAATTGTATATATGAATATTTAAAATTTATTTATATTTAATTTTTTTTGCAAAATTAATTTTAAATATTTTTTATGAAATTAAAATCATTCACATGATGTTATAGTATATATAATAGAATTTCATTTATTTAAATATTAAAAAATTTTAAACTTAGGGACCAAATTATCTATTTTGTTAAAATAAAGGAGTTAAAATTGTAATTAAATTGATTTCTTGATGCTAAATCAGCATATTCTGTTAAGTTTTTAATAACACACTAACGAAGGGAGTAAAAGTGCTTATTTTCTAAAAATAGAAGGACTAAGTAGTTCATAGAATAGGAGAATAAAATCATTTATTTTGTTAAAATAGAGGAATTAAAATTACAATTAAACCTAATTTTTTTGAACAAGAGATATATATCAGTATTGGACATTTCAGTCCTTGCTGCTTGAAACTTCTGCTTGAAATAAAAATGAGGGCATAAGTTTGAGAATTGGCTTCTTGTGATGATTAATTGTTTTAGCTATACTGCTACTGCAGCCACCATAGGTAATAAAAATATGAAATTTTGGCTTTTGCACCTTTCATCATTTCTTTGATATATGTATAGGAGTTAGGAGAATTCATAAAATTTGTAGATGCTTACTGTTTTATGAGAGCATGGTTTTGGTAATTCGCTACTGGAGCTAGAGTACTATGCTATGTGGACTAAGTAGTTTCCTGTAATTTTCATCAACATGTGTTTTAGGTTGTTTAAATTGTTTGGTTTTTGGAAGTTAGAAATAAGATACGAATAAGTGGAAATCTATCAAATTATAACTGTAGATAAGTGTGGCAGAGTCATGTGTCCTCTAATTTGTCTCAAGTTATAAGGAGAACTGTACATAGCTGTTCTTACGATTGCAGGCTACAACATTTGATATCATATGAATATCATTGACATTGTTTCTGGTTGATGAACATCATTCATTAGCTTTCTTTTCATTGTATTTCAATGTCTAAGCTGCAATGAAGCCAATGACTTGATGGGTATTCGTTTTCCTCTTTTACTTGTTCAATGAAATGGCCTGAATGGAAGTAATGCAACTCTATTTTGGTGCTTCCAGAATATTTGTCCTGCAAGCAACCATGCAATAGGTAAGAAGGGATGCAATAGGATTAAGTTCTTACTATTTTTTGTGCTTAATTAAACTTTGAGCTCGATATGGTTTGTAAATCATGTTTTTTCTTTTAATAAAAGAGTTTTTCTAATAATTTTATACTCAAATAATTATTAATGACAACTCTATATTTTCATTTCAACTGAGACGGTCATGATAGAATTAATAACGCAGACAGGATCTCACTTCACCCACAAAAGCTTAAGTACTAAACCAAGAGAGAAAGATGCACAAACTATCTAAAGAACTCTAGTCCCGCAACCTTATGCTACCAAGAGAATATTATAATGTGCTTATACAAAGGTCAAACACTACACCAATGTGATTGTAACCACCACATCAAGTTGACACCTCACCGTTTTGTCAGATACAATGATGGTCAATTATCATCCTCTCTTACTTTGCTACAGTGATCTTAATCTTGTGCATCAAACTCACTGCATCACAACGATGTTAATCACGTGCGTCTATCTCACCTCACTATGGTGATGTTAATTCCATGCCTATGTTACACGAAAGTCAATCTTCATCTTGTCCGAACATTGGACTAAATGAAAACTCCAATGACAGTTGATTTTCACCTCATTCCTATGCTAGAATGAAATTCAATAACTAAGACAAACTACGACTTGATCTCGACTAAGGCCATCAACACAATACAATGTGCCCTCACCCATCAAGCTAAATTAAAACATATACATCTCGACACTTGACATGTTTAGTATCACAACTCGCCAAATATCAAGCTGGGAGTAAGAGTGTATTGTATGGATGCTTTAAGCTCAATTAGTTAGCCCAATTATGCAGTTTAGCATCTAGAAACATTACTAGAAATTCACATATTATTGACATAAAAGGCAATAATCACTAAAAATTTGTTGATAATAAATATTATTGACAGATTGATGATAAAAAAAAAAAAACTATAGGCAAAACACGTCTCAATAAATATTACTGAAGAAAAAATTTGAACATCAGCAATGAAAACAAATTTGTTGACAAATGAAATCGAGGACAGAAAAAAGTGCCTGTATCTAATAGCTTTTGCTGACAAAAAACTCCATCGGTAATTAGCAAAGGTATTTCTTCAGTGGATCTGTCAATAAATATACTTGCATTTAATTAAGGACCATTAGTAATTTGACAACAAAATTCAGCGAAGGAAAAATGCCATTGGCAATTTCTTTGGCAATAGTGCCAGTGTAATTCTAAATATTTGAGGGTAATTCATTGGTATTTTATTTTATATTAATTTTTCTTTTTTGCGCTTTAAATCCTAAAATATTGTCTACCAAAGATTTTTATATTAAAAATTATAAATGATAATTTAAGAAATTAATTTATATATTATTAATTTAAATGTAATAATGTACAGAAAATAAAAGTATAAAAATCAAATAATATCCAAAAAAAAAAGTATACAATATAAATAAAAATAACGCTTGTAGGGCATCTAAATCATTCCCAAAATTGCCACCCTCAAATCATTAGCAATGGGGTTGATTAAAATAATACTTGGGCCGTTAAGAGTTGTCCATACAGAAATAATAAAGGGAGGTCTCAAGAAAGATCCAATGTTAAATGTTCTGAAAACAAGTCAATGAAGTCACTTAGAGTTGCTTCGTCTTGGGATAAAAGAAAGAGAGAACGTAGATAAACATTACCCACAGAGCCACTTAGCATCCCTCCACATTGGGATAAAAAGATCTAATATACATATAGTCTATCAGGCTACTAAATGTAGCCCCACCTCGGACAAGGGGATTTCCATCCTAATAAGTACTTTTAAAGAACAAAGGATCTCAGCCTTTCTAAAGTGTCACTATTATTAAGATTATCATCTTGAATTTTATTATGTAACCAAAAAGGACTTTGATTCTAAAGCTAAAAATGAAAAGCATTATTTCAAGTTAATATATCTTGGACCAAAGGACTTCGATCCCAACACTTATCATAAAATAACCAATAAACAAAGTGACTTTGGTCTTGCTATAAAACTATTTCAAAGAATAAGGACTATGGTCTCAATACCTAACTACAACACAATTATGATGATGAAAGGAATTTTGGTTCCTACATCTTAGGCGCTCACTAATATGGAAATTATATACTTAAGTCAAGCATGCAAATAAAAGCCTAAAAACCACAACTATTAAACCCACTTTTAAAGCTAGGGGGAAATGGGTAAATGTCAAAGCAGCTCTTAATTAAATTTAAAATTTAAAATAATTGCCTAGCATGAGATCATAATTGCTACGACACATTTAATGAGTTGTGTTAAACTTTTAGTTTATACATGGCCATGATGCGTGAGGGTAGTTCAAGTATCTTGGGCAACTAATGCAAAAAACATCCACCAGATTGTAACTGCTTAAGTATCCATCTCGATAAGAGATAAATGATATAAACTCCAACCCCATTGAGATGGAATTGATCACCACCTACCACATACCTCAGAAGCAATGATCTTGACAAAAGAACTCGATACCTTACTATAAGGATAAACCACCAACTTGGGGACAATGTTTGATATGATTATAATAAGGATTCTACCAATGTGATATGGGTAACCGATTGAGGTGACATGGCTAGATGAGTTGACAGTTCCTAATATCTTGGAACCTAGTGATCAAATCAATCAAAAGAAAATCTTATTTGATAAGTATCAACTTCTTAATTACAAAATTCATGATTGATAATCTAAAGGATTACTTTTATCACTTAAAGTTATATTCTTAGAAGGATTCAAATACTTTGTCTTTATAAGAAGAGTTATCCAGTATGAATTCTAACTCACTTTAGCGTTGGAGTAGTATTGTAGGTACTGCCCCATTAATTGTCAAAGCAATAATCATTATAAACTTTAGTTGAATTTTAAGTATTTTTAAATATTTAAATCTAGTTTAGAACATATTTAAAATGCGGAGTACCAATATGACAATATTACAACTTATCTTTTTATATATAATTTGTTTGCCCTAAGATGACAAAATAATTAATTCTTTTAAATTTAGGGTTTAATACTTGAATAACTTGTCACAACACACTTTTAAAAATATTAAAAAATATATATTATAAGAATTTTTTGAAAATTTTCACGAAACTTTGTCCCTATCAACATGAAGTGACGGTAAAGCTTCGCTAGACTTCCTTTTGGCAACGTGTCTTCTTAGCAACACAGCCTGGAGTGGAAGGTTGAACATGCCCAACAAATGTTAAAAATCAATAGAATTCTGTCCTTTCATATGTTCTAAACAATAGAATTCTTTTTCATGAATCATTTGAAGTCTTAATTTTTGTTGTATGCTCCAAATCCAAACATTGGAATTCAGTTACAAAGTGTATTGAAATAATTTTTTTTAAATGATTCATTTCATTTCTATTAAAAAAATTTGTTTCAAACACAGAAGTTTCTTGCTTTTTTTTAATAATTTCTTGCTTATTTATTGCTTCTTATTGTTGTTCTCTTTCATAGAATTAAGGTTTTGGGATCTTAATCCTAAAGTACGTATATGTTTGATTTTGATTAATTTTTTTAAAAGATTATTTTTTAAAAAAAAATTTTTCAGTAAGAGTTTGATTATAAATTATTTTAAATACCAAATAAAATAATCTAAATATACAGTCACTTAAGTCATGTTTGGTACATAATATAAAGCATGATAATATAAACTTATATTATATGACTATTTTTATTATATATTTAGTGTGACATCTAATAGGATAAACTTATTTGGTCTATCCATTTTTATCTAATAAATATAGGACAAATTAATTAAGTCTTAGATGGTTTGATAAGGCTTGATATGATTATTTTGTAACAAGTTATATAATAATACAATATTCTAATCTTAAATCAATCATAGTTCTCACCATCGTGTTCTCCTCCTATAATTAGGTCTTATATTATATTATACTATACTATCATATCTTATATTATCGAGTCTTATCTTATACGATGTACCAAATAAGACTTACAGAAAGGGTCACACATCAAATAGACATCTAACACTAAAAAAGATGTGCTACCCGCCAATAAAAGTTGACTCATTTAATTGACATTTCGCTCGCATTTCACTATGATTTAAGTTTAGTTCTTGGGTTCTCTTATTAATAAGTCATTTGTAAGTTCTCAATAAATTTGAAGGTATATACTGATCCTGAGCCATGTATTGCCCTCATCCTAAATTTTTAATATACCAAGGCAGCTAAGCTTTAATAGATTTATTATAAGGACTAAAAATTGATGACAGTAGAATCACATGAGATGAGGTTTGAAGGAAATTTACACCAATTGTTTACTCGTGGGCAAGAGAGTGGGCCTCGCATCTGGAAGGTCCATTATGCTTCGGTTACGGCCCAAGACAAGAAAAAAAGATATATGCCCATTAAAATTCAATGCCGTGTCCTTCCGTGCCTGTGGCATAATGTGGAGGTGGAAATAAGCTAAAAGAGGTTACGTCTTTTTGTTAAATAGGTTTGGTATGTTATTGTAAAATATTAAGTCTAAGTTTAATTTATTATTTGATATAGATTTTTTTTTAGTTTGATTTAATATTTTTATGAAAATGTAAAACTTTGACTTAGTTTATAAGTCTATTTAAAGGCTTATATTATATAAAAATTTTAAATTAAATTAATAAATTTATATTTTAAAAATTTTAAATAATTTATATTTTTAATTAAAATTATTAAATTATATTTAAAATTAATAAATTATATAAATATATAATGATAAATAATATAAATATTATACTTTTTTAAATTATATATATATATATATAATAAATATAAAAACTTATTAGACTAAATAAATATTTTTAATAATTTAAACCTATCTTATTTAACTAAATAAATTTTTATAAAAATATAACTTAACTTATATATTACATAAATATATACTTATTAAAGTCAAAAATAAATTAAATTATAAATTCTTAATAATACACTTAACCTATTCACATCCGCGGCATAGTCAATGTTTATTTTTTGTTTGTTACATTGGAGTTCTGAGTTGACACGTTTGTACGCCACTTCAGTTTCTTGCTTCCAAGAAAACAGAACGAATTCCCACATGTTTCTTCGGTTTTGTTTTTTTATAGCGTTTGTGGCAATTGACAGTTTACCTTTTATTTGTTTGGGTCCGTTTCTCTAATTAGAAAGTTACAAACTTGCAACAAATCAATACGTTGTCTGTCTGGTCGGGCCACCTTATTCCCCTCTAATTATAACGATAATAATGTTATATATTGAATTTGGCTATAAAAAATTATTTATTAATTATTTAAAATTAGATAAAATATAAATACATTAATAATAAACTATTAAATTGAGTAATTTATATTTTTTATTTTAATAGTTTGAATAAATTTATTGTATAATGATTTTATAATATTTTAATTTATTGTTATAAATTAAGATATATTTAAATTTTAAAAAATTTAAGGAAAAAAAGGAGACTAAAAAATAACGGTAATTGTATATTAAAAGTATAAAACTGTTTTAAAAAGTGGATGTGAAAGTTTTTAGGTTTGTCTCTTTTTAAAATATATTTTAATAAATATAAATGATAAAATGAATAACCAAAATTTAGAGACTAAATAAGAAAATCTTCATTATATAATAACTATAAATATAAATAAATTATAAATTTATTAAAAAAATTTATCTTTTTCATCAACCATTGTCTGCATATACTTTTTTTTAAAAAATAAAATGCATCCCTGGATCCCAAATAATGCATGCTATATGTATGTATGTATCTATCCAAGTCGATGTCGTAGCGAACTTTTCTGACTGGCTTCCACGTCACCATATCGGTATCTTTATCTCATCCTCCCTTGCAGATCCCAATGCCTCTTCCCATAAACTCACCTTCTCGCTAGGCCTTTTCTTCTCTGTTGGCTTAGCGGGAATTTTCAATTTCTTCGTTATTTCTTATTGGGGTTCGTTTCTTTTGCTTCATAATCAATCATACGCACACTGCTTGATTTTGATTCCTCCGTTTGTTCTTCCGCAATGATGCTTCGGTTGATTTGATTTGATTTGATTTGCTGTGACCCTTTTCAGATATCATCTCCGGAATCCAATCTGGGGCTCTGCTCTGATTGCTGCTGGGTTTCTTTCCAGACGAAATCCCTGTTACTTTCTTGCTGTGCAGAAAGTTGTGTTTTTTATTCGAAATAGGAGATTTGATTTCTGGGGTTGATCAAAGACATTCTCTTTTGCAAGTTTTTGAGAGGTTTGCTGCATCTGATTTGGAGCTGAACGTGGCTGTTGGAGGGGAACAAATAGGAGGATTTTCAGCACTGATTGTGTGCTTGCCCGTTTGCTTTCTTCAATCTTGCTAAACGAATCATCTCCAAATCGAATCTCAGGCCTGTAGCTCGCGAGAGATATGTACTGTTCTAATGTTTAATCTGTTCAGACAGTATGAGCACTTTTTAGTTTTGTTGGGAACTTGTGTTGATATTCCTCATTGACTGGGGCCTTGTTTTCTCCGTTATTTATTCATTTATGCTTCTAACTTCGGAGTTATTCACAGGACACACCCACAAGTTCTATCAGTTTCTGAGATCCCACTATAAATCATTTTCTTTGTATGCTTTTCTATAGTCTACTAGACATACCGAATTGCCAAAAACCTTGTTTTTCAGACTGTACTCTTTGATGCTACCATACAAAATCCAGCTCTTTGTGTACCAACTGTCGTAGATAACTTGATTCCTTCAGAGTTTTGACTTGTGAGAAGAGAATTGATTACTTTTAATTTTTTATCGAGGAAAGGAATGGATCAGATAAGTAATGAGGCTAGTGTCGATCTTTTTCCAATCGGCCCTTCAGGCATTCGTGGTCGAACAATTGCTTTCAGGGTTCTTTTCTGCAAGTCTATGTCACATTTGAGGCATCAGATATTTCGTATCTTGTTGGATCTCTTCTGTAGGTTTAAGGGATTTTTGGCACCCATTATACCATGGTTGCATCCAAGAAACCCACAGGGGATATTAGCAATGATGACAATAGTTGCTTTCTTGTTGAAACGATACACAAGTGTAAAGGTAAGGGCTGAAATGGCATATCGGAGGAAGTTTTGGAGAAATATGATGAGAACTGCATTGACCTATGAGGAGTGGGCTCATGCAGCTAAGATGCTTGACAAAGAGACACAAAAGATGAATGAATCAGACCTCTATGATGTAGAACTGGTGAGGAACAAGCTTCAAGAGCTTCGCCACCGTCGGGAAGAAGGATCTCTTAGAGATATAATATTTTGTATGCGTGCTGATCTTGTTAGAAATCTTGGTAATATGTGCAACCCTGAGCTTCATAAAGGTAGGCTTCAGGTGCCCAAATTAATCAAGGGGTATATTGATGAGGTGTCGACTCAGTTGAGAATGGTCTGTGACTCTGATTCACAGGAGCTCGCATTGGGAGAAAAGCTTGCTTTCATGCACGAAACTAGACATGCATTTGGGAGGACAGCTTTGCTGTTAAGTGGGGGTGCATCTCTTGGAGCTTTTCATGTGGGTGTAGTTAAAACACTGGTGGAACATAAACTTTTGCCTAGGATAATTGCTGGTTCAAGTGTAGGATCCATTATGTGTGCTGTTGTCGCCACTAGGTCTTGGCCTGAGCTTCAAAGCTTTTTTGAGGATTCATGGCGCTCATTGCAGTTTTTTGATCAAATGGGTGGGATCTTTACGGTTGTGAAGAGGGTCACAACATTTGGGTGCTGTTCACGAGATCAGACAGTTGCAAATGATGTTGAGGCATCTAACAAGCAACCTTACATTTCAAGAAGCTTATGACATGACAGGTCGAATTCTTGGGATTACAGTTTGCTCCCCAAGAAAGCATGAACCACCTAGATGTCTTAACTACTTGACATTCACCCCATGTTGTTATATGGAGTGCAGTCACTGCTTCTTGTGCCTTTCCTGGCCTTTTTGAGGCTCAGGAATTGATGGCGAAGGATAGAAGTGGAGAGATTGTTCCTTACCATCCTCCATTCAATTTGGGTCCTGAGGAGGGTTCCACACCTGTGCGCCGTTGGAGGGATGGTAGCTTGGAGATGGATTTACCTATGATACAGTTGAAAGAGCTGTTCAATGTCAATCATTTTATAGTCAGTCAAGCCAACCCTCATATTGTACCATTATTGAGATTGAAAGAATTTGTACGAGCTTACGGAGGCAATTTTGCTGCCAAGGTATGTATTCATGGACTTGGACCTTTGTAGAAACACAATACATAATACATACACGTGTATCTGTCTGTTTATTGTCATTGCATACTTTTGTTTCTTAAACAAATTTTCAATTCTTCATTTCCCATTACACCATCGTTTGGTTCCAGAGAAAATGTGAAGAAAGAAAAAGGAAGAAGAGAAAACGTTGGCTTTTTTCCCCTGTTTGGGTGTGGGGAGAAAATGAGGAGGAAAGAAAAAATTATCTGGGCATCCCACCAAAAATTTTTCTCTTCATCAATGGGAGGAAAACGAGTGAGAAAGAGAGATTGAGGGTTAAAGTTACCATTGTACCCATATCATTTAACTTTTCCCGTGTTGTCTTATTAGTAGCGTAAGCTTTTGCAAAAAATAGCAACATTCAATTATTTTTTATATTAGCAACATTCACTTGTTTAATTTTATATTAATATTTATTGAAAGAGAGATGTTTGAAGTTGTGCAACTTTCTCATCTCAAAATAAAAAATTACTTTATTTAAATAAATCATTTTTTAAATTTATTTGGGTATCATAAACTAAATTTTTTATATTAATATCTGTTGTAAAATTAGTTTATTTATCTAATTTATAAGAAGTGTGTTAGACATGTATAAAATGAAGAATAACAAATACTTATATTTCATTACATTATAAGGGCATATAGGTCATTTGATATAATTACGTTTTCTTTCCTATAACTTTTTTACACAACTAAACAAAAGAAAAAATCATTTCTTATTTTCTTTCTCTCCCTTTTCTCTTTTTCCAAACATTAGGAGAGAAAATATAAATTTTCTCTTCATTTTCTCTTCTCTTCATTTTATTTGTTTCCATTTTCTATCTTTCCATTTTCTCTCCCCATCCAAACAAAGGGTACCTATAAGAGTCCTCCCCCCATCCCCCCAAACCAAAAACCCCACAGCCCCCTGAGTTGATGTGTAAATGGTTCCTCACTGTTTGACTAACTACCTAAACAGTTAGCTCAAAGGTTTTACATACGTTCATTTCCATTTCCTTATAGCTGCTTATGCTTTAAGATATTCTATGCATTACTGATGGATGTGATTTGGGTGTGTTTTGTGCAGTCTCTGAAATATCTATGTACTTGTTATTTGTTGGACAAACCCCTGTGGAGTTTTATTGCCTCTCCAACTCCACTCCCCACCAACTTCTAGGGAAATCTCATGCCTGCAAAATTTGGATGACTAAGAGATTGTTGCCATCATATATGCATTAAAATGCAGCTTAAACTATCTTTGTTAATTGTTTAATCCTTTAAGTAGGTGGTTTATTAGTGGCTTAGTGCCATTTCTTTTATTTGAATTAAATAATAGAGTAACAAGTTAACTTTGTAGCCAGAAGCTGTGTTGAAAGTTGAAACAGTGGTAAAATTTTCTCAGGAGTATGTTACCATATTTTCCCAAACTAACAACATGCATGCCTTCCAATCTGAATATTAGCTGCACATAAAGAATTCTTAAATTGAAATTATGCCATGTAAACCGTATTTAACCACCCCCCTCCTCGCTTGGGAAAATGCTTGTATCTTTCAACAGTTGTCATTCATCTCTTCTAAGGCATCATAGATGTTAGCTATTAGATCTTTGCCATAATATTTTTATTATGAAATGTTAATATTCAATGTGGTTTTTTATCTTGTAGCTTGCTCATCTTGTGGAGATGGAGGTGAAACATAGATGTAATCAAATACTGGAACTTGGCTTTCCATTAAGTGGACTTGCCAAGCTGTTTGCTCAAGACTGGGAGGGTGATGTTACTGTTGTTATGCCTGCAACTCTTGCTCAGGTATATCCGTGTATGCCTAAAACGTTTAAATATTAGCTAGGTATTTATTTGAAAAAAAAAAAATAACTTCAACAAGATATTAATTTGAAGAAAAAGTGCTAGTGGTTATTGAAAATTTCAAAGTACTTAGACACATAGAGGAATGATATGATGAATGTTCTATATCTTACATTTGGAAAAAGGTTTAAGAATTTATTTATGTATCATTTATTAGGAATGATTAATTGGATTAGTGATTAACTTGTGTATATTGTCTTTTTTCCGTGTCCTGCACCAGTACTCAAAAATTATACAGAACCCTTCTTATGTGGAGCTTCAAAAGGCAGCCAACCAAGGGAGAAGATGCACCTGGGAGAAGCTTTCAGCCATAAAAGCAAATTGCGGCATTGAGCTTGCTCTTGATGAGTGTGTTGCAATGCTCAACCATATGCGAAGACTCAAAAGAAGTGCCGAGAGAGCTGCTGCTGCTTCTCATGGTCTGTCCAGTACTGTCAAATTCAGTGCTTCAAGAAGAATTCCTTCGTGGAATTGCATTGCACGAGAGAATTCAGCAGGTTCCCTTGAAGAAGACCTTCTTACCGATGTTGCTTCTTCATTGCATCAAGGCGTTAGTGGTTCCAACGGAGCCACTGGTAAAAATTGGAAGACCCACCGTAGCATACATGATGGAAGTGACAGTGAATCTGAAAGTGCTGATTTGAATTCTTGGACCAGATCTGGTGGGCCTTTAATGAGGACTTCTTCGGCAAGTTTGTTCATTGACTTTGTCCAAAACCTAGATGGTGATACTGAACTAAATAGAGGCTCGGTGGCTCATGCCAACCGTCATGATTTTCAGTGTCACAGTCCCAGGCTCACAACAGCAGATAGGAGCTCCGAGAGCACAGAATCTGACCAGAAAGAAATTAGCAACAAGGTTGTCATGAATGGATCTAGCATAATGGTGACTGAAGGTGATCTTTTGCAGCCTGAAAGGATCCATAATGGGATTGTGTTTAATGTTGTCAAGAAAGACGACTTGACACGTTCAAATAGGAGTCATTATTTTGAAAGTTACAACAATGAAGTTGCTGAATGTGTCCAAATTGACTGTCCAGGGAAGGAGATGGATGCTGCTAGCTCAGCTTCTGATAATGGAGATGACGAATCCACAGCGGCTAGGACCCTAACTGAAACACCAGATTCTAATTCGACGGATCATTCCGGCACAGATTTGGGTAACGATCAGAGCGTTGTTGTTGACAGTTAGCTCCAAAGATCAATTCTTTTCCAGTGACTTTTTAATATTTTGATGCTATTGCAATCCACTTCCAGATTGTAAATGGTACGAAATATAGGCCTCCATCGGGGTTACTCAGAAGTGCAAGGAAGAAAAGGTGTTTTATATACACGTATTCCACCACCACATTGAAATTTATAGTTACCACTTTGCAGATTAATGAAATCTCTCAGTTCCCCTCCCCCCTCCCTCCCCTTCTCCGCCTTCTCTTCCCTGTGTTTATTCCCTTCTATTGTGTGCTATTGTCATTCATGATCCAACTCATAATTTAAATTGCGGTTGCGGACGTGGTTATGCTACGATTGTGAAATTTCATTGCATAAGAGTTGCAAAGTTTGAGCGAAGGCGTTGAAATTTTCATAGATTGGCGTGCAAGAGCATGAGGTGGTGTTCATGAATCATTACAGAAGTTGATTAGATGAATCAATGACATTAACAATAATACGAGGATGACGAGCTTCTGATTTGCATGAAGGGTGGCGCAGCAACTGCTGGATAGGTGATATTTCTCCTGCAGCAACTGTCATGTCTAGTCTTGTATATAGCGCACCATATGGGTTCCAAGTTTCTTGCGATTTATTAGAATTTTCCCAAAAATCAAAGAAAGACAATGAGGACGTATTTGGTAAGGCATGTAATTGTTGGTTAATATTCTCTAGGACTCTTAGCTGTAAGCCTGTAAGTTTCCTATGGAGATAGTTTCAAACAAACAACATGTAATCCTTCAATCTAGGCGCTATCTCATCTGTTACAATGAGGACGTATTTGGTAAGCTTTTTCTTCTTTTTGTTAATTTCTGTTCAATAGAAGATTACACAGCAGAAGAATAATTTATTCTCTTTTATCAAACCCACCTCATAACATTTGAACCCAAGACATATAAGTTAGAGTACCAATTGTTGATCTCTCCATTTGAACTAGCCTAATGATCCTTGAAACTCAACAGTTGTAACTTGGAAGTTTCTGTTTGTTTCTTTTTATATTTGTAAGAGAATCCTTAACTTTTTTATATTAATTTTTTAATAGAATTGACAAATGTTCATTTTTTTATTAATTTAAGATTTATAAAAAAAATAAAATAAAATCTATCGTCGGCCAAAAATCAACAGCCCAACAATGGGTCTGCTCAAAGCATCGTGCAGAAGACGAGGCAATTATTGCAGTCAGGCTTGTGGTTAGTTAGCAAAGGCTGAGTGTCTTAAAGCTCTGCACCAGGATCGAATCTCAGATTGAGACGATACAGCTACCCCGCCCCATGACAAAAAAAAAAAAAAGATAAGACAATTATTAGGAGCAGCATAGTAGGGTACGTCTTGGGTAGCTAATAGCCTGAATCTGGGAATATTATGCAGCTAATGCCTTAACGTGGAGGAGATTGAAGAAAGGATTTCCCTTCAAATTAGAAAAACCTAAAAGTCTAATTTGTGTACCAAAAGTTCAAAAGTGGGACACAGGAAAAGACTTAGAAAAACCATAATTCTGACCTTGTTTTCACGCCATTACCTCTTTCTTTTTTGTTTTAAGTTCTCGATCATCTTTAGGTTTTATTTATAGTTTCAACCGCATGTTACGTTCATTTCCGATGTTTTATTTGATTTCCAAATTTCTGGAAGTTTTGTATTTCTTGTATTTATACCATTCCGTGTACTTCAACTTTCTTTTGAATGAAGTTTCAAGTATCTGCTCTAGTCGAGTGCGTCTAAACTTTTTGAGTTTGGAGGTTTACATTAATCTTCCAAGAATCCGTTCTCACAGAGCAGGTTTCCTTCTCTGGTAGCTTTCAGATGTGGAGTAAATCTTCAGGCCATGGTTTTAAATTGGGATTTACAACTATAATTTTAACTGTATTATTGTTATTATAACACGATCATAATTACAATTACATTAATTATATTTCTTTAAAATTATTTATAATTTCTATAATAATAACATAACTGCATATTTAAAACCATGTTGTGGAGACAACAATGTTAGATACGAGAGTTAGGCTGACTTCGTTTCCAAACCTAACACTATCTAAACTAAAAACAAAAAATTAATAGGTAATAACAATGTAATAATAATTCAATTATTTTTATACATGAAATGTACAAACACTTAGATAAGAGAGACGAATATATAGTTTCGTGGAAAATCCAACCAGGGGCGAAGCTATATAAAAAAATTTGCTAATGTTTGAGAGGGCTATACTTAGAAAAAAAATTTAAAAAAAAAAATTTACATGTAAAATCTTAAGATTTAAAAAATTTTTGGAGGCCTTGACTCTCCTTACCATACAAGAGGCGCCGCCTGTGAATCCAACCTCTGACATCATCATCACAAATTAATTCAAAGATTTAAACCGATGTTAATTAAGTTACATGTTAATTGACAATAATAACTCAAATTCTAGAAGATTTATATGACATTATTTGTAATCAATTATTTAATTAAAAACTGACAATTTCTATAATCTTGAAAGCTTAAATGCAGTTCCCACGCTACTGCACTAAATATGTTATAATACTAGTTATCTACAGGAATTTATACATATTTAACAATATTTAGAGGATCTTATGTATAGATTTGTCCTGTGACAAATCTATACATACTATACTATCTCAGCTTATTGGCTCATAGGCCAAATATTATTACTGCCTCTTTCTTAGTTGCAGGACAAATCTATACATACTATACTATCTCAGCTTATTGGCTTTAGGCCAAATATTATTACTACCTCTTTCTTAGTTGCCCCATTTGTGGGCAGGGTAGTGTTCAAACTCCAATGGATTCATCCCACTTGATTAGCTTCACTCACACAAGGCGGAAGAGAATTGAAAATGGTGTGAAAAATTTTTTAGTTACATTGGATATAAGATTTTTTTTTATGTTATATCAATGATTACCATGTCACCAAAATATTAAATTTAATTATCAAAGTGAAAGATAAAAATGATACACATAATTAACGTGACACATATTTAATAGTGCAATATAAGAGGATGTTTTTTTTCTTACAAAAAAAAAAACTTTAAAGTAACAAGAGGCTTTCCTCATTTTAAGACCAAAATAAACTATTAACTTCAGTAAAAATTTATAATGAAATTTAAGATCGTTTATAAACAGAGAAGAGATTTAAGTTAAATTACATTGTCTAAAAGAAATTTTACACAACTTTATTTAAGAAAGTGAGAGTTTATGATGCTTTCATTTATTAGTCATATAGTTTTTAATTATGTGTATTTTGATTAAAAAAAATAATAATGATATGACTGGAACATATTGACTTCAGCTTTTGGATTCATTTGATAATGATATGGCTGGATCACATAAGTATAATTTAGTTTTCAATAACTTGTTTATATGCATTTTCTTGGGCATGAATTCGTTTTTTTTCTCTCCTTGATGGGCACTAAGACAAAGGAAACAAAAGTATAATTCAATTGCATTTTTTTCGTTTTTGTCATTGTTCGATTTTTATTTTTTTTGAATTTATATTCGTATTATGATTTTTAAATATTTTTTTGTTATTAAAATATCTTTTTATTTCTTAAAAAAATTATTTGAAAATATTTCTAAATGACACGTAATTGCCCTGTTGGCAAAAAGCAAAACACATCAGCGAGTTAATGCAGCAGGCTTTTTTATATAAATATAATAAATTTTTTTATTTATCAAATGTGCTTTTTGGATATTATTTATTAAAATACACTGAAAGTTGTAAACATAAGAAGTTATCTTGAATCAAGAAAATTTTTGACTTGCACTAAATATATTTTTTTTCATAACTAGTTCAGAAGTTGCCTAGTCAACTTCTTAACAATTATAAAAAAAAATTAACAACTTTGTTGAGAAGTCACCCTAACCTTGGATGATTTCCCAACTTGATTTAAAAAAAAATAATTTGACAATTAATTTGAAAGCCGTCATAACTCATTACCAAACCAGTTATTATAAAAAAATATATTGTGTAGGTCAAAAGTCACCCTAGTCCAAGGTAATTTCTGACAATTGTTAGCGTATTTTGATAAATAATTTTTAAAAAAATAAATTTTGATAAATAAAAAAATTAATATATTTATATAAAAAAATTCTAAAGCAGCATCTCTATTCACGTTGTTAGTGACTATTTGGTGAAAGGATAATATTGAAAATTTAAAATTGATAAGTCCTCAATTGAAAAAGTTAATCTAATAAGGAACAAATTATAAAAAAAAAGACATATTTAGTAGATTAAAATAGGTGTTTACTCTATCTTTTATTAATTATGTTACTTTTACTCATAAGGGTGTAGTTTAATTATAAGCATGATACAACTCTACTAGAATGAGCTTTATCTATAATATTAGTAGTTCAAATTCTATTAAAAAAATTTTTGAAAGAAAAGACAACCTCAATACCTCAAATAAGATTATACTTCAAAAGAAAAATTTTTTTATTGTTTTTATCGTGATGTGAGTAATTTTATATATAAAATATATTTTTATCAATGAAATTATATATATATATATATATATATATATATATATATATATGAGCTTTATCTATAATATTAGTAATTCAAATTCTATTAAAAAAATTTTTGAAAGAAAAGACAACCTCAATACCTCAAATAAGATTATTACCTCAAAAGAAAAATTTTTGTTATTGTTTTTATCGTGATGTGAGTAATTTTATATATAAAATATATTTTTATCAATGAAATTATATATATATATATATATATATATATATATATTTTTATAAAATACTTTTTACCATTTGAAAAACTATTGGACATTAAGTTTAATTAAATTGTATTAAGAAATTTGGCATAACTTTAATCAAGAAAGTGAGAGTGCATGGTGCCTTTTATTAGTCATATTATTTTGTTTTTCTATTTTTACATTACAAAGTGGACCTTCACCTTTTAAATGCAAGATTAATCTTTACTGAAATTTGGGCTTGGCCTTAATCACAAAGTGAGTTTCCATCATTGCACACCACACAGAGCTTAGTTTGCCAATTAAGTTTTTTTTAAAAAAATAAATTATATTTGATTTTGATCCATAATTGTGTTTTTCAATGTTAAAAAAAATTATACTTTCATATAATCATTCATTGACAAACATTAAAAGAGTTGATTATGACAAAAAGTTAAACTTTTTAATAATATGTTAAGGTACAAATGATTTGTGTAAATTTTTTTACACTAATAATAAATCAAAATTAAACTCAATTAAATTAATTTTTTTTAAGTTAAACTTTACCAAATATTTAAATCTCTTGCTTTGTGATTATTGCTCTTATAGTGGAATCTGCCGTCTCTAAAAATTCCTTAAATGGGGTTGAATATATAATATGCATTCAATCGTGTGTATACTTTTTTTCATGGACCAGGAATCCCACATTCCCAGATTTCTGCCGCAACAAAGTGTAATTTAAAGCACCTTGATGCGAAGGGAACAGTGGCTCATGGCATTTTATGTGTGTCATTGAAAAACGTAAAGTGGCTACAGAGTGGAATGGATGCCAGCAAGTTAAAGACTCTGACGTCACCATTGAATGTGTGCATAAAAAAATGTCAATTATTTATTGCATGTATTTCTCCATCACATTCCCCACTCCTACTGAGTTGAAGGGACAAGGGCTCTACACCTATGCCCCTATGCGTGTGTGATAAGCGTGCCAACAAAAAGCATTAAAAAGTCTCAATGAAAGCCACTAGTAAAGTCAATACGCAATTCTATTTTACTTATTATTTAGCGTGTGAATCTAGAGCATTCTAAAATTGTTATTTTTTTAAAAAATTTATTTAATTATTATTAATTTAAAGAGTTAATTTTATAATTATTTATAATTAAAAATAAAAAAATAATTAGATAAAGAAGAATTAAAAATTATTATATAATCTTCTGAAATTATTTTTTGTTTACTTTTATAAATATGTTGAAATTTTTCTTGTTTAAAAAATTTTAAACATATAAATAAAAAAATAAAACTTTTTAATTAATACCTCATATACCTTCTTTCATTCCCTTTTAATTTGTGTGTTCCATTGTTATAGTATGTTTGGGAGAGATTAATTTTTAAAAAATAATTATTTTTTTAAAAAATTTTAAAAAAATTTAATTATAAATTATTTTAATTATAAAATAAAATAATTTAAATACTGATTTAACCGATTCTTAATCCCTGTCCAACTTGCCCGTTTTGTGGAAAATTTTCTCCCTCCTGTAGTTCAAGTTTTTCATTTTTTTTTTTCATTTGTCTCCATTCGCCCATTATATGACTTACATATACATCGTGATAATCTCTTATTTATCTCGATTATTATTTAAAAATATTCTTTTTTCTTTTATATTTAATTTTCATTTTTTAAAATTATAAAATGATTAAAAACACAAAACTTAAAGGAAAAATTCTTTTTAAAAAATATGAAAAAATTAAATTAAAAAGTGTCATGTGAATAGATATGTAAAAGTGATCTAATATATATATATATATATATATATATATATATATATATATATATATATATATATATATATATAGAGAGAGAGAGAGAGAGAGAGAGAGAGAGAGAGAGAGAGAGAGAAAATGCTAACATTTTCTTATTAATTTTTATATTGATAAATATTAGTAAATTTTATTTTTTTTAAATAATAATGTCTTATTTTTAAATTTTTTAAAAATAAAAAACTTAGGAATATTTAATATATTTTATTAATCTTTCTTCATTTTTTAATAATTACTTTTCTTTTTTTTCTTAACTTATTATTTTTATTATTTTTCAATTCACTCTATCACTTCTTTAATAAATTGAGAAAAAAGAGGAGGAAAGAGAGAGATAATGTTTGAAAAAAAAATAAGGAGAAAAATTAATAAAATACGTTAAATATATTTAAATTTTTTATTTTTAAAAGTAAAAAATAGAACATTATTGTACAAATAAAAAAGTAAAACTTATGAACATTCAATAATGTAAAAATGAATAAGAAAAAGTTAGCAATCCCATATATATATATATATATATATATATGAAATTCATATTTAGACTAATATCTCTTTAAGTTAACATTTATTACTATTGACATCTTTTTTATTTAAAAAAATATACCTACATTTCTTATTTTATATACTGTTCTTATAAAATAAAAAGGTAGATATAATTTTCAAATAAAAAGATATTGGGTATAATAGAGTGTGGGTGTAATATATAAGTGCTAACTTTAGAAAAGACTAAGAAGATCAATGTAATTGTCCCTATTTATAAAGACATACAACACCAATGTAAGAACTCTATATATACCCTTACAACATTAATAAATTTTTGTAAAAGAATTTATTGTAATTAATATAACTATTGAATTGTACTAGCTAGCTAATTGTTGGTCTTATACAAAAAATTTTATAAAATTTAAACAACTCTAAGTATGTTATTAAACGTGAATATATTTTCATTTGTTTTAGAAATCATATCATAGGTAAATGTTAATATATGTTGATAGAGATGAAAACATTCCTGGATTAATGTTAAATTTCATAAACATAATATGTGTCAAGTATACTTTCAATCCACTGATAGATTTTATAAAAATACTCATCTTATATAAAAGTATTCGTTAATGAAAGTGATTTTGATTTACACTAATACTGTCGATAGATCTTAAGACATATACTTAACATATACAGACTTAATAAATTTTAATAAAAAATTATTTGAGTGATTTAATCGTTGAATTATAGGGCTATAGCTAATTATAACATAGACCTTGCTTATCAAATTTTTAAAAAATTGAACAATCAAAAGATTATGAATAAATGCTTGATATTTTTATTTATTTTACAAATATATTATATATTAATTTTCAGAAAAAAAAATAAATAAACACTCTTTGAACTTTATTTCATTTTGAATTAGTTATTTTGTACTCTCAGATTTTGGTAAGAAATTGTTAAACTTTTTGAAATGTGAAAATAGTCTATCTACTAATTAAGTAAAAATTATTTTTTTATCTATTTTTATCTATTATTTAAAATTTTTACATAAGAATTAAAAAAATTATTAAATAATTTCAACTATAAAAAAATATAATTTAATATAACTAAATTATTTTTTAAATTTATTAATATTTTTTTTAATTTCACTTATTTTATTAATTTTTTTATTAAAAAATAAAAATAAAAATAAAATTTAATAAATTAATTAATATTTTTTTAATATTTTCAAATAATAAATATTTTTATATAAAAAACTTTTTATTAAGTGGTCGGAGAGTATATTAGACTACGAAGCAGGCATCTGGTTGCGTGAGAATTGGACCATCTCCCTTTTTTCTCAGTTTTTGCTGCACAATCGCGGAAGAATTAATGCAGTGTTAATTTGACCGTCTAATTTTCTCAAGCTTTTTAGTTTTTAATTAAGATAAAATATAGTCTCTTTTTAAATTTATTTTTAAAAATTTTATTTTGTATCACTTAAATTCTTAATGTTTAGATTGAATTAAAAATTTATTATTTTTTGTTAAATCAAACAAAAATACATTTAAAACTAAGTTTTAAGATAGATAAATGATAAAAAATTCACACTTTCAAGAGAGTATGTGATAAAAATGTTTCATTTTTTCTAAAGATAAAGTCACATGATGTGTGTTATATATTTTGTTCAAGTTAAGAAATAAAGTAACCTTTTTTGTTTTAACCAAACATTTGTGAATTAAATGATATAAAATAAATTTTAAATAAATAAGTAAAAAAACCCTATATTTCAAGAGTAATGTGTATTTTATCTATTTAATTATTATTATTATAAAAATATTATTTTTATGCTTAGCTTTTACATTTTCCTTTATGATAAAAAAGATGAAACTTATATTTTTTTTTACTTTTTTTTTCATAAAAAATAAATATTAAAATATATAAATTTAAATGTAAAAATAACATTATCATTATTATTATTATTATTATTACTATTATTATTATTATTATTATTATTATTGGTGTATTCGGCTTACTGATGTCAAAAAGGTTAAATTAAACAAGAACTTGTCAAGAAATTCAACGAGAACATATTCCCTGCAACTGCAAGTCCACAGTGCTTAAAATAAAATATAATAAAGTCACAAGTAGCTACAGTTGTTTATGGAATAACATTTGAATTTTGAAGGAAAAAGTAGTACAATTAATTAAATTTATATACAACTACATATAAAGTTGTCTTCGCATAATTATAAAATGGTACATATAATATTAATTCATTAAAAAAATTTAAAAATGTTAATAAAATACAAGAATATATGTGGTGCAAAACTTTTTAAACAATACGACCAAATTCGGTGCACAGAGTTCAATGCAAAAACATATGATCAGTTTGATCATGTAATTAGCATATATTCTACTAGTTAGTTTTTTCTATTGAGAATTTCCTAATTTATCATAGTAATCATACCTAGATTATACCTGCCAATGATTAAAAATGATGGACAAGCCAAACCAACCTTCTTTACTCTCATTATTATATTGTCCATCATGTGCATATCTGATATTCCAAATCTGCATGAAATTGTTGTATTATATTTGGCACAACCTTCCCTTAGTTATAATGCCCTAAAGATGCAAATATATTAATGGTGTGATATGTATAAGATCCAACGTAATTACATGCTTTATCTGCTCCCCAATCTGTCATTAAAATAAAGGGTAAATGGTTAATTAGTGTGTAGATATGATAAATGTAGCTTTGGATGGAGGAATATAGAGAAAAAGCAAAAAGATTAATAATTTTTTATTTTTATATTGAGAGAACTATAAAAAAAATTTTAATAAAATTGATTAAGAAATAAAGGTTACATTATAATCTCCTATTTTATTTTATTTATTTGATTTTAAATACTATCTCATCCTTGAATATTACTTTTCTAAGTATGAGTGGCTGTACATCTCAAAAATAAATTAGATATTTCAATCTTTCTTCAATTAAAAGCACTTGCAGAAAATTTTGTTAACTTGCCTTTGGTTACTTTAGATTCTGATAATGATGGTGAGTTTATTAAACTCAAGACATATCTAAATGAACATCAAATTTCCCACTTCATTATGAATTTAAATCTTTTATCTTATTCTTTTTGTCACCATTTTTTTAATTAAGTACTGATAATTTAACAAAATAATATCTTAATTTAAAAATAAGTTACAGTTAATTAAAAAAATATATATTTTCATGATAAATTGTTAATACTTAATTAAGTGGATACAGTTAATGACAGAAAAAAGAAATAGAAAATTTGAATCCCTTCACTGTGGCTTTCTACATCACACCAAACTCCTAGTCATAAGCTAGCATTCCAAACAGCAACCTATCTTATTAATCGCATCCCAACACCATTACTTGGCATGAAATCACCATTTGAAGTTATGTTCCATCAACAACCAAATTACAACCATCTCTATTCCCTTGGTTGTCTTTAATATGCGTGTCTAAAACCTTACACACATCAGAAACTTAAATCTCACTTCATATCTTGCATTTTTATGTTATTCTCCTTCCCAATCTGCTTATCATTGCCTTGACCCTCTCACTAACAAGATTTACAAATACACACGTCACTTTCATTGGTGACAAATTTCCCTACACAACTGTGATTAACCAATCCGAATGTACATTACCAAACACGCCAACCCCGTTCCATTCAACTCATCATGACATCGTCCCTAAACCTCAACCAAGACCTTTACCGCAGCATGTGAACACACAAATGCAAACAGTGTTAGCACTTCCACAATCACAGTGGTCATCAGCAAAGCCACCACTAACGACAATTGCTTCATCGAGTACCCTCCCATTCTTCTATCCTTTAATTACATCTCCAACTAAACCATCTCGCAGTCATTCATTGATAATGTGAAGGTCACAGGTTCGAGACCTGCATGGCCTACCAGCTGTTGGGAAAGGAAGGAGATGTCTACATATAGCCACAACAAAAGCAACAATACACTATAGTGGGCACAACCAACCTTTCCTGCTTGAAATGAACTTACGAGGAGCAAATATACAGCAAGTGAAAATATTCAGACAATAAATATCGCTAAAAATGTACAAAAATAAACGGTCACAAGAGAACACATAATTTTAAATATAAAAAACCCTCTCAAGATGAGAGATAAAAATTACAAGGCCTAGTCCAACAAAAATTTTCATTATAAAAAATCAATGAATATAACAAAATATCTTTCAACAAATATAGGTCTCACAACAATCCCTACTCACTATTAACAAAGTGAAAATCACTAAAAACAACAATACACAATTACCCACAAAGGGTATAAATAGCCTAATAAATAGAGATAAGAAATAAAAATATGACTATACAGATGAACGGTCACTGTGTTAGGAACAACAGATTGAAAAATCACCATAAATGAAGCACAAATAACTATTGATGCCACAAAGTGAGCAAAACTCTTCGTCCTCTCTCTCATGGTACTGCATTTTCCTTCTTCACTACTCCAATTCACGTGCATGCAGTTGCACCCTTTTAACTTCTACCTTCTTCTGTATTTTATTTTTTTTAAGTTGTGGGCTCCACTTGAGGAGGACCCACAACAAGAATTACATATGCAAGGCCAAGAAATTATATGTAGCCACTAAACATTCATTACTTGAAAACTTAGAACCATTATGTGTGACCCAAGCTTGCAAACACCATTTATGGAGCAAAGCTTTATTTAAGGAATTCAATGCTCTCATAAGCAATGGAACTTGGACCCTAGTTTTACCTTCCCCCAACAAGAATGTAGTGGGTTGCAAATGGCTATTCAGAATTAAAAGGAATCCAATCAATTTCCAGGTACAAGGTTTGCTTGGTTGCAAATGACTTCACTCAAAGCCTTAGGGTTAATTTTACAAACAACTTCTAATCAGTGGTCAAGTCACAAAACATCAAAATCATCCTCAGTCTAGCTTTAGAATACCCACAATCCATTTATAAATTGGACTTGGACATGAATATTGTGTTCCTTCAAGGAACCCTTGCTAAAGTAGTATGTGTGTCCAGCACCGGGGTTTGTGCAAAACAAGCTTATCCTATTTAATTTGTGGTCCAGGACAAGCACCTAAAGTGTGGCATATCGAGCTTAAAATATATTTGATTCTTCTAAAGTGAGAGTTTTACTCTAGAGAAAAAAATGATGAATTATAACTATTAATGAGAAAATCAATATCATAATAAAATACATACACATGTATGACAAATGACAAATTATGATGTGTGTATATATATATATATATAAGAATGCTAACCTTTTCTTCTTTAGGTGAAGATTACTCTTTTGGTTGGACAAAAATTAATCTTTTCTCATTTCTTTATCAACTTAAAAATATTTAAACCTATTTTAGTAATTATCAACTTCATAAATTCAAATCTTTCTCTTTTCTAATAACTAACCTCATAACTTTTATCAATTAAGAAATTAATAATCTTCTTTTACCAACTTAAAACAATTTATCCAATCACACAATATTGTTGTTGGTGAAAAATGCTGTTTTCCTTTGTTAAAGCTTCTTTCCGTTGTTGTCAGCCATGGATGCACTATTCTCTCTTTCCTTTCACGATGGCTTTGAAAGACTAGAGAGGGAAAACGAAAGAGAGCGATCGAGGAAGAGAGTAATTTTCATGAGAAAATAGGAGAAGAGAGGATAAGTATAAGAAAAAATAGGAGGATAATTAATTAAAAGAAATATTAATAAGTGGAGGACAAATAGGAAGAGAGATCATATGTCTTAAATATCCCTAACTTTTTGTATTTTAAAACTAAACAATAGAATATTTTCATCTAAAGAAAAATGATGAAGGTAAGGAAAGAAGGTTAAATAGCCAAGATTAGAAAATAAAAATATGTGACTTTTTTAAGTCGAAATGTGATCTTTAAATAAAATTTAACCTTAACCATCTATATAAGATTTAACAATTAAGATTAACTCTTTAAATGTCAATGTAAGTTACTATTATAATATTATGTTAATTGAATTAATTTTATATCTCATTTAATTGAAAATAGAAAAAAAAAACATTTATGCACAACATAAATGTTTTTAGAATTGAGTAATATGATTAGGGTATGTTATTACAAAAATGCTATTCAGCCAGAATATCTTCCCGACTCTGTGCCCGAATGATGTGGCATCTAATATGGGATTAACGTATTTACATATTTTTTTCATCCAAAGTCCAAGCCTTCATCCTTCTTTTAAACAAAAAAAAAAAAAATCAATAGCCTCATCCTCGTCAACATTCCTTCACTCTACGTCGTCCAAGCATTTACCACCCTTTGAAATTCTGTGAATGCTTATCAACAAAGTTTTAAACTGTGATTACGGTTGCGTTATTATTACAATCATGTTACACCAATTACGGACTGAAGTGAATTAACATGATTTGATACATGCCATAATTACAACAGCTATTGTGATTGCAGTGTTATAGTCGCATCCGGTGATGTAATTTGTAATTTGGATTCTTACTATAAGTGTTAATGCTGCAACACTAGCTTTTCTCCTTGCTACAGTATAAGTGTTAATGCTACAAAATTAATTATTAATATAAAATTAACTTTGATTTACAGCTATGTAAATAAAAGCTAACCCATATATATAAGACATTCTCAAGTGAATATATATGATATATATATTCGGGTTATGAGCTTTACTAACAAAATATTTAAAAGTATTATTATCAACTGTCCCTCTTACTAGTTTAATAGACAAAATAATAAAATTAATAGTTTTTTAATATTTAAATTGTACCTTTTAACTAGATATCATGAAAAAGTATTTAATTGAGCCACATTTCGCTTCTCAGCATCCCATATTGTTTGAGAATCTAAAATTACTATAAATGTGCAATTACCCGTTCAGCCAATCCTTAGCAACTTGATAAGACCGTTGATGATATCAATCACCACAAAAAATGTGCCACCTATCTGCTTTACACCTGACTTACAACATTGCAAAGCCCAAAATAACCTTACAAGTTTTTTGTTTGACATTACCACAACAAAAGAACAAAACAAAAAAAAAGCAATGCATGAGCTCAAGAGAAAGACGACTTTTACTATAAAAACTTTACCTAAATTTCTTTTAGTTTTTATTAGGGATTTACATCATCTCCTCTCATAAGATCGTTGTATTAAAAAAAATAAATATAAATTTTTTATATATAAAAATTTAATGTATCTTTAAATTAAATTTTATAAATTAAATTTTAAATAAATTTAATTTTAATTAAAAGTAAGTTTAAAATAAAGTGATATATGTTTAAAAAATTTTATTTAAAAATTAATTTTGACAAAATAAATATTATTTAGATAATATTAATTAAAATTATTTTTAAATATATAATTACTAAAAAAGATATAAATTAAAGTATAGTAAAAAAATAAAATAAATTATAAAAAAAATATCAAAATTAAAAATATCAAAAAAATTTCAATTAAATTTTATTCTAATACAAAAGTCATAAAATTTTATTTTAATTAAAACTTTAATTTAAAATAAGAAATAATTTTATCTGAAAGTTATCAAATATAATAGCACAAATAATGAAATAATTTTTTTTTATCTCAATCACACTTCTAAGTTCCAAACCCAATATTATTGTGATAGATTATAAATTTATTAATTATATTTAAATTTTTTTATATTTTTATCTCTTTAATAAAATACTTAATAATATAAAAAAATCCCAATGCTTTTGTTAGATTACCCTGCATAACAGACAAAGAAAAGTGGCCAAATTAGCACCTCAAACGTCACTCACCTTATTAAATTAGCACATATAAATGCACCAAATTCAAATCCCACACCACACATATTGAAGGATCAGCATTCTCTTGTGAAGTTGAAATGACAGGAGACTGACTTCTAGAAATAAAAATAGAAATAATTATAAATATAATTAATATATTTTTAATTTATTATGATAAATTTTATATAATAATATTTAAAATAAATTATTTAAACTTCTTTTTATTTATTTATTTATTTATTATAAAAAAAATTATTTTAAAAATTTATATAATTTTTTCTTTTCAAGAAATTTATATATAATATATTCTTAAAATATAAAAAATCTGTATAAGTATTTAAGAAATATATGTAAATTTTTAAAAATATTTAAAGAATATATATTTGTTTTTAAAAAATGATAAATTTTAAAAAAATACATAAATAAAAAAATTAAAATAATTTATTTAAATATTTATATTTTTTTTCTTCTTTAAAATAATTTTATAATAAGAAAAAATCCAAATATCACGTTAGATTCCTCTGCTTACCCTTGAAAAATATATTAATGAGGAAAAGATTTTTTATGCTGAATTCACGCACATATAAATACCCACTCATTATTTTTAAATGACTGTCATCCATAGGAAACTTCCTGGAAGCTCCCTCATGTGTGCCAGTGATGGACTTCGTGGTACCTTCACTAAATCCATTTAAGCCCTCAACCATCCTCCCACTTTCCCCACAGCCCCTTCTCCTCCATTTTCTGTCTCCTCACAACTTTTTCCCTCCTGGCTCTTCCATTGTTACCAATGAAGCTCATCAGTATCAGCCCAAAAAATCTCAGTCTCAACCCCAAGCGCCTCTTTCGCTCCAAGAAGGGGCGCTCCGCCGTATCCAGATCCGACCCGCCATCGTTTGGCTCCGGAACATCGTCTTCTTCCTTCTCCTCCTCCGACGGGGCGACCCACAAGGCCGCGAATGGCGCCGCCGGCTCCAGAACCCCCACTAGCGTCTTGCCCGGGGCTTCCGGCGACTGGTCCGACCTCTCGGCCGATATCCAGTTCGAGTTGGCTCAGGCGTTCAAGCTCATAGACCGGGACAATGACGGGATCATCTCGACGCAGGAGCTCGAGGTGCTGCTGACCCGGCTGGGTGCGCGGCCGCCGAGCCGGGAGGAGGTGGCGATGATGCTCAGCGAGGTGGATCACGACGGCCAAGGGTGCATCAGCGTGGAGGCGCTGATGGGCCGGGTCGGGTCGGCTTGCGGGCCGGTCTTTGACCCGGAGGAGCTAAGGGAGGCGTTCGAGGTGTTTGACACCGACCGGGACGGGAAGATCTCGGCGGAGGAGCTGCTGCGGGTCTTCACGGCCATCGGGGACGAGCGGTGCACGTTAGAGGAGTGCCGGCGCATGATAGTGGGTGTTGATAGGAACGGGGATGGGTTTGTGTGCTTCGAGGACTTCTCGCGTATGATGGAGCTGCAGCGGTGATCGCTGATGAAGATAGTATGGTGTAGCTCCTGATATCAGAGATACCAAGGGAAGGTCGTCAACTTGTTGAATTAATTATCTTTTTTTTTTCATTTTTTATCATCTCCTTTTTCTTTTCTTTCATATTTTGGTGTATAATTATCAAGGTGAGATCAACTAGGACAGTGAGATCTAATCAAAATTGAATGATCCATTGATCGAACGGTTGTGATTGGTGCGATTCGTAAGATGGGGAATTGTGCAGTACCAGTTTCGTAAATATACGAGAGTATTACTATTTTACCCGGCTTAAGCCTAATTTTGAGCAATGTTATATGGATATGGCACACTCTTTGCGGATCATGCCTTTTGTTAGTTTGGACATTCATGGTGATAAGATATATTTTGTTTAAGGTTGAGGGTAGGATGCTCGGATGAGTACTGATAACCCATCGTCAAGAGATATGAACCCGAGACGAGAATTGGACTTGCGATTGTCAAATTATCGACTTTAACTTTCTTCTTGTATCTTGACCCATTCCATAACTATTGGGATAAATTTTAAATTTGAAAGAGTCAGTTTTTCAATGTAAAAAAGATGGTTAGCAAACATCTAAATTATCTAATTTATAAGACTATTGTTTTACAGCAGCTAGATCGAATAGGCTGACTAAATTAACACAACTGAAAGTTTAAAAGCTAAAGTTAAAAACAATATAGGGATTAATCTAATCTAAACTAATATATGGAACATGGTTTTAAATTATAATTTATAATTATAATAATGGCTGTATTGATCTTAATTTTTTGTAATTGTTTATAATTTTTATAATTATAACGGAATTTGATTTGTAATTACAATTATAATTGAAATTTAAAATTATAAATTAAGTTTACAGATTTTATTTGTGAGAAAAAATTTGAAGTGTGTAGATTATATTAGGATGAATCCTTCTCTGCAAGGTTCATCCAATGAGATTTATGTGGGTGTTAATTTAACGAGGGTAGCCTAAAATTTGTAACTCAAATGTCACTAAGTCAGTACGTTATTTTGGGGACTCTTTGATTTTAGAGTTGATCTTATAACTAAATAATAATAATAATAGTAATAGTACTAGTGATTTTGTAAATATTAATCATAGCACATAGAAAAAGAAAAATTAAAAAACATTTCATAAAAAATGAAATTATAATTTCACCACTCTAGCAATGAATTCTTTGTTTCATTTCTTATTTTATGAGATAAGATTTGAAATGAAACTATCATTTTGTTTTTTTAATAATAAATATAAGAATTCTGCATTCAAATTTCAATAGAATAAAATAACGGATTCCATCGTATGGATATGGAACTAACGTTAGGTGGTTTCCTAACAATAATAATCGTTCTTCAACACCATGGTTGAGATTAACAGTAACAAGTAATTGGTTGCTGATGGAATCATGTCAAATGAACAATGACCTTTTGACAGGGGTCGGTGACCAGTAATCACTATTAATTAGAAGCTACGGTTAATTAATTGATTAAGTGGATAAGCATGTAGAAGAATGATGATATTTAATTATTTATCAGAAAACGAATCAGGCCCAAAATCACAAGATAGAATTATTATTACTCTAAATGGAATCGAGAGAAGCGGTGAGGCTCGTAGTTCACGTGGCACGGCACGGTGTCTTGATGCCTCGCACTATAGATTTGATCCCGGACGAGCGACCTTCCCAGTCTCTCTTCCTACCTATCATACCAAAAACAAAAAGAGGATCGACAGACTGATGAAACTTACATGATTGGATTTAATTTTGTAATTCGTCGTAGCTTGAATTTGATTCTTAAATCTTTTTTATTAATATGTCATTTATATGTATGTTATAAGCATTTAATAAATTTAGAATATATTTGACTCTGAATTAAAATGAACTTTTCCTTTAACATAAATTATTATTACCAAAAATAACATGAAACTTACAAAGGTTGCTTGTGTAAGATATTGAGAGTGGCTAGCCAGTAAAATCCCAGTTACCCCCTTTGATCTTTTGGTTGAGTTGACGTGATATATAGAAAATATCAATTGATTCCAGTCCTCGTTTCATAATTGCAATTATGAACTATGAAGATGGGAGAAAGATGAGGATGACGAAGATACAATGCCAAACTCAACGTAAAGTGGCAAGCAAGACTAATCTTGTTTCCTTTCGCTCTGTGTGACCTTTGGAGTTGGAGGACGAAAGTATAGGTACTCAAATGGCTGTTTTAGCTAGCTACCTTTGGCCACGTGAAAAGCATGGGATGCAATGAATGCGTCAATTGGTGTTATGGTATCATGGCTTTTTTTTAAGGGTATAGTGGAGATAATTTTTTAAACAATTATTGATTGTTTTTTACAATAAATATTTAAATTTTAAAAAAATAAAATTAATAATTAATAAATATTTCATAAATAAGTTTGGATATTGATACTTAAAAAAAAAAGATGAGTGCTAGAGTAATTCTCTCAATGAGTCCTTCAAAGAGTAAATATCAATTTTAGTTCTTTCAAAAATATAAATGACATCAATTTAATTTTATAAAAAAAAATTGATATCAATTTAGTTTGTAAATAATAGAAAGTGAGATCAAATTGGTACTAAAAAATTAACATGAATTTAGTCCGCAATCATAAAAGTGACATTAATTTATATCATTATTCAAAGAAAATTACATCAATTAATCCTTTAATTATAAAAAGTTATATTAATTTGATCTCTCAATCAAAGTTTTATTAATAATATTCTTACGATTAATAATATAAAAATTATTTTGATGTCACTTTTATTATTGAGATATTAAATTAATATTAACTTTATTTAATATACTAAATTAATGTTACTTATATCTTTGATGGATTAAAATAAGTGTTTATTCTAAAACAAAAATAGAACATATATATCCAGGAAGAATAAGGTGCGCATGTTTAGTATGCAGATTGTCCTTACATCTACATCTTAAACTATACTCTTATATTCCATAAAAACTCAAAAATGGAACTAAAACTTTTTAAATTTAAATATTTTTGGTCGCCATGCCCCAAGAAACAAACGAGGTTCCACCCCTACTAATAATGTGTGCAACTAGTCCCAGTGCTTGGGTGAAGAAGGGCTTCTCAAGTTATAGTTGTTATTTGAATTCCAACATCTAAGCACAGTTGAATGCAATCGAGCATATATTATTAAATATATAAAATTATTTATATATGTTTATCTAACAGTTTAAATTTTTAAAATAATTTATTAATCACTTATACTTGCTAGCTTAGGAGCTAGGATGCCCAAACTTGATCGGCAAAAAAAAAATATATTCTTTGGATATGTGAGACGGATTTCATGTACTTATCCTTCTCGATATTGAACTTCTATTAAAACAGAATTGACTATTGCTGATGTTTCATGAGCACAACAATAGCATTACTACTCTTAAACCACAGTTTACTAATTTTATACACATATAATATATTTAGTTAGTTAATCCAACGGTTATGAGCACAACACACATTGGCGCCAAATTTCCACTATTTTTTTTCTTTTTTGTCGTTTAGCAATTCTTAGCCTAATTTTCAATATTTAATGCTTTAAAAATATAATGTTTCTGGTTGACAATTAAGTCAATAATCACTTTGCATTTTAGTCTATGTTCACGTACTTCCTCACTGCAGTGGATCCAAGCTGCTTGACTATTTCAAGATGCTTCAGAGTTGATCATCCATGGCGGAAAAATGATGATACTTGTAAAAGATACTTCGATGATCTAATACATGATGGAATAAGATAATGATAGGGTGATAATATTTGGTTTATCGGTGGACATTGAGTCGTAATAGCTTATGTCTTTTAAGAATAAAACTTTAATAGCAATATAAATTAAAAATTCAAATGCAAGAAGGAATGTGCATATGGTTTCAAGTGTATTGACAAATAAGCAGACAAAAAACTCAAGAGTCTTAGCATTAAATTTTTCAAAAAATTACTTCATCTCGTGATCGAATTATACTCAGACAATTTTGCTAAGATAAAGCTTATATGTGATCATTCCTTTCTTAGGATTAACTTTGGCTTTGTGTTAATGAGAGTTAATTTATCTAGTCAGTCCTCCGCTTATATTTTATCTTGACTTAGATTTAATTCATAAGGATTCTCTGCTGGTGAGTCTTCTGTAAGTACTTTGTAAGCACTCGATGAGCTTGAGAGTATGCTTTAACCCTGTATGAAGCGGGCCTTTCCTTCAACCTAAATTTATGTTTATAAAAAAAAAACGTAGGTTTTGTTGGTAGTTATTTTTTTTCAAGTTTATCATCTTTATTGATATTGCTATTACATTTTTAATCTCAAAAGTCACAAGTTATTATGATTTAATGATTAACATGGAAGTGTGAAAAATAAATTATAAATTTTTATGGGATTTTTATAGAAAAAAGAGTATACAAATCTCTTAAACTTTGATAATTTGTAAATAATTTTTTAACTTTAAAATCGTCCTAAGGGTTATTATGACTTAATGATCAACGTGGAAGTGTGAAAAAGAAATTATAAATTTTTAAAGAAAAAAAAATATACAGACTCTTTAAATTTTGAGTCATTTACAAATTATTCCTAAAATTTAAAATCGTTTTAATTAATATTTAAATTATTACAATTATACAAACTAACATTTCCATTTACCTTTCATTCATTTTAAATTCTTTTTTTATTCAATTTGAAATGAATGAAATGTATATGTAAGGGTAGATTTGTATAATTGTTATAGTTTATATATTAATTCTGATGATTTTAAAGTTTAGAAGTTATATGCAAATGACCAAAAATTTAAAGAGTTTGTATGTTCTTTTTTTATTTTTAAATAATAAAAATAGATGAAAAAGAGCTGCAAAAAAGAAGAAAGAGGATGGAAAATTCATAGAAAATGGATGTTTGGTGTGACATGAGGGGACGAAGGGGGTTGGATGCATTGCAATATTGTTAAAATTGAATTGGATAGTGAACTTGTGAGACTTCCAGTTTAAGTTTAATTGATTTAACTATTGAAATTGTCTGGTTAAATTCGATGACATCATAAAAATAATTCACATATAAAAATATAAAATTCATAAAAAAACTTATAAAATGTAAAAAACAAGATTTTTTTAAATGAATTATGATTAGCTGATTTAAGCAGTTCAATTGATCAATTTAAATGATTTTGATTGTGTTTTATCTAATTTTGATTAGTTTAAACTGATCTGACAATAAATTTAATTATAAGACTGAATTATAATTAATTAAGCGTCTGATTTACAGTCTGATTTTGATAATGATAATGTGTTATGAATCAAAGGAGCAAAGCTTTGTGTGATTTATGGTTCTTTGTTTTTTACTTGTGAGTTGTGATAGATAAACATAAGAAGGTGCAGTGCAATGCCAAATGGTCACTTGCGGTGTATGTGCTTGGCTATATTATATTTATAAATATAAAAAAAAAACAACAGAAACAAGCATCGCTCTCTTGGGTTTGGAATGTACGTTATTTGTTTGTTTTGACGGACAAACAGAAATTCGAAAACATGTGTCGGTAGCATTATTATTTTAGCAACTTTTGCTGTCCCTGTCTTGTCCTCTTTGCCCTACTCTCCCTTTTTCTGCTTTCTGGGAAACTTCTTTAGGTCACAAAAATCACTCTCTGCACCCTACACTTTCTTTTCTTTTCCTTTCTTTCTTTCTTCCCCGAAATAAATACTGAAAATCATTTTGTCCGTTGCTCAACTTTAGTTTTGATGACTAGGAGTAACAGGGATTTGAGATTCAGACTTGTCGATTGCAGGAGAGGAGCTAAACTATTCCACTTTACCTCGTTGCTTTGTTTCAACTTTCAAGTTAATCAGTTCATCTCACTTTTATGATTTCCATTTTTGTAGAGAAAGGGATTTTCATTTTCATTTTCTTTTAGAAAATATGGCAAAGAAAATGACAGTTTTACAGTTTTTGGTGAAATAAAGTTTACATGATGGGGTTATCACGTTCAAAAGTTAAAGCCATCTAAAAAGTTTATAATGTTTCTTACATATTACCTATTAATAATAATAAGAGATTACTAGTAAATATCGAATAAAAAATCTTTAGATCAACCTTGTTTGATCTTATTAATTGAGCAAACTATCATTGACAAAAATAACAATGTTAAACACAAGTACTATTATATAAATATTCGTCATTTTTTGTGCAAATCTACAAATCTTGTAAAAAGGTTACTTTGATATCATAAGGATTACAGTACTCAATTTTTTTTTTTCATGAGAACCATTATTCATGAAGAATTGTGAAATAATTGTTGGTTATAATAAACATTTGAAATCTACCAGTTATAACGAGTAGCAAATAAATATTTAATAACTAAAAAAAACTTAGTAAGAAAGTGATCCCCTCGTAGGAATTGAATAAAATCATAAATAATAATCTTTTAGTACATTTTTAATGACTAATGCTAACTTTTAAGACATTGATGTTTTCTGTTTTGATTTTGTAAAATTTACATTAAGAATGATTACGTAATAATGTTATATTTCAATATAAGTATCCGTGTTAGGATTTATATTTTTATGTTAATCTTATAATTTTTTTTTTATCATAATCGTATGTATTTTATATTTTTAAAAATTTATTGTATTTTTGTTTATGTATCGCATATCATACTTCCAAGTGTTTTTTACAAAGGATAATCCAAATAGAAAGCTTCTTATTTTTTTTTCGTCAACCAAATAGAACGCCTAAGTCGTTGAGGCTTAAGCAAAATAAAAATGGAAACGTATAAGCAAGGACGAACCCATCACCCATCAGCAAAGATTAATTAGTGCCCATGAGCCCAAAGGCCCCAAACTCAGGCCCAACATGCATCACCCATTCCCATTCCTGTTGTTCATTTTTATTTATTTATTTTTTATTTTTATTCTGATCTAACTCATCAATTGAAGAGTTTATATGTCCTTAAATAAGTTTATTTTATGTTAAAAATTTATAATAGAAATGCTAAAAAGAAAATTTTTAGTTAAAAATATTAGTTTTGTTTAAAAATTAAACAAGAACAAACAAGTGTAAAAAGTTTCACATGGCATGTGCATCTTTTTTTTTTTAATTTTCTTTTCTCAAGTTTTCTACGATGTAATTAAGAAATATGATAGTTGTACTGATATTATGTGAGATATATGAATAATTTGAATTTTTAAAAATTATAATGAAATTTAAAATATTATCTAATGGCATAAAAAATAGATAAGGTTAATTAAGTTTTTAGTTTTTATATATTTATTTTGTATTCATTTTATTTTTTAATTTTTCAATTTGTTTATTTTACTCCTTTATTTTATTAATTACATTCAATGTTATTTTTATGTAAACCTTAATCTAAATTAATTTTTATATTGTGGCATTTTATGTTGAATTTTTGTTTCTGTCTAAAACAACCATAATTCTTTAACATGTTAATTACCATTTATTAAAATAATTTGGATAAAGAGTTATTATAAAAATAAGATTGAATGCAATTAATAAATTGAGGTACTAAAATGAATAGATTAAAATGTAAGAACTAATATCAAGAAAGAGAAAAAAATATAAGTATCGAAATTTAATGAAGGCAAAAAATGTGTAAATTTCATTATTCTTTGATTATTTTTATTTTATTTTAGGTGTTTTGATTTTTTTTTTCAAATTAAAAGGACAGTTGAAATGAATTCACTGTAACTCATTTATGATTCTTTCTTAGGAAATAAAAAAACAGTCACTGATATTAGAGATATAGGATAAATCACCATGTTGGTTCCGAAAGATTTTATCAATTTCATATTAGTTCCTTAGAAATTTTAATTTTATTCGTAATCCTTAGCATATCATTTTATCACTCAAGTTAATTTTAAAAAGATTTAAAAGTCAATCATATTAGTTCCTAAATAAAGATTAACTTGAATGATGAAATTATTTGGTCAAGGACTACGATAAGATTTAAATCTTTTAAGGACTAATGTGAAGTCGACAAAATCTTTCAATGATTAATTTGATTATTTAGTATATATAAGTGAAGTGATATTTTAAGGAGTTAATTGTTTTTAATAACTAAATTATGAATAAGATGTAGTTTTAAGTACCAAGTGTTATTTTTTCACTCAAAATTTATCTTAAATTTATTTCACGGGAAACTAAATTAACTTGCATTTTGTTTAATAAAAGATTATTGTGAAAATTAATTTGTAATTAAGAGAAAAAAATATAATAAATATACTTTTTGGTCCCTAAGAGATATAGGTTGTGTGCATTTGGTCCCTGAAAGTATTGTACTGTGTATGTTAGTTTCTGAATCTCTAAAACATCAAACAATTTAGTAACCTAATAGCATTCTAAATACTCACAGCATACACGATGATTATATTGAATTAGTACTTCTCTTTCTAATAGTACCAAGATAATAGATTTTAACAATATCTCTATCACTTCCGAAGACTTTTTCCACTTTTGCCTTCTGCTACTGCCTTTGAAGCCCTTTATTTATAGAGACTTTACGTATACAATATCGTAAATTTGTATGCAGATTTTTCTGCCAGCCTATATCCATAGTTGCCCACCATTTCTTCATTTTCAACCTTTCTGACAAAAAAATTTTCAAACTTCCCTCATAAATGCCATCCTCTATCTTCCATCTACCAATGTATAAATTATTTTTTGTCTATTTTTTTAGAATATATATTCTGACAATTTTTCCCCCTTAAAGAAATTTATTCTCGAATTTTAGTTATTAAGCACATACTTAGTGCATGTATGCATATATACATACCTAAATAGTTGAGGATACTGCTATTTCATTGCTTCTTCCGGCTCCTAAATAGCTTCTTATCTTTTATGATGTTACCACAATACTTTCACCAAGGTTACCTCATTAGAGCGTAACTTTTATGCTTGTTGGTCCACTATAACTATAGGTTGCTCTTTATAATTTAAATGTGAATCGACTTCAATTACTTGTGGTTAAAGAGCATGAGTCTCATCTAGAAAATACTTTCATAGCATATATACATGGAATATTGGATGAACTTTACTCAAGTTAGCAGGAAAAGCTAACTCATAAGCTACAGCCCCTCTACACTTTAGGATTTGGAAAGGTCTAATATATCTTGAGTTGTGTTTACCTTTCTTACCAAATCTCATTAAACCTTTGAAAGAAGAGACTCATATAAATACATAATCACCTTCTTCAAACTCTAATGGTCCTCTCCTGTTGTTAGCATATGCCTTTTGTCGACTTTGTACTGCTCTTAGTCTATCTCGTCTAACCTAAAATATTTCTAAAGAATCTTATATCAAACTGAGTCTCTAGAGAGTTTAGACTCATCGACCTCAAACTATCTTATCGGTAATCTGCATCGCCTCCAATATAAAGTTTCAAATGGTGTCATTTGTGTGCTAGATTGATAATTGTTATTGTATGCATATTCCATCAGAGGTAGATATTGATCCTAACTTCCTTCAAAGTGAAGTACATATGCTCTAAGCATGTCTTCCAAAGTTTGGATAGTCCTTTCTGATTGCCTATCAACTTGTAAATGGAAAGCAATACTAAACTGTAGTTGACTTCTCAAAATCATCTAAAAAGATTGCCAAAACTTGGCTGTAAATTGAGATCCACGATGTGAAATTATGGAAATTGGGACTCCATGTAATGATACTATCTCCTCCAAGTATAGCCTAACATATTGTTGAGCTGAGTAAGTAGTCTTGACTGGAAGAAAATGAGCAAACTTTGTTAGTCTATCAATAATTACCCATATAGAATCATAACCTTTTGAGATTTTGGGTAATCCAGTGACAAAATCCATAGTAATTCATTCCCATTTATACTCAGGAATCTTAAGGCTTTGTAGAGTTCTAGTAGGCTTTTGGTGCTCTGCCTTTATTTTTTGGCACACAAAACAATTGGCTACTAATTCAATAATATCTTTTTTCATGCCTTCCCACCAATAGATCTCCTGTAAGTCATGGTACATCTTAGTAGACTCAAGGTGCATTGTATAAGAAAATTTATGTGTCATCTCATGTAATTTTCTCCTCAGTTCTTTCACTCCAGATATTACAACTCTATCTTTATATCTTATGATCCTTTCTTAGTCAACACGAAAATCTACATCTTTTTTTTATTCCATTAATGCCCTTTTTAACTTAATGTAGGATCTAAGGCTTAAGATATCTTAATTTCTTGAATAAGAGTGGACTTCACCTTTACATTGGCTATCAAAGCTCCTGAGTTTAAAATTTCTAATAAAACTCTATGGTATAATATGGGATAAGCTGTCCATTGACGTTCTACTCAAGGCATTTGCTATCACATTGGCCTTATCTGGATGATAGAGTATGGTGCAATCACAGTCTTTTAAAAGCTTAATCCAACATCTTTGCCTTAAGTCCAAATCCTTTTGATCAAATATATGCTTCAAACTCTTGTGATCAGTGTAAATTTCACACTTCACACCATACAAATAATGTCTCTAAATTTTTAAGGCTAAGATTATTGCAGCCATCTCCAAATCATAGGTGAGGTAGTTTTGCTCATGCCTTTTTAATTGTTTAGATGCATAAGCAATAACTTTATCAGTTTGTATTAAGACACATCCTAAGACAAATCTTGATACATCGTAATACACTACAAATCCTTCAGATCCTAAAGGTAAGGTTAGAATTGGTATTGTAATTAAACACACTTTGATCTTTTGGAAAATTTGCTCATATTTCTCAAACCATTCAAGTTCCATTCTCTTTTAGGTCATTTTAGTTAATAGGGTTACTAAGTGAGAAAAGTTTTTCACAAATCTCCTATAATAGCCTGCTAACCCAAGAAAATTACATATTTCAATAACAGTTGTAGGTCTAGGCCAATCCAGAATTTATTTGATCTTCTTCGAATTAATACTTATTCCATCCGCGGAAATTATATGCCCCACGAAAGCTACACTATAAAGCTATAATTCACATTTTGAGAATTTGGCATATAGCTTATAATCTCGAATTTTGCAACACGAAGATGTTTCTCATTCTCCTCATTACTCTTGAAATATACTAAGATATTATCAATGAACACAATGATAAATTGGTCTAAGAAAGGCTTGAATACCCTATTCATTAAATCCATGAGTGTAGTGGGGTATTAGTAAGTCAGAAAGACATTACTTGAAATTCATATTGACTATACAAGTCTGAAATTTTGTTTTTGAAATATCTTCCTTTCAAATTCTTATTTGATGATATCTCGATCGTAGGTCAATATTTGAAAAATACTTGGTACATTGTAATTGGTCAAACAAGTCATCAATTCTAGGCAGAGGGTACTTGTTCTTTACAATTACCTTATTCAACTGACGATAATCAATGTATAGTCTCAAGGATCTGTCCTTTTTCTTCAAACAAAGTATCGGAGTGTCCCAAGAAGAAGTGCTAGGATGTATGAAACCTTTATCCAGTAGATCTTGTAACTGTAATTTTAATTCAGCAGATGCCATCTTATATGGAGGGACAGAAATAAGTTGAGTATTGTCCACTAACTCTATACTAAACTCGATTTCTCTCTCAGGTGGTAGATTAGTTAAATCTTCAAAGAAGATGTTTGAAAAATTATTTTACAATAGGAACTTGTTCAAAAGAGGGAGATCCTTGCTTAGTATCTTGAGCAAAGGCTAAAAATCCTGCACACCCTTTTTTTAGTATTTCTCAGCATTTAATGCTGAGATTAAGTTGTTTGGAACCATTCTCCTATCTTCTTGATAAACGAAGATAGGTTTTTCAGGTATCTCAAAGGATACTATCTTATTATGATAGTTCAGAATGGCATGGTGTGCAGACAACTAATCCATTCCCAAGATTAAGTTAAAGTCAAGAATCCCAATAATGATAATATCTACTTTAAAGGTCTCATCTTCTATCACAATATCACATCCTAGTAAGTACTCATTAGCAATAATAATATCACACATAAGAGTGGTCACAACTAAAGTTGTTTTTAACAGATAATTAGCCTTGTCAAGTTGTGAAACAAAATAAGGTGAAACAAACGAATGACTAATACTGGGATCAAATAATACTTTGGCAGAATGAAAAGATATTTGAAATGTACCAGTAACCACTGCATTGCTTGTCTGGGCATCTTGATGAGTGAGTTCATAAACTCTAGCTTGTCCTTTTTCTGAGATGTTTTGGCCTCTATAACAACTTCCAATAGGAGCTGACATAGCTAGTTTGACTATTGAGGTTGCAAGTATGACGCTTTTCCTGGGTCCATCTTCCTTAAGGGGACAATTTCTAACTAAAGACCCCATTTGTCCACATATAAAACAAGCTCCAGTCTTCTTTCGACAGGTACTGGTATGCCTGTTCCCACATGTGTGACATGGAAGAACTTTCCCAAATCTTGGAGGAATAGAAGAGGCTACTTGTGACATAGTCATTTGTTCTGATCTTCTATCTTGGTCTCGACCCTACGATATTTTTCGAAAAATATGATTAACGGCAGGAGTATTTTAGGTTCTATAAGGTGCAGAACCTTTTGTTTTTGCCCTTTTCTGATTTTGTTTTTCAACATGTTGAGCATTAACAACTTGGGTATAAGTCATTTCTTTGGTGATAGTCACCATTCTGAATAGGTAATCTTTTAGACCATTCACGAATCATTCAACCTTTATCTGATCAATTACAACTAAGTGAGGAGCAAAACGAAATAGTCTAATGAACTGCATCCCATATTCTGCCACTGACATAGTTTTAGATTGTACCAATTTTTTGAATTCACGTTTTCCCGCACTCCTGACACTTTATGGAAGAAAGCGATTTAAGAATGCACTACTAAACTAAGGCCAGGCTAGGGCTTCTTTATTATTTCTGCATTTAGTGTAAGAAATCCACCAATCATAAGTTACATTAAGGAATTGATAGCTTATAGTTGCACTGATTTGGTGGAAAAGCATCCTAATAACATGCACAATTGGTATGACTGCTCCAGGAATATATTAGGATCCTCATGATGATCAGTGCCTGTGAACTTAGGAGGTTTCAGATCTCTATATTCTCGAAGCATTAAATGCTCCTCTATCCTTGGTAGTGCTGTTACAGGATATGCCAATTCAGGATCGTGAACAGGTTATTTTGATATTGTTGTTGCCTACCCTCCAATTGCCTTAAAGCTTATTGCATATTATTCATCATTTCTACTAGTTCATCTAGTATAGTATCAACAATCCTTCCACCAGTCATTCGTCTGCTAAGATCTTCTTAATCATGTTCCCTTACTATAGGTTCACGTGGTCCTGAGGAAGCTTGATCAGAAAGGTTCTCATGAGAGTTCTCTAGAAAATTCTCAAGAGAGTTCTTAGGATGACTTGCCATAGTATTTATTAAAAAATAATCAATTTAGCATATATAAATATTTATAAAATAGAAAATAAATATACACGTACTTGATTGACATGGATATAAGAGGGATAAGTATCTTGCAAGCGAGTACCCTGGGTATACTACTTATGCAAGACACGTATCCCTTACTATTTGTAGTCATAGACCTCTAAACCATGGTCTAATACTAATTATGTCACATCCTAATTTACGAAATATGACTGGCTAGGGATTAGGCACCCCTTTCCCCAAAACCTCAGTTAGAATATGTAAAGAATCAATTAGGATCATGTTAGAAGCATGTAGATTATGTAATAGGACCATTGCATTATTTCTTTTTTATTGTACATTAATTACACAAGTATTATAAAATTCGATACGGAGGGCAGTGTAATTTCACTGACTCATTCTCACGAACTAAGGGTTTTTGTGATCCTTCCTTCTCTCAACATGGTATCTAGAGCCTAGGGATAGAAACCTAAATTTTCTTTCGCTTCTTTGCCGTCAGCGCTATTTTTTCTCTCTCTTCCTGTGGTTTCTATCTCAGATCTACACATCTTAGGTGTGTTTCTTCAGTAACCGACCTGACCACGACGTGTGTCTTCCCGAACCCGTCCCATCCCCGGAGCCACACCACCATCGGAGCTCCGATGCACTGCCATGCGCCGGTCATCGGAATCTGTCCAATACGTGTTTTCAGCACGCATGAGAGCGCATTTTGCCCTCTCTCTGGCCATCGTTTCTCCTGACCACTTCTTTGTGTGTTTTCCGGCCAAATCCAACCCTATCCACGTGGTTCATGATCTTCTAGTGGGTGTTTGGCTTCCCCACCTCCGTAAACCGCATCTACTATAGTAATTTTTGGGTCTTTTGCTTTCAACTCAGGTTCTTATTTTTTGAGTTTCTTGCAGTTCTGTGCCCATCATGTCCACCTTTGGTATACTTCCTTCACTGAAAAGTCGAGTATTGTCAATTCTGTAATACTGAGATCTCCAATCATCACAACTGAACCACTTAATAGTTCCAACTATCTGCATTGGGCTCTGACAATTAAACTCTGGTTTAAAGGTCAAAGATTTTCTGATCATCTGACAAAGAAAGCATCTAATATTCCTGCGGCTGATTGAGACACTTGGGAGGCAATTGATGCTCAACTTTGCAGTCTCCTTTGAAATAACATTGATTGTGAGATTCTTCCTCTTTTTCGATCGTATTAGACTTGTCATGAGGTGTGGACCAAAGCCAAATTGTTGTACATTAATGATATTCAGCGCTTCTATGGTGTTATTGCTGATATGCTTAATATTTGCAAATAAGATCAATCAATGTCCAGCTATTTGGGTCATATTTAAAGTGTTCGTACCATGTTTACCGAACTTCTCTCTATCACTGCTGATATTGCAATACAAGAAACGAACCATTACAAGTTGTTCATGCTTCTCACATTGGCTAGTTTGCCTCCTGAACTCGACTCTGTCTGCCAATAACTATTGGCTAGTGCTTCTATTCCTTCTATGGAGGATGTCTTTGCTCAGCTACTTTGAGTTATTCAGTCTATCCCTGCTCCAGCTGCATCTATTGGTGACTCCTCTATTCTAGCTTCTCCGTCCACCATTGCTGCTGCCAGTTCTGGGTCTCATGGTCGTGGCAAAGATCAACGTACACAGTACACTTATTGCCACAGGTTTGGCCACACTCGTGAATGTTGGTTCAAACTCCATGGGAAACCCCTTCGCACAGCTAATATCGCTTAATCAAACTATTCTGTTCCGGCATCTGACTCTTAGGACGTGCCAACTGTCACTATTCCAGCTGCTGCCTAAGAGGGTTATCTAGCGTATCAGGCTGCTCAGTCATCGACCACTGCCTTCGCTTCTCAGACTGGTAATTCTGTTGCTTCCCTCACCCATTCTGCCATTGGTCCATGGATTTTGGATTCTGGTGCCTCTGATCACATATCTGGTAACATTAGTCTTTTCTCTCATCTTTGTTATTCAACTTCCCTCCTTATGGTTACATTAGCCAATGGTTCTAAAACTATGGCTAAAGGTCTTGGTCAAATTTGTCCTCTACCCTCTCTAACTCTTGATTTTGTCCTTTATGTTCTGGGTTGTCCTTTCAATCTTATCTCTATCAATAAATTAACTAGCTCTCTTCATTGTTATGTTACTTTCACTAATAATTATGTTCGTGAGCAGGACCGGGATACAGGACGGATGATTGGCGAAGGGCTTGAGTCTCACGGGCTTTACCATCTTACTATACCTTCATCACCTGTTGCCTTTACTTCTGTTGTTTCTCTTTCTCTCCTCCACAGTTGCCTTGTCATCCTAGTATCTCCAAACTTCACCAAATGGTCCCTACATTATCGTCTTTATCATCTTTAGATTGTGAGTCGTGTCAACTTGGGAAACATGTTCGCACTTCATTTCCTAAAAGTGTCAATAATCGGGTTGTGTCCCCTTTTGATTTAGTACATACGAATGTTTGGGGTCCTAGTCGTGTTCCCACAACTATAGGATATTAGTATTTTATAACTTTTATTGATGACTTTTCCCGATACACTTGGTTATCTTTAATAAAGTCATGCTGAGATCTTTTCTATTTTTTAATCTTTTTGTACTGAAATTCGCAATCAATTTAATACTGCTATTCGCATTTTACGTAGTGATAATGCTCGTGAATATTTTTCTTCTTCTTTTCCCTCTTTTATGGCTTCACAGGGTATTCTTCACTAGTCCTCTTGTACTCACACCCCACAACAAAATGGTGTTACTGAGCATAAGAATCGTCATCTCATTCAAACAGCATGAACTTTACTTATTCATAATCATGTCCCTCTACGATTTTGGGTGATGCAGTTCTCACTGCTTGTTATTTGATTAATTGCATATCTTCCTCTGTTTTAAATAATCAAATTCCTTCATCTATTCTGTTTCTTTCTCAACCATTGTATTCCATTCCACCTCGTGTTTTTGGTTGTACTTGTTTTGTTCATAATCTAACCCTTGGAAAGGACAAACTTCAAGCAAAATCCCTTAAGTGTGTGTCTTTCTCGGCTATTCTCGTCTCCAAAAAGGATACAGGTGCTTTCACCTAGACAGTAACCAATATATTACCTCAATTGATGTCACCTTCTTTGAAGAGTCACCATTTTTCTCATCTTCACCTGCTGAGTGTTTTTCAGTGTTTGATGTTCTTCCTGTTCCCTTACTTGGACATCCTACCGAAGCCACTTCTTCTTCTCTACTTCAAGATACTTCCATGGTGGTACCGGTAGACTCTAGCCCTGAACTAGCACCTTTACAGCTCCTGGTCCTGCCTCCCACTAGTCCGCCAGTTGTCATTCGTAAAGGTATTCGTTCTACTCGTAATCCTCATCCTATTTATACCTTTTTAATCTATTACCATTTGTCCTTTCCATATTTTTCTTTTATCACCTCTTTGTCATCTGTTTCCATTCCTAAGACTACAGGTGAGGCACTATCCCATCCGGGGGTGGCGACAGGCTATGGTAGATGAAATGCAAGCCTTACACTCTAGTGGCACTTGGGAGTTAGTTCCGTTACCTAAGGGTAAGTCCACAGTTAGGTGTCGATGGGTGTATGCTGTGAAAGTTGGCCTTGATGGACAGATTGACCGTTTGAAAGCTCACCTAGTAGCCAAGGGATATACTCAAATATATAGTTTAGACTATGGTGATGCATTCTCACTTGTTGCCAAGATTGCTTCTGTTCGGCTTCTTCTATCCATGGCTGCCATGCGACATTGGCCTCTATTCAAACTTGATATTAAAAATACCTTCTTACATAGTGAACTTGCTGAAGAGATTTACATAGAGCAACCTCCTGGTTTTGTTGCTCAGGGAGAGTCCGGATTAGTTTGTCGCTTACATCTTTCTATTTATGGGTTGAAACAGTCTCCACGGGCATGGTTTGGACGGTTCAGTACAGTCATTCAACAATTTGGCTTGATCCGCAATGAGACAGATCATTCTGTTTTCTACTACTATTCTCCTCAACATCAGAGTATCTTTCTAGTGGTATATGTAAATGATATTGTCATCACAGATGACGATGAAGACGGTATCAATCAACTAAAACAGCACATCTTTCATCATTTTCAGACTGAGGACTTCGGTCGCCTTAAATATTTTCTTGGTATGCCCTTGATATTTTAGAGGAGACTGGCATGACAGATTATCGACCCGTAGATACTCCTATGGATCCAAACATCAAGCTTTTACCAGGACAAGGGGAGCCCTTGTCAGATCCTGGAAGATATCGAAGACTTGTTTTTAAATTAAACTACCTTACTATCACTCGACCAGACATCTTCTTTGTTGTAAGTGTAGTTAGTCAATTTCTACAAGCTCCTTATGATAGTCATTGGGATACTGCAATCAGAATACTCAGGTATATCAAAGGAGCACTAGGTCAAGGCTTTCTCTATGAAGACAGAAGATATGCCCAGATCATTAGTTTTACAAATGCAGACTGGGCTGGCTCTCCCTCAAATAGGCGTTCTACCTTAGGTTATTGCGTGATGATTGAAGGAAACTTGATATCTTGAAAAAGTAAGAAACAAGATATTGTTGCAAGATCAAGTGCAGAAGCAGACTATCGAGCTATGGTATTGGCAACATGTGAACTTATATGGCTGAAACAATTACTTCAAGAGTTAAAATTTAGAGATGTTAAGCAAATGAAATTGATTTGTGATAATTAAGCAGCTTTGTACATTGCCTCAAATCCAGTGTTTCATGAAAGGACCAAATATATAGAAGTGGACTGCCATTTTATCTGAGAAAATTTTTTATCTGAATACATCACCACTAACTTTGTCAATTCAAATGATCAATTAGCAGATGTATTCACAAAGTCTCTCAGAGGTCCTCGAATTAGTTATATTTGTAACAAGCTTGGTGCATATGATTTATATGCTTCAGCTTGAGGGAGAGTGTTATAATATGTAAATAATCAATTAAGATCTTATTATGATCATGTTAGAATATGTAAAGAATCAATTAGGATCATGTTAGAATCATGTAGATTATGTAATATGATCATTGCGTTATTTCTTTTTTGTTGTACATTAATTACACAAGCATTATAAAATTAGATACAGAGGGCAGTGTAATTTCACTTACTCATTCTCACAAACTAAGGGTTTATGTGATCCTTCCTTCTCTCAATAACCTCAATATCACATATTAAATTTAATGCATTTTAACATAAAATCATAATCACTTAAACTTCACCATGTCAAATATGTAAATATATTATCAAAATAACTTACACACACATAAGCAGTTTAGGTTTCATAATTAGTTATTTAAATTACAGACACTTAATATGTAAGACAAATGAACCCAACCTAATGATTGCAACTTCAAATATTCATGTCTTTACATCATCTCCAAAAAAGAATCTGTTTCACTTTAAAAGTGAACAGTTCTCTAGGTTGGAGGTTGAAGGTATAAAAAATTTTTATCAGGCTCTGAAAAGAAATATAAAAATGAGTGAGTTTTGCAACTCAGTAAGCACAAGAATACTCAAGTTCCACTAACCAAAAATAATATAAGTATACTTTATGCCGATAATAAGGATTAAACATCATAATGTACTATAATGCTTTTATCTGATAATCAATAAAAATGAATTCAAATTTTCATATATTGAAAAATATTTTCTTTCAAGAAATCCTTCTTCAAGGAAATCCTTTTCAACAAACAGTAATTTTTTATATGAATATTTTCAAGCTTTACTAAAAGAATAACTTAACATATGCATCAGTATTTAAATATTTAGCCCTAAATATTTCTAGCCGGGTATCGGCCAATCATTTTTATAACCCCTAGTATTTTTATCCTGAGTATTAGGCACACATAAATCTTATAGCAGAGTGGTCGTTTATTATACCATGGTATACTAAGGGTTTTTCTTAGTACCTCTGATATTCTCAGATATATTATCAAAATATTAACAGCATAATTTATACGGGTAATCATAGCATAAAATATTAAAATTATAAATGTGGATAGAAATAAATGTAATGTTCAAGATATATTGATGCCACAAAAATATATTTAACTCAAGATACCAAAATTCTACAGTAAAATATAGTAATTCAAAAATTGAAGTATTTAACTCTAAGCTCATAAATCATATGGCATATAACAATAACAGAATATAAATTATAGTAAAATCACTATCATAAGCTTTCAAGAAAAATTAAACAAAAGCAGGATAACATTAGGCTAATAACCCAAGAGCATTCTAAATACTCACAGAATACACAATGATTATATTGAACCGATACTACTCTTTATAATATTGCCAAGATAATAGATTCTAGCAATATCTCTCTTGCTCCGAAAGACTCTTTTTACTTTTGCCTTTTGCTGTTGCCTTCGAAGTTCTCTATTTATAGAGGCTTTACGCACACAATGTCATAGATTTGCAAGCAGATTTTTCTACCAGCCTATGTCCATAGCCGCCCACCATTTCTTTGTTTTCAACCTTTCTAACAAAAAAATTTTCAAACTTCCCCCATAAATGCCATCTTCCATCTACCAACGCATTAATTATGTTTTTGTCCCTTTTTTTTAGAGTATAGATTTTGACAATGGTATATATATATATAGATATATATAAGATTTTAGTAGTAAACATGGAACTTGATGTAAATCATAGTTATTTTGAGATCAATGGAATATATGGTTACTTTTATTGATTTGGTTCCATTTCTGTGATGCTATTTTCTTTGAATTCCTATTGTCACCTCTACTGAGGATGTGTCATATATATATGTATATATATAGGTGCACATATGAAACAGCAAAAACATGTCTCTTTTGTTGATAAATTACCAAAATAGTACATAATTTGTTATTTACAACACTAGTATTACCAAAAAAAAAAAACCATCCTAACTATACTTGTCAAGTAGCACTTCCAAACCTAACAACAGTTACATTATTTCTTAACATACAACACCAACAGAATAACAAAAATTACCATAAAAAACCCACATGCAAATTGTAATTTCAATATCAAATTTATACCCCTAACTTTTTTTTTCAACTTTATAATCAATCTCTTTTGTTGATCTACTTTTGCTTGAAGGTCATTTGTGAAGTGCTCCTGCTAATTCGTGGTTGGTTGGAGTATTGTGTATGCCTTTAACAATAGATGTAGCTGAAAATGTTTCTTCCACCCATTTGAAATAGCGATAATATAACTCCTCCTTTTGCAACCATATAAATATCAACAAAAACCCACATAATCATTGTCAATACTTAAAGAATGGATGGACACCTTGTTGATTCAAAGGCCTAAGAAAGATGAGGAAAGACCTTATCTTAAAGAATGGACACATTGAGAACTTCATGCTTTTATTTCCTCAAATGCAAGTCAGCAATGATAACCTCCTCTCATAGCTATAGAGATTTGTTGCCATGAAATCCACACTGAAACTACACCCACTCACTAAAGAATTTTCTATCTTCATCTTCTTAGGGTTAGGAACATTGAATTTGGGGATGAATTTAGGAAGAAAGAGTTTCATAATGAACGTGTCTTATTTCCTACATGGCAAATAACATACTAATAAAGCACTTAGAGCCCATTTAGATGCATTTTTTTAAAAAAAAAGACCTTTTTTTTTAAAAAAAAAGTACTTCAACACATTTTGAAGTATGTTTGGATGTAATTTTTAAAAAAAATAAAAGTTAAAAAAATTAATTTACCTATTTTTTTAAAAGCCAACAATCTCTAACTTTTAAAAAAAGTAGAAGGAGAAGTGATTTTTAATATAATTTTATGACAAAAATATCTTTTATCTTTATTAGAAATTATATTTTATATCCTCTTTTTTTCTTCCTTGTAAACCTTATTCACATAAACCTCTCTAGGTAGTTCTATGAATTACATTTTAAACAATGCAATTTTAAGCTATTATTCCCTAATACCTGAAATCGAATTCTGATCTCAATGACTATACCACTTAGAGAAAGTAAAATAACACAATGTCAGTAACATGTTATTAAGCCTTTGAATAAACAATTGACATATTTTTATTACTTTACGTCTCGTTTTCTATGCATATTTGAAAACCTCACCGTTTTTCTTATGTTAGCACATAAATCATATCTAACATATCATAACTCATCATATCTTATATTTGGATGTGTTTTTCAATAAATTTAATATAAATAAAATACTTCTATTCTTTTTTATCTAAATGAATTTAAAAATATTTTTATTATTTAAAAATATTTCTTGAATATTATATTTAAATATAAAATTATTTTTTAAAAAAATTTATTAAAATATGATATATAAAAAATATTTTTTTTATAAACTTATTCAAACGAGTCCTTAACGTGCCACATTACCTCTTTCTTTAGGGCTGTTCTAACTATTTGAATGAAACAACTAAATTATTAGATGTTTCAATAATTCACTTTCTAACATGCACAATGCAATACTTTTAGGAACCAAATACACACAACCCATATCTTTGGGGGACAATAAAAAAGTGTAGTTATTAAAAAAAAAATGTGTCTTTGACTTTTGCTTTCCTCTAGAGGATAAAAAGTGAGCGTTCGGGTTAAGTTCTTGTATCCAAGCCAGATTTTCCCCCTTCTTTGCCTTCCATGCTCACATCGTTGAATATCAGACGAATCATCACCTCACAGGGTATCAGCCTATCTTACTCTTCTCCGAGACTTCACTCAACACTACCATTGCTGCAACTTCCACCGCCCCTTGAAGCCGCAAAGCAAGAACCCGTTGAAGCCCTCACCAAAACCCAGCTCAAGACCCTTGTTCTCAATCAGCACAGCCATGGCAGGTTCTCCAACCTCATCAGAAACGTCGTCGCTTTGCCCAGTGTCCTCTTCACTGCCTGCCAAAACCTCGCTACCCCACAAACCCAAAGTGCTCCCTGTTGCCTTTCTTCACCCTCCCTTCTTGTCTCTGTCTCCAAAAGGTTCTCCCTCGAGGAGATGGGTCGGGAGCTCTGCGAGAACAGGTTCGATGTGGGGGCTTGTTGCGTCACAATAATGCCCTCGAGCAAAAAAGGGGTGCCTTTGGTTCTTCCCAATTTGAAATTGAAGGTCCTGATTGAGGCTATTAGGATGGTACTGGAAGTGGTGTATGATGAACGGTTCGTGACATTTGCTTACGGTGGCCGGGTGGGAATGGGGCGGCACACGGCTATAAGGTACCTGAAAAACTCAGTAGAAAATCCTAGCTGGTGGTTCACTGTGTGCTTTAATCGTCAGAAGTTTGGCCATGGCCATGTGGATAAGTTATGCTTGTTTATTGAACATAAAATAAAAGATAGTATTTTGATTGACTTGATAAAGAGGTTGTTTGAATATCAGGCTCTGCAAATTGAATTGGGTGGTAATTGTCTGGGAATGGGGTTTCCTCAGGAATGTGGTTTGTGTTCAATTTTGATAAATATATATTTCGATGCATTTGATAAGGAAATTCAAGAAATACGTCTTCAGGAAAATAAAGAAAATCCCAAATTGGATCCTAAGCTAGTTGTTTCAGCATCTGGTGTCTATTACAAGCCAGTGAAGATATATGCTGTGAGGTACTTGGACAGGATACTTATTATAACATCAGGGTCAAAAATGTTGATAATGGACTTAATGAAGAGAGTTATGAAAAGTTTGGAACTTAGTTTGGCTTTACATGTTGATAAAGTGAATACAGCTATTCATAGTGCTGTCTCGGAGAAGATTGAATTTCTTGGAATGGAATTACAGGCTGTTCTGCCTTCAGTTTTGCACCCACCTATGTCAGAGAAAGCAATCAGGGCACGAAAGAAGTACCTTAGGCAGAAGGAAGTTAGAGCTCTTGAATTGAAAAATGCTAGAGAAAGGAACAGAAAGAGATTGGGGTTGAAGATATTTAATCATGTTTACAAGAAGCATAAGCAAAGTGATGGGTTCAAATTTGACTTTAATATTGAAAACGAAGTCCAAGAAATTTTCAAATCTTGGGCAGATGAAGTAGTGCAAGAGTTCTTGGGGAACATAGATGAGTGTCAGGAATGGCATCGAAGGCTATCAGCTGGTGATTTCCTTTCTTTAAGACACATTAGAAATCAATTACCACCTGAGCTTGTTGATGCATATGATAAGTTCCAAGAGCAGGTAGATAAATATTTGAATCCCATAAAAGCTAGGAAAGCAATAGAGGAAGAAGAAAGAAGAGCAAAGGAAGAGGAGGAACAAAAATATGCAAGAGGAACAGTTGAGGATTTGACACGGCTCTGTATGAAAGTTGATGCACCAATATTACTCATAAGAAAGGCTGTGAAGTTGGTTGGTTTTACAAATCATATGGGTCGTCCAAGGCCAATCGAATTCCTTGTTGCTCTTGAGGATACTGACATTATCAAGTGGTATGCTGGCATAGCAAGAAGGTGGCTTGATTTCTTCTGCTGTTGCCACAACTTCAAGATGGTCAAAACTGTTGTAACTTATCATTTGAGGTTCTCCTGTATCTTGACATTAGCAGAGAAGCATGAATCCACTAAAAGTGAAGCCATCAAGCATTATAGCAAAGATTTGAAAGTTTACGATATGAATGAAAATGAAGAAGTGCATTTTCCCACAGAAAGAGAGGTTAAGATGATGGGAGATAGAAATCTTTCAGATCCAAAACCTGTAGATGGGGCTTTATCTTTGGCTATAATAAGGTTGGCATCTGATGAGCCTTCATCGCATTGTATTGCCCATTTCTGTGACAGGACAACTACAGTCTTTTATCGGGTCCATTTGCTGCAAAACAGTTTGAATGTGAATCCATTGGAGAAAGAGAAATGGGTGCAAGGGATGGGTGCAATTCATGAAAGCCTAAATCAAAAGTGCCTCCCTCTCTGTACTGATCATGTACATGATTTGTACATGGGGAGAATCACTCTTCAAGACATTGACTGTTCCTCGTGTGTGGATGTGGACTGACTGTAGCTTGCTGATAATCCATTTTTACTTTGATTGCCATTGCAATCAATGAAGTGAGTGCTTTATACTTAAATGAATTTCATTTTATCTTTTTCTCATTACCCAAATCCTGGATGATCTGATATTTATTATTTTCTTGTAAAATGAGCTACCAAATTTGAATTTTGTTGATCATAAGTAGCTGAATAAAGTCAGTCTGGCACTCTCTGAAGTAATTGCTGACCTGTCTCCACTCTTTGATCAAGTGCTGCAGTTTGTTTTTCATAGCTTTATCTTGCTAGCTTAGTCCCAATCTTTAAGTTGATTGCTTCCTAGGCCCGAAGAAATTTTTTTTAAAAAAAAAAGAAGAAAAGTAGGCTGCTTTCTAATTGTTTTTCTGCCTTGCCATTTAACATCTATCTTTGGATAATCTATGATGAAACTTCCCCCTCCTTCCCCCCTACAAAACAAACATATAAAACTGTAGATTCTTCTTCACTAGTATCTTCTATGTAAGTTTATGTGGAAGTTTACCAAAAACGAGTTGTTGAAGATGTATCAGTATTACCTGGGTTCTCTTCCATTTTCCCTTTGTCTTTGAATAAAAGTGCTCTTAAAAACTTCAACGGATAAAACCTTTGCCTGTGCTAATGTTTGCTTTATTTTCCTGTCTGGTCTCATACATTACTCTGCAATTATTGAATCAGCTAAAACTAATGCACATTTGTTTGATTCCTTTTCTGATATCAAATAATATTCTTATCTATGGTGCACATTAGCTGGTTGAGGCTCATTGTTTAGTAGGTCTATGCCTAGATTTCTGCATATCGATTTCTTTCTTTGTCTAGTTCTTGTTATTATTGCTTGATATTTGTTTTCAGTTTCTTTTTGCTCTTACAATTGCAGGCGTTTTCTTGTTGGGTTTTTTAAATTGGCTTAATTATAGGAATGGGTTCAGCATTATGAGATACTGCTCACTCTGGTTGTATTATTTCCTGTCTCTTGCTTTCTTTCTCTGTATTGATATATTTGTTGATTAAATTTGTGTCCTGAATAGATTACAAGTTTTGTTTATGTGCTAGAGACTCTGGCTTGATCGGATGGGTTACATTTACAAAGTTGTCAATGCATGCCTCCTAACTCCATGTCTTCCTTATTTACTGACTCAGACTTGTGCCTGACACATAAGATAAGCTCCAAAAACAATGGTAAGTTATGGCATCTTTCTATTTAATGATTTCATATTGCTATCATACTCTTTTTCCAAGTGTTTCAGGAGAGTATTGTGACAATTGACACTACATTTTGCAATCAAATTTCAGGCCGTCCAAATAAAATGTACAATGATGCCTTGTTGAAAGCACACTGTATACTGGATTCATGTCACTCACAGAAGATGGAAGCACACTGTACTGCAAAATAGACTAGAATTTTTCTTTTGGTGAAAGCAAAAAACATTTCATGCTTTTGGTGATCATTGATTTATCCGTTGTATTTGGTCTTTGGCCTAGCTGCATCTGACTTCTTATGGAGCTTGCCTTGCTTCTTTAAGTGAAATTTTTCTTGATATCATAGTTGAAAATGGATTTGTAAACATAATGTAATAACTTTCATCAGTAATGTGGATAGCCCAAACATGGCGGCTTCCTCTCAAACTTCAGTATTTCTTTTTTTATTAAAAACATGCTATTGAAATACGAAGTACTTTCACATAACGTAGTTTCAAAAATCATTGGCTTTTGGGAGAGTTACAATAAATTTAACTAGCACGAGAAAATGCAAACTTCATTTCGGAGGACACACTTAGGTACGAAGGTTCCAAAGCTTTTGTTTTTGTTTCGTCGAAAGGGATTAACTTAGGTACGAAGGTTCCAAAGCAAAAACATTACCGTTAAACTACATGCCTGATCCGCGAACAACCCATTTTTAATGATAAAGAGAGCCCCAAAAAAATAAGTGAAGGTACACCGGCCCGTTTGGGTTGGAGGTTAGAATGCTATCGACCCACCAACCCGCATTAATTGGTAGAGAAATAAAAATTAGAATTAAAGAAATTTATAAAAATGATTATGTATTTTTTTTTACTAAATTCTTAATTTAGTCTTTTAAAAAGTATGTCAATATTATTTTAGTCTTTTAAAAAATATTGACATTAATTTAGTTATTAAATCATAAAAGATAACATTATTTTAGTTTTTTTAAAAAATTAATATCAATTTGATCTTTTAATTATCGAAAAGTATCATTAATTTCAGTTTTTTAATTATACGAAATTGATATCAATTTAGTTTTTTAATTATACAAATTATATTAATTTAGTCTCAATTCATACATAAAAAAATAATTTTGATATTATCTTTTATAATTTAATAACTAAATTGATGTTAATATTCTTTAGATGATTAAAATAAAGTCGACATAATTTTTGAAAGATCAAATTAAAAATTTACTTTTTTTTTACAGAAAAAATGATTATGTATTTAAACCAAAACAAAACAATATCATCTACTGCAACCTATAATAATCACAATTGTAACAATAATGTCTAGTAGATGTCTCTACAAGTCAAAAAAAAAAAAATTATATTCCAAATTAGAGTAGTGCTGCTTTGGTAAGGGTAACTTGGTCTTTTAAGGTATGCAAATTTCACAAATCATTTATCTTGTATTTGGAATCTTTAAAAAATAAAATAAATTTAAATTAAATTGAATTAATTTAATATGATAGTTTGGAAATTAATTAACACTCATTATAAAATGAAATTAATTCTTATTCCATAATTTTTTTTAAAATTTAAAATTAAATCAATTCTAAAAAAAAAATTCGAAACATAAGAACAATGATTACATAAAAGCATTTGTCCAAAACAAAGCAGGCAAGTGGATTTAGAACTTTCTCAATTTTGTACAACATATTTGCAACTAAAATTAAAGGGTAATGCTTCTTAACGAAAAAAAAATTCAAAGGGTATAATGCTTCACACACACAAATTTTAGAAATAAAAACTCAATCTCTCTTTCCTTTGGCGTTGAATTTATTTTTAAATTGGTGTAAAATCACACCCACACTAAATTTTGCGTTGAACTCTCTCTTTTTCATTCTTTTTGCTAATATAGTACTAAATTTTTTCATATTTTTAATTATTCCGAAAATCATTAAAGAATTACTTCGATTATGTTTATGCAATAATTTCTTTCTCATAATACTTTTCTTAATTGACAAATATTGCCATTTTGTCATGAGTTTACATATATATGAGAAAAAAAAAACACTCCAGGCCAAAATGTTGTCCAACATTAACCGCATATATAGTGTTGTTTATGCGTGGTTCATAAGCCCTATCTGGTAATTAGCAGTTTTATTACCTTTCTGAGGTATCGTTTTCAAACAGCAAAGTGTCACGAATGATCCAAACATAAGAACTATTTTGCACCGTTACATAGGTTTTTTCATAGGCTAAACTATATGAAACAATTTCAAATTCTCATTTTTGGAAGCTTGCCCTGTTTTGTCCACAACATAATGCATTCAACTCAATTAGTTGAATTGATGCAAGTTTTGCCAACAATGGAAATTTTGGCACAAGCACAGATCTTAAATGAAAACCAATTTTAATCTAAGCAGGATATGAAATAGAAAGTAGCATATGAAGATGAATGTAACGGTAGTAACTAAGAGGAAGGTATATTAAGGTGGTAACCGAATCAATGAAAATCTTCTAGTTTATTTGAATGCTTGAATTAGTTTATTTTGTATTCTTTAATCAAAATTTTAGTGAGAGAATTTTTGAATTTTTTTTTTAAAAATAATTATTTTCCAAATATCCACTAACTTGATTTTGATCACCACTATCAGTTTGTTACACAGTATAAGGGATGAATAGTATAGTATAACTAATATTATTCACATTTAAGAAAAATATTATATAACAATTTATTTGTTCAAAATAATTTTATCCAGCCTTGACTGTATAAAATTGTAAAAAATAAAATAATTTGATCTCTATCTGTTATATGCTCAAAACTAAATAAAATTAGTTTGATCAAATATTATGTTATATAGTATCTTATATAAACATTATATAAAGATAAATAATATTAATTATATTATACTATTCATCACTTATACAATGTATCAAAAGAAAAACATAACTATAACATACTCTTTTTGCATGAGCTCTACGCAACTGCAACAAGAAATTACATTTGTTGTTTTTTTCATTGTGTCATATTTTCAATAAGTAATTGATTCAAAAATAGAACTTTACTTTTTGTATTAAAAAATATAACTTTATCATAGGGTGAAATGTATCCGATATTACTTAGATCAATGTTGTCTTTTACTAAAAAAAATAGGGACTTGATGGATTATTCCAATGCTGTGTGTTGTTTTATATTATTATTTGGTTAGAAGACTACAAATATGAGCATAATCATTTCCTGCTTAGTTATATAGCCTATATAATACTACACTTCTCTCGATGACTTTTTAGTATGTCCCCTTCAGCCACTTCTGTAAATTATACCGTTATAATTGTTTAAATCTGAAGAGTTTTATTTATTCAAGAACTTTACTTCAATTTTTTTTTTTGTTACTTTTCAATCTAACTCCTACATAACAATTATAAACACTTGTGCTAGAATTATTTATGCAAGTATTAAATTTCTTTTCTAATACACACACACACTCACTCACTCACTCACACACACACACATACACACACACTAATTTTTTTTATAATTTTTTTATAGTTTTTTCATCCACCCCAATCACTTAAACAATTATCTTCTAACATACAAGAAACAATTATCTTTTAACATACAAGTAATCCTTGTTATTTAATAAACTAAAATCTATAATCACAAACAATGAGTATATTTTTTGGTACAGTTTTTAATTTATGCACAGTTTGAAATATTTTAAAAAAGAAGATAAAAAAAACTACAAATGAACTTTATATGAAATACTCAATTTTCGTTTCAGTTTTAATGGAATACCAAATTGATACTTTACTTTAAAATTGTAATTAATATTTCTTTTAAATAACTAAATTCAATTATAATCTGCTAAATTTTGTTTATTAGGCTAAGTATTGTCCCTTCTTTCCATCCTAGGCTTTTAAAGAAAAAATTCTCCAGAAGAAAGAGTAAAATTTTAAAAAGCAAAGCATATATAAATAGTAAAATTTAAAAAAATATTTATTAACAAAACGAAGACAGAAAAAAATTAGTCTAATTAATAATAATAAGACAATTTTTTAGAAAATTATTTAGAATAATTTTATTTTTTTATTAAAAATAATTTCAATTAACCACATATCTTAAAAAGGAATTAATTTAATTTTTTACTTAAAATAATTTCATCTAAATTGTATTAATGTTAGGTATACCCATCCTAAAAAGAAATTTAGTTTCTAGGATCAGGATATAAGAATAATAGTTTCGTTTAAATTGTATTAATATATAGTAAAGATCATTTAAAGTTTAATTTACATATTTTAGATTGTATAAAAGATCATTTAGAGCAATTTCAATTTTTTACTAAAAATAATTTCATCTAAATTGTGCTAATATTTAATGTACATATCTTAAAAAGGAATCAATTTTAATTTTTTTCACTAAAAATAATTTTATCTGAATTGATTTAATGTTAAGTGTATCTATTTTAAAAAAAAATTTAATTTTTATGAGTAAAATATAAGAATAATATTTTCATTTAAATCGTAATAGTATTTTTTGTTCTTACGAGGCATACTTATTTGTACAAGCTTATCAAAAAATATCTTTTTTATATGAGTTTTTCTTAAAAGATCTTTTAAAAAAATAAATACTATTTTATGTTTAGGTACAATATTTGATAAGTATTTTTTTAATATTTAAATATCTTTTTTATGTTTTAAATTTTCTTTTTTAGAAACATAAAAATCTAGCTTTTTAAAAAATACTTTTTTGTTTAAAAAAAGGTCTTTTCTTATCAAGAAAAACACAATCTAAATGGACAAGTAACATTGCTCGTTGTATTGAGACTGTCTCTTTTCATAAAATATTTTTCAATAATATTTGAACTTATAATATTGTAAGTAAAGCTCATTTTATTATAGTTTCGACTTGTTTACCATTTATCCATACTTTATAAGTATGTATTCAGTTTACTTATCTTAAAATCAGAAAAGAAAATTTAAAAAAGTAGAATATAAAGATCATATAAAATTTAGTATATATATTTTAGACTATTTAGGATATCATTTAAAGTAATTTTAATATTTTTAATTAAAAATAGTTTCATTTTAATTATGTTAATATTCAATATACTTATTTTAAAAAAGAATCAGATTTAATTTGTAGAAAAAAAATAATTTCTTTTGAATTGTCTCGTTTAACATACCTATATTAAAAAGGCATTTAATTTTTTAGATTATTATCTTAGAATAGTAATTTTATTTAAATCATATTAATATCTAACATATTTACCTCAATATCATGAAAAAAAATTTTAAAAAATGAAATATGATAATTATAATTTTATCTAGACTGGATTAATATTTAATATATATTATCTAATAGTATTTAGTAAAGTGTTTAGTGTATTTTATCAAAATCAAATAATATTTATTAGAATCAAGTTAATTATATTATTTATATTTACTATGTATAAAAGGAATTCCCTTATTTGGTTGCCATTTTAAACTTTTCAAAAATACCTATAATAATTTCATAATACTCATATTTTAATTTCCTAATCCTTATTCATTAAAAACTGTTTTAACTGTCTTCGTAACTAACAAAACTCATGTTTACTTCTTTTCCTATAAATAAAGATAAAATTGTAAATGTAGACATTTTTTTGATAACTGTATTCTACAATTAAAACTTCTTTTAAATATAAAAAAATATTTTTTTACATACAAAATTATAATTAATTTGAAATAATTTTTTTTTCACAAAATTATTTTTATTTAAATAAATAATTAATAATTATAATAAAATTATAATAAATTAATTTATAAAAAAATTATATAAGTAAAAATAAAAATAAAAATTGAGAGGGATGATAAAAAGTTATTATATTAATAAATTAGTTATCATACAAAATTATAATTAGTTTCAAATAAATTTTATTTTTTCACAAAATCATTTTTATTTAAATAGTTAATTAATAATTATGATAAAATTATAATAAATTAATTTATAAAAAAATTATATAAATAAAAATAAAAATACAAATTGAGAGACATAATAAAAAGTTATTATATTAATAAATTAGTTATCATATAAAATTATAATTAGTTTCAAATAAATTTTAATTTTTACAAAATTATTTTTAATTAATTAATTAATTAAAAATTATAAATAAATTAGAATAAATTAATTTATAAAATAATTATATAAACATAAATATAAATATAAATTAAGAGGTACAACAAAAAGTTATTATATTAATAAATTAGTTATCATTCTTTGTCACGTATCAGTTATATATTTTATATTATTTAGGTATTTGTTTAGAGTAATTTAATTTTTTTATTAAAATCTTTTAGTTTGAATTTTGTTAATATTTAATATATTTAATTTAAAAAAATTTTAAAAATGTAATATGTAACATATAATTTTATTTAAGTTATATTAATATTCAATATTTTGAAATTATAAAAAAGATTAAGAGTACAAAATTTTACAATAATAATATTATTTAAATTAATTTAGTATTAAATATATTTTATTTAACAACATGTATTGGACTTGAAATTAATTTTTTTTTTGGTCTAACCAGTATTCAGAAATTTATTAAGCTTCTCCTAATTTGATTCGAATCAAATAGATTATTTACGTGAGATAAAAGTTCTCTTAACAGAATTTTTTTTCATTCACATTACTCTAACCCGAAATCTTCTAAAATTAATTTTATTATATGAATAGAAGAGATACGGCCATTTTCATGTGGCTCGTGCCAACTGTTGCCACGGTGATGACGGTGATATAACTTTGCCGATAAATGAGGAAAGAACAGAAGCAAATGCAGAAAGAAAAAAAAAAAGAAGTAAATTTCACCGATCTGAGGCTTTAAGTTGAAGAAGGCTTGTTTGCGCAACTTCAAGCTCATCTCTCTCTATCTATCTTACATGCAGCTGCTTCTTCTCTGTTTTCACAGTCTCTGAATCATTGCAAGGAAACCCAGTTGAGGCATTGAAGAAGGAAGAAGGAAGAGGAAGGAACAATAATGGGAGGGTTTGCTCTGGGTTCTGCCTTTGATTCCAAATCTGGGCAGCTGATAATGGCGGCTTTGCTCTTGATGATTGTCTCCTTTTATGCGGGCACCCTTTTCGGAAACAATGCTCCCCTTTACGTCTCTCAGCTTGCCTCCCACTCTTCTTCTTCCGCTGCTCCTGCTTCCTCTCCTGGTAACCTTTTTGTTCAACTCAAGTTCAAAGTTCGTTTCTTTTAATGGTTTTCTTGTTGGCATTTATTCTCCCTTTCTGTTTTTGGATTTGGGCTATGTCGGTTTCACAATCTTTTTCGTATCAATTTGTAATAATGACTCAAATCTTTGTTGTGTGTCTCTCGGCTAATTTCTAGTCAAATGGGATTACTAGCTGAACCAACAGGATTTTGAAACTCTCTGTGTTATTCTGTTGATTGGATTGGATGCTTCCTGTAGATGACAGTAGCAAATGGGGTCAAACGAAATTTCCTGGGCAAGCTCACTGTGAAGCTGCGGCTTTTTTTTTTTTTTTTTTTCGTTTGGTTAATTTAAGTTTGTTTTGAAACTTTCCAAAAATCTCAGCTTTAGATTATTGCTTATGTAGTTAATGCTGGTAGGACTCTATGCCTGGAGGCTGGAACCCACGTTAATGTCATTAAGCATCTTCAAATTGTGAAATTCAAGTGAATGAATAGGAGTGTCTTGTATCTAGAATGATTTTAATGCTGTCAAATCCAAGCACTAGAACCTCTCCCCCTCCAAACGTTATCAATACGTATATTCTATTTAGAGTCAACTGCTTTATGTCTTGAATTTGTTCATCTTCCATGAGATGCAAACGGTTGTAAATTACACTTTTGGGGAGATATTACTTGGTGTCTCATTTGAAAACTTCTGTTAAACCTTGCTGTCTAAAAATTGCTGCTTTGTGATTGATATAAAAACATTTATAACTCTTGCAGGCTTTTCCAGATTTAATAACAAAGTTGCTCTGACTTACCGCAAAACACCCCTGCTAATTCCAGAAACCGGGATGGATATATGCCCTTTGATGTTCAATGAGTATATTCCCTGCCATGATATTGCCTATGTGTCAACATTGCTCCCAAACCTTGATCTTTCTAGAAAAGAAGAACTGGAAAGACACTGTCCTCCACTTGAAAAGCGCTTATTTTGCTTGGTTCCTCCACCAAAAGATTATAAAATACCTATCAAATGGCCTACGAGCAGGGATTATGTTTGGCGAAGTAATGTGAATCATACATATCTTGCAGAAGTCAAAGGAGGCCAAAATTGGGTGCATGAGAAGGATCAACTCTGGTGGTTTCCTGGCGGTGGTACCCATTTCAAGCATGGGGCATCTGAGTACATAGAGAGGTAGCTGTAATTGACTTTTTGTTTGTTCCCAATTTTCTTTTTATGAGAGCCATGCTGATTGTGGAAATAACCTTTTCAATTAGAAATTATACTTTAGTTCTTTGAGAAACCAAATATTCTTTTTATCTATGATCTTATGAAATTAGCTAAACATATAATATGAAAACATGTGACAAATTGATTGTTGCTAATCATCAAATGACATGACTGCCTGGGATATGGTTGTCTTCTTTCAAAATTGTATCATAGGGATCCATTTAATCAAGGGAAAATTGCGGTTGGGCCTGTGGAATGTCGATCTATGCTTTCAAGGCTAACTTTTGGGCTTATGGTCTTCCTGTGCAACTCACAACAGAAAATTATCTATTCTCTGCAAATTGCAATATTCAGGCCATAGCTTTGTTGAAATTTGTGATTCAATGAAGCTAATCAAACAGACTGAAACCAGATGCAGCCAATTGGTCATAGACTTAGTTTTATTTTTTAAATATATATTTTGGGATTTATTATAGTGACATCATTTTTGAGTAATCATTTCAACTTATGGTGTAATCATGTTGCTTGGTGCTCCAAACTACCATGAGCATGGAATGGCTTTATATTGTGTGAGTGATTCAATGGTTTTCACTAAAGATGCTAATTTTGGTTTCCATTTCTTAAAATTTTCTCTCTTTAATGGGTGCTTTGATTCTTGTGGCTTATTTTTTGTTGATTGAAATGTCCAAGATGTAGTTGTTAGTCATTTAATGGCTTTACACATGCAGGTTAGGGAATATGATAACAAATGAGACCGGTGATTTGTGTTCTGCGGGGGTAGTTCAAGTTTTGGATGTTGGTTGTGGTGTGGCCAGTTTTTCAGCTTATCTTCTTCCCTTGGATATACGGACAATGTCCTTTGCCCCCAAGGATGGTCATCAAAATCAGATTCAATTTGCATTAGAGAGAGGGATTGGTGCAATGATTTCTGCCTTGTCCACTAAACAACTACCATATCCTACTGGATCATTTGAATTGATTCACTGTTCACGGTGCCGTATAGACTGGCATGAAAATGGTAATTGTTTTTCCTTATAATGTTTATATATTGGCATTGGATTGCAGCTTGAAATTGATAGTTACTTTTCATATTGCCATTGGAATGTTGTTTGTATATATTGGCTGATGACGTGCTTTATTTATAGTGGACAACAAATGAAGATGCAATTTGATCTATCTATCAAATAATGTTTTGCTCTAAAGTTGTTGACTTTTGTTCTCTGTTTTGCTATATAAAAAAGTTGCGAATTAGGTTGATCTCAGGCCAACCGGAACATTGCAACTCATTGTTATAGTAGTCTTTGGGCCTCTTCTTAAAATTGATTTCAATTGTTATGTTTTAAATGTGTCCTTCACTAGTATGCGTTGATATTCATCTCTATTCTTTTATTTTTGGGGCCACCCTTCTATGTTATAGCCATCATGTAGCTGTTAAAAAATGTGAGATTCTACATGTGTTCAATTGGGTCTGTGCAAACTGCCATTTTCTGTTCATACTTCCTTAGTTGTAGAAGTATATTTAATATATGATGCTTTTGAAAAAGCTGTGGGTTTTAATAATTCAACTGTAAGGATGTTCTGATCGAATGAAAGAAAAAGAAATGGAAAAAGCAATTTAGCAAGTGCTGACATCATTATTCATAATTTAGTTTAGATTGTTAAGCTTAGAGATGTTCTTCCCATAGTTATCATCATCATCATTGTTACATTTATAGGATCATCTGGTAGAATAGGTGCAATGTATTTTGCTGATGGCTGTTAAAGCACTGATGGGTTTAAAACCTTGCCCAATCGGACCCATTTATTACCTCTGTTCTGAATTTAATCTGGATAACTGGTAGAATAGGTGCAATGTATACTTGTCGAAGCTACAAACATTGGTGGGGTTAACCTAATGTAACTGGACCTGTTTAATTGTTTGTTGTTAATTTATTTTGTTTTCTTCAGATGGGATTTTGCTGAAAGAGGTGAATCGCCTTCTTCGTTCTAATGGGTATTTTGTTTATTCGGCTCCACCTGCTTATAAAAAAGATAAAGATTATCCTGTCATTTGGGATAAGTTGGTGAATTTGACTACGGCAATGTGCTGGAGACTCATTGCTCGGAAAGTTCAGACAGCAATATGGATTAAAGAAAATACTCAGTCATGCCTTTTGCACAATGCAGAACAAAAGCTTATCAATGTCTGTGATGCTGCTGATGATTCTAAGCCTTCATGGAATATCCCACTCAGGAATTGTGTACAAGTTAGAAATTCTGAAACAGATTCTTACAAGCTTCCTCCAAGTCTTGAGCGCCTTTCTGTGTTTTCTGAGAGCCTGAGCAAGATAGGTCTGCCCATTTTCTTTCATATAAGAGGAAGAAGCTGAATTCCATATTTCACACTTCCAATATTCTTAAATTATGCATTTCCCACCTTCCTAGTAGTGATGCCTGGTAGTGGTTAAATACACATGCAAGTGCACACACAGAGCATAGATATCTTTCACAGGCTTTTGGTTCAAGTGGTCTTTAATAATGGTCTTGGTTTCAAGTCTCAGACAGCAAATTATAACCTTTCTCACACTCTGTTAGAAATTTGCATGACACTGATTCCAATGTGTATGCTTCTTGATGCATATGCTTTTCTAATATCACAGAGTTCTCTCAAATGGGTTATAGATACTCAGGCCCTAGCTTTTAATCAAAGGCAAAATCTGCAGGAGAGCAGAAATTAACCATTGCTGTCATCATCTTTTGATTGCATAGTGGGAACTTTATCAGTTGATGCTATTTTAAATTTTTAATGCTTGTTTTCCTTAAGTTGTGAATAATTTTGTCAAAAAGCTTCGAGTTAGGCAAGAACATAATTTGACTTGCATAAATGATGAACCGAACTAAAAACAAAAACAGTTTTCAAGTGTAGGATCAGCATAACAAGAAGTGCTCCTAATATATTGTCTGAATAAATTTATGTCAAATTCTATTGATATCTCATATCAATATAGAAATGCATTTTCTGTTCTATGTCCCGTTTTTTAATGGGTATAAGTAAGCATTTAACACGTCACAAGCAGGAGGACACCTATTTTTAAGTATGCTACTGTAAATTATGAATAATTAGTCATATATATAAAACAAGCATTACTCTGATGTATTCAATAGTCCTATCAATCTAATGGGACCCTTTAACTTTCAAACAACAGGTATAAATCGAGATGAATTTGCAGCAGATACTCTCTTCTGGCAAGATCAGATTCATCATTACTGGAGGCTGATGAATATCAAGGACACAGAAATACGCAATGTGATGGATATGAATGCCTTTTGTGGTGGATTTGCTGTCGCATTAAATAACTTTAATGTTTGGGTAATGAATGTAGTTCCTGCAAGCATGAAGAACACCTTATCTGGAATTTATGACCGGGGACTAATTGGAACTTTTCATGATTGGTATGATTTTACAACTGATATCCTAAATACTATTTAACATGTGTATTTACATTTATTATTAGTGAGCAGCAGCTAATACAGATATCTTCACATCAGGTGTGAGCCATTCTCAAGTTATCCTCGGTCATATGATTTTTTGCATGCCAACTACCTATTTTCCCACTACAAAACCCAAGGGGAAGGTTGCTTATTGGAGGATATCATGCTAGAGATGGATCGCCTTATACGGCCACAGGTAATCTCTTTTCTAAAGGTCTATTTTGGTGATCTGATTATGAAATCAAAGTAGAAGTTCAAGTGACTGAAATGAAAATTATGATTTGGTCAAATCTAATCTAAATGTTTATGTATGTATACAAATGTGTTTGTGTGCTTTCATGAATGTATGCAAAGACATATTTTGCAGAAATGTCTGAAGCTGAAGGTTTGATCCTTCACCTTTTGCCCTTTAATTAAAGTAATTACTGTTATAATTACAACTAAAATCAAAGATTAAAAGGAAAATGATGTTTAAACAGTATACCTTTATTACCGCATAGTCTCAAATGGTTAATGTCATCTAGTTAATTGAAAAATTTAATTGCTAGAGCAGCAAAGGGAATTCTTTTATATTATAATATCTCCAGATGTGTAATATGCAAAAAGAGTCCAACAAGGGAGGAAAATAAGTTTCATTTCACTAACCATATGATCTTATGATAATCTCTATTTTGTGCTTGTGATAGACTATCACTAGGGTGCTTCTGGTGGAGATAAAATTGGAATGACCCGAAATCAATGTATGCCTGGTTCATTAGGAGAAAATAGACATGAATGGAAAAGAGATTGATTGCTATGTGTACCTTTGAGATAATATATCTTGTTAACTATATATTAGTTGCTATAACCATAAACTTATGGAAAGCGGTACTCTGTAATAATCTTCAGTTTGTCATTGAAAAGCAGCAAAAATGGGTGGTAGAATGGGGAGAAAAGACCAAATGTATTCTTAAATAAATTTTACTACCTCATTTTTCCATGCATCCCATGAATTGATCCCAGATAACTTTGAAGTTGGCGTGCAAAAGTCACATATGGATCTTCTTATGCTGACATAGTCATACCAATTCAAAAAAAATTGCACTAAATATGGTCCTCCCAAGCATATCCAAATAAATATTTTAAGCATACCATGAAGAACCCAGAAAATGGCATAGTAAGGAATGTGTGAAGACTGTGTAGCCATAAGCTCAATCTGCCTCTATTGAATTAAAGCATGAGGAGATGAAAGTTGCGAGACCATGAATGTGCACGGAAATCCCTGTCAGACTTTAAAAATTTAATACTGAAACTGCCTAAATCCAATTAACTATGGGTAAGAGATTAGATTTTTAAGTTTCCTGAATTCAACCAAAAATTGCAAGCATAAATAGCACAATTCACCTGGATCCTGAACTCTTAGGATTGACGTTTTCCTTCATTTTGCATAGTTGCTTTATATTCTAGTCAAGGAGTTTTCCAATTTTATACTTCTGCTATTTATAAGCTATGTTCTAGTAATTATTGACCAATGGATAACGTTAATCTGCAGGGATTTATTGTCATTAGGGATGAGGAACATATCAAGTCAAGAATCCAAGAGGTAGCCCCAAAATTCCTGTGGGATGTGGAATCACATCTGCTAGAGAACAAAGAAAAGAAGATGGAAACTGTTCTAATTTGTAGAAAAAAGTTCTGGGCAATTGTCTAAGGTGATTTGCCCTTAAAAGCTTTGTCCACGTAGAAATTGTTTTTAACCACACGGGTTATTTGTAATCTTAAAGTTCTTCTGTGTCTGCTTTGTTCATTGCTTGATGATTAATTTATGTAGATGTCTAGAGGGCACTCAATATGTACATGACTCCACTTTCAGTTAATCTATGAATAGAAAATTTTATTTTCTCCCCTTGCTTCAACCTTTGCCTTCTATTTTGTCCTCTCTGCGTGAGCATGTTAGAGATAAACATATCAATCTACAGTCATTTAAGGGCTTCTCGTAAAACTTTAAATTTTTCGGATGCTTTGTTTACATGCTTGCACTCGAAATCAATTAGTAATTACTTCCGTTAATTGTGTATTTAAATTAAATTTTGTCAATTTGATTTTAGAGTAACATAATTTTATAAACTTTAATTTTAGTTAAAAGTGAGTTTAAGTGATTTATATTTAGAAAATTACGTTCAACGCGAAAATAAAAAAATTACTTCAGACCAAATAAGATTTTAAGATTAAAATTATGTTTGAAAAATAATACAAATGTCAAGACAAACAAGATATAAATAAGTAAAAATTTATTTAAGCCTTCAAAATCTATTTAAGTAGTGTAAATGCTTTGAATTAGAGTTTGTAAACTTGATTTTGAATAAATTTAATTTTGTTAATTTGATTTTAGTCAGAAGTGATTTTGAATAAAGTGATTTATGTTTGAAAAAAAATTACATTTAACTTAAAAGAAAAAAATAGTTACTTCGGACCAAACAAGTTTTTGACGTAGAATTATGTTTGATAAATTATGTAAATATAAAATAAATAAAATAAAAAAATGAACAAAAAATGTTTAAGCACCCTAAAATCCTTTTGAATTGAGCAAATGCCTATCTAAACACATCCTAAATGTCATTGAATAAGGTAATGACAAGTTTACCAAAAAAAATTAACCGGAAAACAAAATTGCCTCTAGTCTAAAGTATACATTCATTGCATAGGAGTAGCATTCGGCCCTAAGAGCTCAACGCAATGTATATGGACATGGCCCGCCCCATTGGGCTCATCCTATGACCCATCCATGGGGAGAAAGTGCATTCTAACATGGATTCTGTCTGCCGATCTTTTTTTTGCCCCTTTTTTTTTTCTGAGGCTAAACAGTAGATAAAATTTAGATTATGCAGAAAGATAAACACGAGCAATATAAACAGTTCGGCTGCATGCTTTTGCCCAAAGTTGACCACAGCATGGCACCATAAAAACTGAAAAGTCCTCGCAAGTGCAGGGTAATAAGGTAAATCCAAGTGTCAGCAAGGTGGGCACTGGGCAAGGGAGGTTTTGACTGTGGCAAAAGAGATCACATGGGACACTACAACGAAGCTGACATGACAAGACAACCCAACCCTTGTCTCCCCCGCCTCTGCTATTATTTCAATTAATAATTAATACGTTGAGGCAGACCAGCACCAGATATTCTGGGACTCGAGCGTTATTAAGGTTATGCTCTTGTGAAATTGCATTTTAATATTTTAGTATTAAAAGATTATATATATATATATATATATATATATTAATATAACATTAATTATTTTTATTTTAAAATATATTTTGTGTGTTTTTTAATTATTTAATATTAAAATATTAAAATATAATTAAATATAATATAATTTTAATGACATTTTAAAAGCATGCAAGAATTTATTGGCCAGCTGGCCTCCACCGTCTTCTTCTGCTTCTAATCTTCTCCCCCTTCAAGGGTTTTAAGGATTCAGTACTGCAAGTCCATGTTGGGTTCGTGTTGTCAATTGTCACCGCCAGAGGAAACACAACTACTTCCCTTCCTCTCTTGTTAAATCTTTATGGCAATAACTGAGCTCAGAACAAAAATGTAACCATCACAGTTGCTTGAATAGTCATCATTTGCTATACGAAAGTGTGGATTTCCGTGAAGGATTTTCCTTGTGCTCAATTTCATGACCAGTGGGTTTGGTTCTGCCCCTCATACTATTCCTAGCTATGGCCATTTTGAAAGGCTCTCTTCTTACATCCATGTTTGATCTGAAACCAGAAATGTATAACAATGATCCATTAGAAGAAACAAAGCCTTCATTGTACGTGGAGTGTAAATATTAATTATAAAGGAATCATGTTTTTAAATTATGATTCGTAATTATAATTACGATTATAATATTATTATTATAAAAATATCTATTCTATAATTATAATTTAAAATTATGTCATGAACTAATTACATACATTACAATCCTCTCCAATAGTGAGTTATAAGAAATAATCATACTACTGCTTTTTTTGCCTGCAAACAACCATGTACAATTGAACTCATGGAAGATCCGCTACTGTTCTGTAGAAGACTTTCTTTGTTGAGTCCAATCAACAAAAGAAAAAAGAATGTTTTAAAATCTTCAGGTGCACACACATTAAATATATGCTTATTCTCCACCTGCCAATTTTGTTAATTCTTCGTTTCTTTCATCCAATCCATAGAGAAAAGGATCAAGCCAAATCTTTTTCTCTTTTGACACAGTTAAAAGCCTTGTGCTTTGTAAAAGATAGAGGAAAAAAAAAGGTAATACATATTATGTACAATTAATTACAAAGGGAAAATTCATGGTGCCATCTATAGGTCTGACAAGAAAGGCCCACGTGTCCAGTCATCAAAGTGTTGGAATCTTTAATAAGGGGTACGGCATTGATTCCTTTGCTTAGGAGGGATGGAATTATACCTTCATTGTGTTGTTTTTCTCTTCCTGTCTATTGATAAAGTATTTTATATGGATGTGCATTTCCTATGGAATCTCATAAATTGAGTATATGTTTGATTTATATTTTGATTATATAAATTTTAAAATAATTGATATTGAAAGAATTAATTTGTGTTTGAAAATAATATTTTAAAAGTTAGTTTAAAAAAATTAATTTTGTTTAAATAATATAACGTAAAATTTTTTTAGATATTAAATTATTAAAAAAATATAAAAATAACCTCGACTCACTATAAGTAAAAGTGATTTTTATGACATTGAAAAGTGTGCAAATGATTTTGTTGCATGCTTGACAACTTCACTCATTGTACAAACTAATGGGAGAAGATCCAAAATCCAAAATCTAAAACAAATTTAACCTGAATTTGGAGAATTCTAGTTTTGAAAGAATATATCTTTACCTATTTTACGTTTGGATTTAAAAAAAAAGAAAAGAAAAAGAAAAAAATGTACATGCTTGATTGGTTTGTCATCAAAAGCACTATAGCAGTGAAAATAATTGATTATAAGAGTAATTGATGTATTTGGCTACTTTTAAAAAAATAAATTCTCACAAATTTTTAAGTTGGAGAATTGATTTTGAGAAGTATAATTTTTTTTTTGTTTCTCTGGTGAATAGAATTAGTTCTAGGTGTTGGACCCATAAAATTTTCAAAAGTATATCTATAATTATATTTCAAAAGTAATTCTATTTCATCATCCAAATAAAATCAATTCTTACAATACTTTTGAAATATCATTCCCAAGCGCAAATCAATTATTTCAAACAACAATTCTTTAAAAATCAATTCAATCAAAATTTAAACCAAACAGGCTGAGAATGAAGTTAGTTCAACTGGTAGGATTGAGCTATGCATGTATTCTCAAAAGTCTTTAATTTGATTCCTATTGGAATCCCTCATTGATAGTCCTCAAAATAAAATAGCCTCCCTTCTCATTAAACTTTATCCTATCAAAAAAAAAAAAAAAAAACAAGCAAACCTGAAATGAGAAAGGAAAAGAAGGCAAATGAGTTAGCCCCCGTTAGCCTTATTTGATGGGTTGGCTCTTGGGTTAGTCCCAACTCACATTGAAGTGGGTTAGGGCATAGATTTTGGCAATCCATATAATAAGTGAGCTTTTAAGCTTACAAAATTTCAGCCCATGTGGATTAAGGTTGGGTTATTAGATTGGCTTGAGCCAACTTGTGACATGTTCTATCCTTAAAATAAAATGAGGTAGTCTTTCTTTTTTCTTAAACTTTTTCCTATAAAAAAAGAAAAAAGGAAAAATATGCAGACCCATAATGAGAAACGAAAAGAAAGGAGATGGGTTAGCCCTGGTTGATTCCTGAATTAGTCACAGCTTACGTTAAGCGGGTTAGGGCATTAATCTTGACAATTCATATAATAAGTGAGTTTTTCGATCCTAACTCACAAAATTTCAGCCCATGTGAACTAAGGTTGGATTATCAGGTTGGCCAGCCCATTTTAACAATTTTAGCACTTGGGACTGTCAAAACTCAAGACAATGTGTCATCCACCTTTGAAAGCATCAAGGTTCTGATCTCTCTGTGTTAGCGGCCATCAACTATCAAGCCAGTGTGCTCACAAAATTTTAATCCATCTTAGTCCTAATTTTCAATTATTTTTAACTGATTCATTAGATCTTTGTTACAAATTGTCAAAAGGCAAACAAACAATGCACTTACAATTGCGACTACCACATCTAAGTAGCACCCCGTTTTCTTGCCGATGTGAGACAATTAATTACTACAATTATGGATTTATTCTGCTCTAAATTAACCGTCTACTGCTTGAGCGGAGTCCTTTCTCTCTCTTTTAATTTGAAGGTCACTGACCTAAACGCTAATTGAAAATGAAAAAAATTTTAAATTAAAATTTTTAGATAATTAAACCTCATATTATTTTACACATTTTTTTTAATTAAATGAGTTTAAAGGAAATTCAATTCCCTCCTCTCATTGGCGTTGTTCGAGGCTCACTCTTAAAAAGAATTGCTAAAGTCGGTGGGTCTTCTTTTTTTTTTCGTTTTAGCTAAAAACAATTTTTAAGTACTAATTAAGTATTTTTATTATAGTTTTCAAAGATGTTTGCTGTAATATCTTAAACTGTATTAATTTTTTGATTAAATTTTCTGCTTCCCTGCAAATATAATCATATCACTCAGTTATACTTATGTAGATTAATTATTCTTAGCAAACAGGTTGACCATTTCTTTTATTTATCATTATGATTCTACTAGTTAATCAACGACGTAATCAATAACATAAATAACAAAAAAAGTGAAACTTGTAACGAACTGAAAAAATATATTCGATTTTAGCAAAAATGTCGAGAGGAAAAAAGAAAACAAAAGCACATAGGATGCCGATTTGATCAAGGCTTGTCCCCAGCTAGCAACTTACCTTATATGTGGGCAATCTTTTTTGTTTTGCTTATCGAGAATTCCATTGTTAGATATATCAAAAGTTTATGTTATATATGTGGATATTCACAAATTTTCATGTTAATGAAATATTAATTTATATTCCATTATAAAAGTTTATTTTATGGGATCTTCCGCCCCTATTCATCATGTGTTTCACGTTGTATAGCTTTTATGAGAGAGTTTTCCTCAGTCATTTTGGCCTTAGTTTTGATAAGATTCGTATGCATGTGTGTATATATATTATTAACTAATAGGAGGGAGATATATTAGTGAGAGCACATGAGATTAAGAGGAGAAAATCTTAAACATTCATACAAAATTCATTAGTCAGGGTTTGCTCTATTAATATTCACTCTTGCTAAAAATTTATTTTCACCAAATTAAGGATAGTGTTTTATAAATACAAAAACTTACTCCTTTCTATACCATTAGATTTACTTGTGAATTTGTTCAAATCAAAATTTTTATGCACAAATCTTCATGTAGTGTAATGACTATGCACATTTATTGTCTTTGTCTCCTTTAAATATTACTCATCCAGCATTATCTCTTATCAATTTACACACACACACACACACACACACACACACACACATATATATATATATATATATGTCTTTTATAGAGAGGGTATCAATTGACACAAATATACAATAAAAAAAATTACACTATCAAATAATTTTAAAAAATTAGATGGACCTTTCACAAAATTATCATTAGAATAAAAATTCCCAACATATAAGTCATGCTGATAAAAGTTTACATTAATTCATATTAATTATTTTGTATTCCAATAAATATTGAAATTAACATTTAATCTCATTTTAAAAATTAATGGATTATCAAGTATATTTGATAAAAAAATTTAATTTTGATTCACTATCAATATACATTTTTTTTACACTATCATCTAATTATGTGCAGACACATTATTAATAAAGTATGACTTTTCAAATAGTTATTATTACATTCAAACTCTTTCTGATAATACATGATTGGTTGATAAAAGCTTTTATATTGATATTAAATCAAAATTAAATCTTTGATCAAAATATATTTTGATGTTCAATTCATCTAAATTTTGACATATAAATTTATGAATTTATTTTGATTCTTTGGCACTGTAAAATATGTCTTATACAATTTACCTAAGTTAAGCATATTAGTTATTTCAATAATATGACTTTTTTTTTTGTTGTTAGTATAAAAATTTTATATTAACAATGAAACAAATTTAGAATAAAAAAATTAATTCTAATTCAACTATATATCACATCAATAAAAATATAATTTCAAATAAAATTATTTAATGATACAAAGAAAATGTATACCAATATGAAGAGAGTACACAACCATTCCTTGAAAACCAATGTTCTTTCGATATTACAAACTTATTTTACTTCATTTCTTATTGGATAGTTATCTCTTTTATATAATTCCTATGTTCTCTTCATGTATAATTATCAAGTATCCTAAAATATCCCACAAAAGACCAAGATTAGGAACACAGCTTTTGGAATAATTAATCAACTTTATAATATAAGAGTAACAAAGAAATTAAAGATACTTTTCAGTAGACTTAACTACTCCAGTCAAACACAGTTAACAAGTTCATTTACTTCTCTCCCTTCAGTTATAAGTAGATCTGCCCGTCTTTTCCAAAAGCATGCACTTTGAAAATTTGGGGTTAATTTTTTTCTCCTTTTAAGTCGTACTATTAGCTAGGTAAAAGAATATGATGTTCCTAAAGCCCTTAGCAGGCTTCAAACAAGTGTGACCTACCACTTTCCAAATTTGATAAGCTCGTATCTTTTTTTTTTTTGTTGGGGTGTTTTTAAAGCTAAGAAAGATGGATCTTAATCCTCTTATTTGAGGGATAAACAATTGTATATTGTGCTTTTTTTGAAAACCAAAAGTTAAAATAGAATCATAATCCATTGTAAAGGTGGGAAAGGGTGGCCAAAGTGTCAAGGATTTGCAAGATCAAGCAAAGTATCAAGTATGTTTATATTTGTTATTTGTTTGCCTAAATGGTCAGGCGGCTTGGCCATCCACTACTTATAATGGCAAATTGGTAAGCAAATCAAGCAATCCATCTGGTGGGGCTCAACTTTCTGCTTGTGACTTTTTCTTTTCTTTCTTGCTTTATTAATTAGTGAGAGGAAATAGGTATTGAATTCAAGAAGATATATATTACCATAAAGTTAATCAGTATTCAAACGTTTAGATATTGACAATTGTCCCTGTCAAGATTTTAAATTATGGTAAAGCAATTGCATTAAGGTCACGATCGCATTGTGTTTGGTGCGGGTCAATGTAGACTGATGCAGAATGCAATTATAATGTGTTACGAAATGTTACGGCCACATCAGATAATGCGATCCACAATTTAAAACCTTGTTCTCTATGTATTTAAAATTCAACTACATAACATCAATTTTATATCCTTTTCTTTTAACCATAGATAGGGCATAGCCTCCAACTCTGTTGCAATAGGTTAAAAATAAAAGATAAACTCTACGAGGTATATTGATATAAGCTCTCGTAATTTTTTCCTTCCAAATATTTCGCCTCTAAAAAATTGGAAATAAAATAACCAAGGGAAATTAAAGAGAGAAAAATTCAGCAACATTTATATAAAGAAAGAAATATACCTTTAATCTAAAGAGGAGAAAGTCTGTTTGTCTCTTCCATTGAAACTATAAAAATTTTTTAAAGAGCAAAACATATATATATTTAGCAGCAACGTAAAAGACAGTTATCATCAACTTATGGAAGCTTTATATCAGGCAATAATAACTATGGAAAGTTGAAAATTTTTGAAAGTTCTGTGTCTGAAGTCTTAACCCACTTGGGCGTGCTCTGGTTTCAGCCTTTCAGGTTTGTAGTGAGTAGTCTTCACAATTTTTTGGGATGGGGTCGTTCACTAGTCTGTTGCAGAGATTTCAGAATTGGAAATCGACGTAGCCACGCTATGAAGACAAGTACTGTATATACCATCACATAGTCAGTGTTTGTCGACAAGAATGGTTAAATTTCAAAGTATGTGGGAAACTGGGAATATATCGCGAGGAGGGAGCCCATATTTAGATATATATTCATTTTTTAAAATAATTTTTAGTAAATAAAAATTATAAAATGAAATATATATTTTTGTGGGATAATGATTGTTAGGTGATTAATTTCCCTCCATTTCTATCCAAAAAAAGAAAATTTAATTTCCCTCCAATTATTTCCATTAGCTCTATTAGGCTATAGATAGCTGGCCCTGGCCTACTTTAATTTCTAGTATGCTTGGGTGTAAATAATTAGCAAAAGCTATGTCAGCTAGGAAATCAATATTAGGATAAATAGCTAATTTCATGAAACATTTTATTTATTACCATGATCATTGTTATATTTCTATATACATATTTTTTAAAAAACTCAGTTTAAATGAGTAAGCAATCATATATCATTTCCTCTTTTTTTTTTCTATATTTATTTCTAGGAATGTATTTTCTTTGTTTTTAAACAGAATTAGATGTAAATCTTTAACTTAGTAAGTCTCTAATTTAAAAAAAAATTACAAATCCCTATCTATCCCATCAAATGATAAAAGTTCTCTTGTATATACTGTAATTAAGTAGGATAAAAAATACAATCTGTGTCTGATCAGGCCAATGGCTACATAACTCTCTTAAGTCTTAACTGCAGTTAACACTGTGGGGTCAATAGGAAGACACCGAGTAGACCAAAAACTGTATTACTGTAACACCGAGTAGACAAACAACTGTATAAGAGAGAGAGAGAGAGAGAGGGGAAGATAGATCAACTCAATGACAATCTGAGAGCAAGTAAAAGGCAAAAGGAATGAGAGAGACTTCAACTTGATAGGAGGAAGAGACATGTGAGTGAGTATACGTATGTATGATGCTATGATGAACAATTGAAGATCTCTCTACCTTCAATACTCTCTCTAGCTAACTATTTGTATTTTGTTGATCCCATCTCTTTTGTTTTTAATGATCGTTCCTTCTGATCAGTGATCACTCATGAGAGAGAGTGAGAGATGGCACGTGGAAGTCAGTGCCATGCATGAGACCCCTCCCTCCAAAATAGTACTTTGTCCGTAGCAGCAGTAAGTAACTGTGCAACATCAGGGGAAGAGAAGAGAAAGTGAGGACTTTTGGAAGGGTTAGAGAAAAAGATGGGCTGAAATTATGATTTCAAATTGCCATTTCGACTGTAATAGCAATGACAATTATAATTATATTATGAATATGAAAATTATAAATAATTATAAAAAAATATAATTAAAATAATTATAATTATAATTAAATTATAATCGTAAAAATTCTTATAATAATACTATTACAATTTTAATTACAATTAAGCATCGTAATTTAAAATTAAGATTGAAACGAAGGTAGTGTGGAGGTGATGGGTGAGAAGCAATGGGCCTTTAGGAGACAATGTCCTAAGGGGAATGGTACGGATGTTAGCCGTTTTTGGGTGAAAAGGGTGGAGGCGAGCAGTGGGTGGCTCGTCCTGCGTCCGTGATGGTGGCTCAGAGTCAGACGCTGAGAAATACAAGAAGAGGGGCAGTGTCCGTGTGTGGACTCGTCTGTCCGTTGCGATGCCTTTGGCTTCTTAGCCTTTGTTCGAAAGGTCAGTTCAAATGTCCGGCATCACATCCTTCACATGCACTCCTCGTCTTGTCAAATCATTTGGAATCATTAAACTCCCATCACACCTTTTAACTTATTATTTCGTCCCACCACCTCCACCATAAAATTACGCCCCCCCCCCTCCCTCGTGTAATTTTATTTTCTATTTAACGATCACTTTTCTTTGTTTTTTATCTTTTTTGTTTAACTTTTCTTTCTATATATATATATATTTATATTATTGTAGTTCCTTGTCAGCTCTGACTCACATGATAGCTAGAAACCAAAATGAAAAAAAAAAATAATGCAGCTGAAAAGAATGAAGGTGTGCAAAATCATCTAATAGAGAGGTGAGTAGATAATCTTCCCAAGTGAAAAAGGTTAATTTTATATGAACGATGGAAATGCATTGACTTAAATTTCTTGTCTTGGTATCACTCAACACTCGTGGATACGATCGGCTGGCTAGCAGTAAGTTGACTAGCTAGGAGTCCTACAATGTTGATATAATAATTAATCATAATGAGGACTTTAAGGATGTCATTAATTGGTATTGATTCTAATGAGTGTTTCCTTTTTCTTTCTTTTGCCAAAGACACTTATATGTGTAGTCTCAGTTGTTAAATCAGTATCAATAAGCACGAGGGATATGGAATATCAAATTAGGGATATCTTTTTCTATAAACTACCCCTACCCCTAGCTATGCCCGTGGACTTGTATGATTCAAAATGAATGTTAATTATTGGTTTTTTTGTTTATCGAATTATTGAAAAGTTTAGTTTTGATTCATTATCAGTATAAATTTTTTTATATTATTATTTAATTATAAGTTATTAAATTATTAAAAAATTTGACTAATATGACATTTATCTAAAAAATCAAACACTTAAAAATATATGATTAGATGATAATGTAAAAAAAATCTTACAATGATAATATGTCAAAAATAAATTCTTTTTTAAGAGTTTAGCTTTTATTTACTGTCAGCATAAAAAGTTTTACACTATTATCTAATTATGAATTGTCAAATTATTGAAATAAAAGTTTTATATTATCATCCAAGCATTAACTATATGATTTTTGCTCAACTAATAATAATTCTTATAAGAAAATAGCTTCTCAAATCAGCTTTTGAAAAATACTTGGCAATTTCAAAGTCACTCCCATGTTAAGCTTTGCTAAAGCAATAAGAAGGGCACTGATCATTGGAGTACCCTACTCCATTCCAACCTGACTAACATAAACCATTTGAAGAGTAGTTGGACGGGCTGGCGACAAGTGGAAGTGGTGTTTGAATTTGGCCCATTATATCTTTATTTGAGGCTAAAACTTCACTAATGCGTGGTTTCTCAATAGGATAACCACTTTACCCCATCGATATGCATTTTTTTTTGTGATTCATACATATAATGCACCCTACCCACGAGGCATTGGAGTAACAGTAGTGAACTACATTTTTATGCTAAAGAATTTTAGTTCGATTCTTGAGAGTTATATATTATGAGAAGCTAATATCGTTTATTACTTTTGGCCTAAAGATATTAGGCTCACGAGACAATTCAAATAGATCAAACTTTATATAAATATTCTTAATTCATACCTAAAAAATAAATACATATAATGCACCCTAATTAAGTTAGCAACTTTTAATAACTTTTCCATTCACTTCCTAGTGAAAACAAGGTACATTTTATATGTGCTTGCTTTAATTATATGAAGTTTCTTTTCATAAAAGATGATATGTTTGTTTGAGTTGGATTATACAAAGAATTTATTTATGTTTGATAATATTATTTTAAACTTAATTTTGTTTAATTGATAAGATTTTAAATATTAAATAATCAAAAAATATCACTGAACTTTAAGGTATATTTTTTAAATTAAATATTAAAAAGTGTGGATAAGATGGAAGCAAGCTTATATTTTATCAAGATAGAATTGACTTTATTTGGACAATGAGGATTAACTTAACTAGTATGACAAAACTGCATGTTTTTAAAATTTTTGAGTTCAGTTCTTATTAGAGTCTTTCATTGGTAAATAATTTATAAAGATCATTGCAAACTCTCTTGCTGGGACTTGCGATATATCCTGACTTTGAAATGTGATAACTTCTCCTTTTCAATAGAAAAACAAGGCTTAAGATCATTTTGACTGCTTTCAAAATTGTGAAATATGGATTACTGTTACAGTTGATTCTAGGACGTTATACCGATGTAGATTGCCTAAAATCTATATCAAACAATTGCTACGAGCAGTGTTTGTTTGTTAAGGATGCTTCATGCATATGCCACTAAAACTAACTACTAACTGTACACACCTTTCATTATATGATTTGGCTAAACATGTGAGCAAAATCTCCATTTCTTGTTATAAAGGCTGTCTCTCCGGCAAGTAGATAGAATGAATGAATTTTGGAAGCCATTTTTGACAAACGTTGCTTTTGCACCAAAGAAGGGAATTTGGAACTTTGGCCATTGTGTCAGACTTATGTTAACACCAGTGGATTACAGTTAGCGCAATATGTATATGAACTAACCATATGATTTGCTTGGGAATCCTGTGATGGGGTAGTATTGGGGAAAGTAAGAGGCAATGACCCTCCCTAGCAGCTGAGTGATATTATTCATACATATTTTTTTAAACACTTTTCCCTTACATTCTTTTCTTTTGAGAAAAAAAGGGAGAGAGTTCACTTCCTAATACTTTCTCTCTTTCTTTTTTTCTAAGAAAAGAAAGTTTAAAAGATATTTGTATGAAAAAAAGTGTATGAATAACTTCTTTTTTTTGTTAATAAAAAATTTAAGTTAAGAAAAAAATTAATCGTAATCTAAGATTAGAACATATTTTCGATCTCATTGAATGCTTACAGGATACTTATATATCTACCATTCAAACTCAAGTTATAACAATACATAAGTAGAAGGACCACTAAATGAGGTAACCTTTTGACGGGGTGAATGAATAACTTTACTCTTAGCAAGGAACCCTATTTTTGTGGGACCCTTTTTGGATGCTTTGCGGTTTGCAGCTGAAACACCATCTCATGCCCATGTTTAGTCTTCTTCTGCAGCTAGCCAACAGTTCTGATTAAACTGCCGATTCCAATGGAGAAAGGTCCCAAAACAAAGGCCTAGAAAAATGCAGATCTTGTTTTCAGTTTTCTAACAGTATTAACATCAAAATAAGGTGAGGCTAGGAAGACAATCCATCAATCTAGAAATTCAAGTGGGACCCAGAAAAATTTTGTGGTCATGTGATGTGGATATATATTGAAAATAAGAGAGAGAAAGAGCAAAGACACTTGCATTCCCACTCTCTCATAGTCCCACCCAAGCAAGTGTTGTGTTGTGGCCAGGTAATGATGGCTTCGTTGCCCTAATTGGTGGAGGTCAAAGGGGTGGGGGTTGGAGGAAGTGGGTTTTTGATAGCATTTCTTTCTTCTTGATCGGCTTTATTATAAGTGGGTTGTGGTCTCCTGAAGTCCTACAAGGTCACTCAAGCCACTAATTTTACCTTTTTTCTTGCACTCTTCACCGCAACTTCTTCACAATGCCAATTATATATTGTATATATTGCTCCGTATAGATACTTGCCCCCCTCTCTAAAATATGCTCACGTAAATCTGTCATCTATATATGACTGCTGATTCCACTTTTTTTTCTCATTTTTTTTAACTTATAAATAGATCTTTTATTAATGATTAAAATTACACCAATTCAATTTCTAAAAATTATTGACATCAATTAATTTTTTATTTATAAATTTAAATTTTATTAAAAAATGTTTTATATATACTAATTTAATTTACAAAAAAATTAATTAAGTTCAATTTTAAAATTAATATATTTGATTAATATAAATAATTTTTTAATTATTAGAGTAACATAATTCAATCTTTCAGACAACAAACAGAATCAACTTACTCTATTGTTTTTTTTAGAAAATGTTGAAATTTCAATTTAAGTACAACTCAAAATAAACTAGGGAATGCAGAAACAAAGCGTCAAGAGAGAAATAAATGAAGAAAATATATTGGGAATTTGAATTTAATTTATTGTGAGTATAATTTTATATTATTATTAGCTATATTATCAATAAATATTTTGTAAATAATAAATAGTTTATTATTTAAAATTTTAATAATATGAAAATACATAATTAGTTGATATTATAAAAACTTTGAACTCAAAATAAATCAGAATTAAGAGCATTATTCCAGCATTTATATTATTTTTAGCGATTGAAATGTAAATATTAATTTAATATTTATATATCATTGATTACACATTGTTTTATTTTTATTAAAATACATGTACCCAATAAAAAAACTTATCACGACAACTCCTATAATGAAACAATATTTTAATCTCATTTTTTATTAATTATAAAATAATAATGTGAAACTTAGAAATTAAAACTCTTTGAAATTTAAATGAATGGCTCTCACACATTTTTCATGCTGGATTTAATTTTCTGTGTTTATTTTTTAATTTTGTTTTTAATTAAATTTTGATAATTCAGAAAAAAACATTTTTATTTAAAAACAGTTATTATTAATTAAAAGATATATATATATATATATATATATATATATATATATATATATCTTCATGAATATTTAATTAAAAATATTAGAAAAGGGACATAAAATTTGAAAAGGATGATCATAACCCAAAAAAAAAAAAAAATGAAAAGGATGATGGACACCCAATTATGAAAAATGGTCAACGGCGCAAAGAGGATTATTGGGGGTGGACCCGCAACCCGATTGGGGTTTGATTGCAAATAGAAGTTCCTATGACTCATAGCTATGACAAAGCTTTTTGCATGCCACCCAATTAAGCTATGCACAGCTTGGTCATCAGTGACTCGACCTTAACATTCACATTACTCATCATTATGTGCCACTGCCTCAATTAAATGGTGTGCATAAGCAAAGTAGCAGTGGCAGGTTCAACTTTCAAGTGCTTTGTTTAATGATTTTATCTGCTTGAGTGGCAACAATTAGTTACCTTTTTCTTCATAATTATGTTTAGAGTTTGTCCCCCTTTTCAAAGCTCTTCATAGACTGGTGTCAAGTATTGCCTTTACCATAGTGAAAAGTGGCACATGTTTTACCCATGAAAGCAATAAAATCGATACCATAATATAATTGTTAGTGAATAAACCTTAATTTCCATTTGTAGAATTAGAATCAAATCGAAATCAACTTTGTTGATTATCTTATTCCAAAGCTCTTTGTTCACGTTTATATATATCTACCAGTCATATTCAAAGTTGCATTTACATATGCTAAACGCAGAATTAATTGAATAAGAAATAGGAAAGTAAATAATCTTGGCATATAATATTTTATTATGGAGTCGTTTTCATTCAAGCTAAACCAGCTGACATTATTATTTTTTAATATGAATTAGAGTTTAATTTTAATTATTTTTTACACTATCATTTAATTAATTAATTTATTATATGTGTGTGTGTGTGTGTGTGTGTGTATATATATATATATATAGAGTTAAAATTTTTGATTATAATAACAATTATTTAAGAAATGAAATCCTTTTAATAACATGTAAACACATAATTAGATAACAATGCAACAAAATTTTATACTATTCCTATGAATTAAATTGTGAGGGTATTTGATTAATTAAACTATTTTAAACTATTTAAGCTAGTTTTGAATTAGTTCTTGAGTTGAGATTTACTATTTATTGGGTCACCTTCAAGGGATTTTAGGTAACTTGGCTTAGTTTACAACCCAACTGCGAAAAAGACAGGAATCCAAATTATTAAATCGTGCGTTGCTACTAATTAATTAAATTCGTGAGGGTTTGCAAAGTCAAAGAGTTGAGAAACATTTATTCTTTTTATTTATAAAATAATCACCATTGATTATAAGTAATATTTCAATTATATTTAATAACTAAAGATTGTTCCATGAATTATAGGTGATCAAGGTTCATGAATGGAAAGGAAAAAAACAGGATTAGAGTTCACGAACAAACATATCCTACGAGCCACACAAATTGTAAAATTATGTTTATCGTCTTAATTATATAATGGTCGTTTTCTCACACTCATAATTAATATTCACTTATATGACAATCCAAAATGACAATTCAAGACAAGATTTGTCCTCTCGTTCATAAATCTTTCGTCTAAAACAGATATCAATATACATATTCAATTTAAACTTGGAACTTGGAATTATATATCTGTGGAAATTCTTTCCCTTCGAAGTGATAAAGTACTTACAAATAAGTTAAATTATGGTAATTAATATAGAATATTCTCTAATGGGTTCAGGATTTAGCTTTGATTGATATAATTTTGTACTAGAGAGAATATCTTAACCTGCTTATTAATCATCGTGATTGCTTGCAAGCAAAGGGAATTGAAGGCACACATGGCACTTTGGGAAGTTCATAAATTTCATATATATATATATATATATGGTCGTTGGATCGAGCTCATGAGAGAGGGATTGTGAGATGCGTCAAAGGGCAATAATTTTTTATTAAGACCAATAAGCAAATCTATGGCCTAGAATGCATGTGGCAGAGGCAAACCACATTGTCAAATCCTGGTGTTCGTCCCCTTCAACTTTAATTTCAGGTCTATCATTTCACCAAGTCAAAACTGCCCATTGAAGAAAAAAACAAGAAATTGTCTTCTCCAAATCCAAAATCAGGGTGTCATTCTGATTCTGAAAGAGATATATAGCAGTTAGTAGGAAGAGAGAGAGAGAGAGAGAGAGAGAGAGAGAAGAGGTTTAGTGGTGGAATGTGATATTAATGAGAGAATTTGCTAATGGATGGTAAGGCTTTGAGCTGACTCCAATAATATTCCGCCACTACAAAGCCATATATATATACGGAAAATTTCATTGTGGAATTTTTGACCTTACATCCTCCACCAAACATCAATCTTATTTTCAACCACTTACAATATATGGAATTCCTATCGTTTCCCAATAACATGATATCTAATCACCATCTTACCAAATATCATACATAAATTTTTATAAGAGTATTGTTTGTATATATTACATGAATTTTTTTTGAAAGAGATTTTAAATTGAATGACTATATCTAATAATAATAATTTAATTTTGTATATATTTATAAATTATTCACTTGGCAATACCTTTACAGAAAAGGCACTGAAATGGAGAGAGAAACAATTGAAATGGATAGCACCTATGAGTCAGATCTAGAGTCAAAGGTCAACTAGATCCTGTAATTGCTAACCATCCAAAAATGCACATATAGTCAGACAATCTACCTGTATTACCAATTCCCTTTGTCCCTTAACTTAGAGAGGAGAATGTACTAGAAGGAAGATCTCAATCAATTGTTTTGCGATATGACTAGCCTCATTTGCATGGAGTTGGCACTCAAAAATGATCTTGAATATCTATTTCAGCCTCCTAGATTATTAGGCAGTGGCCATCGGCACAAGAAGACAAGTGCCTCAAGCTTCCAATGTGGCAAATCTAGTCCAATTCATTAATTCAACACTGACAATGATAGCTCACTGTTTTGATGCAGCCTTGACTTCAACAGCTCCACAGTTCAAGTGCTAGCGACGAGACCAGTTAATTAGTTAGCTATGCTATGCTCTCTGTTAGGTATGTATCATATCCTAGCTCAACAAGAAGAATTTGAATATCTTAAAGCTTCAGTTCAAATAAACTCACATTTATTATGAAGCAATAAAGCATTGGTATGCATAGGGTACTTTCTACTTGCAGCCCTGCATGTGTCGTTGTCATGTTTTATTAGGAGATCGATGGAGCTTCTTTTACATAATTTTATGAGTAATCTTTCTTGCAGTTTCTTTCAACAATATTAATAACTGATGTGTTACATCATTTGCAAAAGAAAGAGTTTCATTGACACGAGCAGTGTTTCAGGTAAAGAAATTTGATAAAGCTAGTATTCTGAAAGGACTACTCAGTAGACAAAAAGGTTGAAGGGCCATCTCCTTTATGGGATATGCCTGCGATAATTTTTCCCAACTTATCTTAGAAGCATATTTTCTGTTTGGTATGACGACGGAAAAGAACGAAATAAAAATGAGAATAATATATTTTTATTACTTATTTGGTAAAAATATCAAAAAGTGAATATTTAATTCTTAAGAAATGTTATTTTTTTATTTTTAAAATATTTATTTTATTCTTTATTTTTATTTTCACTTCCATTCTAATTCAATTCACTTCGTTTTCATGATATTAAACATGCTAGTCTATTTGAGACCAAGTATATACATCCAAACAGTTCTTGTTGAGGGAGAAAAAAAACTAATAAAGTGCCAATGCCATACGCCAAAGCCAGTTGATGGCACATGAAAGATCAGTTCAAGATGCCGAATATTAATTAAGTAGGTTTAGGTAAAGGCACAGGATGCGTCTCATGTGGTACACTCAACCTTCTAATCAGAACGTTTGCTTCTTTTCATTCTGTCACAGTCAAAAAGTGGGACAGCAAAATTTTCTACGACTTGGGGTCAAAAATAAGGAACCCTTCAGATGTTTGTTATCTATCCATCTCGTACAAGTAGCAAGAGAAGACACGACGTCTTCACTTCCAATAAACAACACTAAGAAACTCCTGCTAGGATGCCTCGATGATCATTAGGCTAAATCTATTGTCATAAGAATTCAACAATTAATTAGATGTTATTGGTTAATACTGCACTAAGCATGGACAATATAAGCATATGACCTAGATTTTAGATTATCTGATCACATAAAAAGAGACAGAAAAAAAAAAAGAAAACACAGGTATTAACATAAGTTTCATATGTGGGTCTAGCATGTTTGACAATAACTTTTTTTTGAAAAAAAGTTCAAAAATTCTCTTAAAAAGATTTTGATTATAAATTATTTTGACTACATAATAAATTAATCTAAACACATACATATAAAATTGAGATGATAAGTTATTTTTTGGTGCTACAGAATTAATGAAATTGAGATGATTAAAAGAAGAGTTAAAATCAATTGAATATTTGAGTATTATAAGAAAGAAAAAGAGAGGAAGAATGAAGCCTTAATATTTCTTTATTTGTGTTTAACAAAACTATTGTAAAATGGGGGGTTTTTGTTTGCATGCATTATTTCATTATTCCCGCATGATGCAGGATTTATAAACTTTACAAATTTTTAACTTGAGGTATATTATCTTCTTTTATAATTGTTGTCTCAATTGATGTAAAAACATGATCGTTAAGATTTGTAACTTTTGTAATATTTAATCATGTAAAATTTTTATTTTATCCTGTTTATAAAAATTATTGTGGATGAAAAATACGCCTAAAATGGATTAAAGAAAAAAGGTAAAAGATTGGAAATATATTGTGATAAATTTAAACGAATTCAATCGCTAAACATCCCAACGCAAAAATGACGAACTTAATTTTGAAAAAGGATTATTTTTATTCTTATTATTATCTTATCCTTAATTTATCTTTAATTTATGAATAAATTAGGATTAGTATTTTAAGAGTCTTATTTTATTTATCTTATCTTATTATTTTATCATTTATCTATTATAACTATCTTTATTATATAGTAAAGCACAAACTAATTATTTGATTGAGTTTAACCATAAACTTTTACATGGTATGAGAATTGAATTAGCTAGTGTCACATTTGACTTCAGCATGACAGTCCCGCCAACATATAAGCCATCAAACTTGATGAGTCAATCATTGGAGAAAGATCACCTCACTCATGATGCACACATTTGAAACTTGATCAACCCTAACCTAAACTACTCTCATTGGCACAAGCCATCTCCGCCTTGATAGCAACCTTGATGGATAGTACAGATGAAGAAATTATTTGAGAATCAAGATTTTTGGCAAATTATTGAAAAAACATTTGTACCCATATCAAAAATCGCCTCACCCACGTCCGAGGCTTAATCAACTACAATATAAACTACTTTTATTGGTGCATATTTGATATATTGGCTGCGTATAAATAATTAGTCACTTAATGAAGGAAAGTCTTAACTTTGTCATCGATGTAAAAAGACCTCTAGCGAGATATATAATAAGGATGTAGAGACCTCTAGCGAGTATGATTAATACTTCAAGATGTCTTTGCTCACTGCTCCTCACTATGTTCGATCCGTTTAATCTAAACTATGCATGATACCATCCAGTTTGAAGGAGTTGATAAATGATTATCCTTATCCTTATCATTATTTTATCTTTAGTTTATGAATAAGTTAGAATTAGTATTTTAAGAATTTTATCTATCTTATCTTATTATTTTATTCTTTATATATTATAACTATTTTTATTATATAATAAAGTACCAAATAATTATTTAATTATTTTTAATTATAAATTTCTACAAATTTGATTGGTACACATTAAAAGAAAAATATTAAAATTTTATATTATCTGTCTTAATTTTTAAAATATAATTTATGTATTATTTAAATAAATTTTAAATTAGTTAATTTTGAATTGAAATGTATCACAAATCCACCAGCAATTGGTTCAGCAGCTATATAGCTCCCTTGTGTAATTGTGGAAAACTCCAAATTATTGATAGCATGTGTGGTTAATTAATATACTAGAACAAATAATTGGTACGTACTACGTATACAAAAGCAAAAGCTGCAAAAATTGAAAGATAAAGTGTGCAACCGTGTATTCAGTCTGCAGAGAGAGAGAGAGAGAGAGAGAGAGAATATAAAAAGGAAAGGTGAAGGTTTGGGAAGAAAGGAAGGGCTAGCAGAAGTGAAAAGACAAGTCAAATGTCAAATCGATGATCTTTGAAATCATAAGACAGTCAGTGGGAGGTGCTGTCAATCGATGGGATTTTCTCTCACCCTTTTATTTTTTTGTTTTTTTCATTCATTCATTCTCTTTTTCATTTTAATTTCAATTTCAATTTCTGACACAAACAGCCAGATATCCAGAACCAGAGGAGGGGGACAAAACAACAGCTTCTCATTCTTTAAAATTAAATTGTTTTTTCTATTCTTTTAATTTTTAGTTTTTTCTTCTCATGTTAATTAGATATGTTTCTGAATTATTTAAAAATATTACTTATATTATATAATACTTATGCAATTTCATTCGAACTTAAATAATATTATTTAATTCTTTCATAACCTAATAAGATCATTTATATTAATCATGTGTAATAATATTTTGTAATACTATATAATTTAGTAGCATTATCAATATGTTACAACTCAAGTGATAAGAAAATTTAAATTAAGTAATTAAAGAAATTTTTAGAGAATTCAAGTTTCTTGTGAAAACATAATATTAGGAAGAGTAGTTTTAATATTCTAAATAAAATTAATTTCATACTCAAAAAATACAGAATATTCAAATAAGGATAAAACAAATATAATATAGTGGCATCAATCTTCTTTCAGTTTTTTTTTCTAATAATAAGGTTTTCGAACTAGTTTACATGTAAATTAAAATTAAAATTTTGTACAAATAATTCTAAAGGCACATATTTTACATTAACTAAGTTAATACATTTATAAAAATTAATTCTTATAGGTATTAGTTCTAGATTCAAAATTAAATAACTAAAAATAAAATATACGTATTCTTATTCATTAAGTGTACGTTTAATTAAAAATTATTTTTTTAAAAGTTATTATTTAAAAAATTTTAAAAATAATTTTAATTATAAATTATTTTAATTATAAAATAAATTAATCTAAATATACATTTAAAAATATATTACTCCTTCTTTAATAATCAAACAAGAGAATAATATTTGCTGTTTTTGAAACAATAAAAAAATAATAGGTACGAGTTAATTAGAATATATGCGAGTGTGCGTTAATTGGTGTTTGGCAATAGGTACGAGTCCCAAAACGAGAATGATCTTTGAACCGACTCCTATTAGTTAGACCACGGCCGACACGCTTCCCCATGCTCAGGTAGGTTCGACACAACTAGCGGTCTAGCACAACTGCAAAGCATTCTTTCTATCATATCAATTTCCTAAATTTTTGCTAATTTATGGGTCGCTTTCATTCGTCATATTTTTGTTGTTTGAATTTTGTTAACACGTAACCTTAATGTGCATATTAAGAAATTAAGAATTATTAAATAAAAAATATAAATATTTAATATTTTAAAATTTTAAAATATATTTAATATTTTTTAAATAATTAAAATTATTTATTATAAGATAATAAATATTATTCTTCAATCGTTAACATGTACTCATAGTCTTAACATGTACTCATAGTCTGATTTCATGTTCTATTTTTGTTTGAGTAATGATTCTTTTAATTATTTACTAAATAATTTAATTTTAATTTAATATTAATATAAAATATTTTATATTATCATTTAATTATATTTTATTAAATATTTAATTTTTTAAATAATAATTATTTTAGATAAATTTTTTTAATGATTTGATAATTTATTATTAAATAATAATATAAAACTTTTTATACTGATAATAAATTTATTTAAAATATAAAAAATTAAATGAAAGATAATAATATTTAATATTTTTAAATAAGTAAAAAATTATGAAACTCATTTTATTAAGAAACATTTTTGTTTTCATATCATTTTAGTTTCATTTATTCTTTATTTTTTCCTTATTTAGATTAACCTTACATTCTCCTAAAGAATTTGGAGTGTTGATATGATAACTAATTTTTTTAAGTTATCAATATTCTAAATGATTCATCAAACATATATTAGTTGGTTTTCATAATAGATGCTTGTAGTCTAAAAAGGTAAATTAACTTTCAATAAATATTTGATAACTAATCAGGCTATTGATACTCAAGGAAAAAATATAGTTACGAGAATAATCTTCATCACTCCATCAACTTAATATCCTTCTAGTCACTTAAAACATAATGTATTAAATAAAAAGGTTAAGTACCCAAGAGGTATTGGTGTAGTGAAAGTGAGCTATACCCTCAGGTATGAGGATTACGGTTCGATTTCTGAGAGTCTCATCTCATGGGAGGGCTTTATCGTTATCACTTCTGGCCTTATTCCAAAAAAAGGTTAAGTTAATTCACTAGGAAGTTTCAAAATTTTTCTTTTATTTATAAGAGTAATGCTATACAGTCAAAATTTTTGATAGAATTCAATTAGAATTAAGGAGGGTTGTTAGATGATTAATTGGTAGAGACTACTTACTTATTCAAGAGTCAACAAATATGACAAATTATTATGTCAAAAATTCTGACTATATAGTATTTTCCTATTTATAAACTAGACTAAGTCTATGCTATCTGAAAGCAAAATTTTGGGTTAAGCTACACCCAAAAACCGAGCTTGTTCTTTGGAAAAACTCAAATCCCAATCAAGTTTTCATATAGTGACACATAAGTTTTCTGACTTACCAATTATATTTATTTGTTGTAATTAAATTATATAGTTTGTTAAAATTTATATATTTCACTTGGGATTTTCTAGTTCTCTTACAAACCTTGTTAGGAAGAATAAGAACGTTGCCAAGGAAAAATACTACCAACCTCTCATTGGAATGAGGAGTTGGAGCACATCCCTCATATGTGGTTTACAAAGTTCGAGTTATGTGATTTCCCTATTTGCTATTGTTTACATTTTGTTTACTTCAACTTAATGTACAACTAATAAAATGTTTCTTCTTAAGTGGGACCTTGCAGACAAGCTTCTAATCCAACAAATTTCCACAAGAAAGACACAAACTTGGTGAAGAAGGCACTCTCCACCATGGCGAGCAATAAGGAAGAAGTTTGATTGGATGCACCATAAATTATAATGTATCCGATGCAATGCTCGAGAATTAAAGGAAAACTACAAAGAAGACCAGTTCACAGTAGGGGTGGGCAAAAGGCTATTATGATCCAAACTGGACTGACTACACCATAAAAAACCAAGTTATTTAAACCAATTTTAATAACTGAACTAGTTTATCTTTTAAAAAGTAATTTGGTTAACTACTAATTAATCCAATTTGGTTAATTAGAATTAACCAAACCAAAATATACCACATGAAGGATGTGTGGGCCTCCATCCTTGAATATGAATTCTAGCTCATCTAGGAACTCATTGACGGAGCCTCTTTCATCTCCCACATTGAATTCTCCAGCGTCATTTTCCACCCCCATGTCGATCCTGTCAAACCTTACAACCACTGCCAGCTCCGCCCTTTCGATCACTATTGCTTCTTGAAGTCGACGCCCTCTCCGAACACTCCAATGTAGTTCTTGAATTTCAGGTTGGCCTCATCCTCTCCGAAGCCAATTGCAACTTTCTCCGCCTTTGAATCAAAAACATATTCATTTGGGAATTCAACTTCAATTACTTCAACGTGGAGCTGGAATATATTTGCTCCTGATTTCAACTTCAACTTTGACTTTGACTCTGACTTCAACGCTTACGCTCCAAATTCCATCAATTTGCTCTAGCCAACCCAAGAAGATTATGCAAGCAAGTGACTACTCTATATTGTTTTAATAAAAGCATCCTTTTTTTTTATCATTGTAAACATTGCTGCACATTATCATCTAGAGTGAGAACGCAAGAGATAAAATGATTTTTTTTTTATGGTTTAAGTTTAATCATTTGATGGCTTTTAACCCATTAACCGGTTTGGTTATAACCAGTTTACTAAACCAAAAAACCAATTTATACAATTCAATTTTTTTCTTTGTAAAACAAAACTGGTTGGGTTTGATTTTTCAAACCACATTTCCAGTTCAATTCATTTCACTTCAGTTTTTTAAACTAAACCACACAATGCACAATCCTACTTCACGGCAGAACAAGAAGAATTGAGCAGTAGCCAGTTGGGGCTGATGTGTGTAGACACGCAAGAAGCCAGCTTAGTTTCGTTCCACAACAACAAGAGGTGGATAGTACATGTTGTTTACCCACTTAATTCAAATTTTTGCATTCCAATCATATACAATATTAATTGGTGAACTGTGAGTATGTTACCTAACGACGAAGCTAGAGCGGAAAGTAAAATTTGACGAGGTGTGGATCAAGATATGTAATTAGAGTAATGCTATATTCTTCTAAAATATCCTCTTAATAATTAATGAAATAAGTATTAAATGAAAAAGTAAAACATTTAAATTCTTAAAAACATAAAAAATATTCAATACTTATTTTATTTAGTAATTAAGAATATTATTATGAAAATGTGTTAGGAAAATATAAAATTATTCATATAATTATTCAAGTTTTCAAAGGTTGGTGATTGAGTCATTGTGGTCATAAGCTAAGGTAACCGCTAATTCTATGGTCACTTTACCTCTGTTGGATATCGACATGCTATATGTCATTAGCCATGGAAAATTCTATGAAGGACATTACATCAATGATGGTAGAGATGTGTCGTCAAAGAAGTATAAGCATAGAAATTTCTGGATCAGAAAATCAATAAATTTTTGAAAAAGAAGGAAATGTAAATATATCAAAAATTGAACGTTAAGAACAATTCTCAAGGAAGGAATACTATGCGACAGTAAATGCTAATAAAGAGGTAGAATAAACTGCTCTTGTTGAAGATTTATCAAATGCTGGAGAAAATTTTGAAAACATGTTGTCGGAGAAAATAGCATCACAGGAGAGTTCTATTGATCAAGAAAATAAAGAAATAGATTATAACAACCAAGAGAATTCGTTTTTGATGTTGCTACTCAAGAATCTCCCAACTCTTCTACTGCAGATGAAGAAGAATTTACAGAAGAAACAGAACCAGGGGGTAAAATGGAAACATATCAAGATGATCATAAGGTGGGAAACAAAGAAAGCGTTGTAGAGATCATAACACAGAGCACCTGGAACAAAGCAAAACGTAAGGTTGTAATTGCCTCGTCAAGGTCGACTTTGGGTTAGCGGAATCCCCTGTCATGGGTTAGAGAAGGAGCAGCGTTGGTGGCCATTTCTTGTGCTAATGGCGAGGGAAAACCCCTTGATCGACAAGGTTTCCTAAAGCACAATCAAGGCTAGAAATGAACCAAAATGGCAGCTATTTTAGGCTATGGCTCAAATGCAAAAAAGGGAGCTTGGATTTCTTGCCTGAAGCAGAGCAAATCAGAAACAAAGGACATGGTGCCTTTCTTATTAACACAGGTGATATTGGTATGTCGATGGTCACAGATCTTAATGTTCTTTTCATAAAAGGGGAGAGTTCTTTCTAGAGATGAAAAAATTGGAGTTCAGAATGCATCTCGCACCAAGAAGGAATCGTTCATTTCTAGGAGGACGGATTTGGAGGAAACCATTCTTGAAAAAATGGGTGTTACCAAACAACGTGGTGTCATTTTTCTTATCACCTAGGCAATGGGGCCCTTTCTCAAGTTACTATACGGTAATAGAAATGTTAGAAAGATAGTGGAGTAGTGCCAATTCAAGTGAAAATTCTTTCTATGGTGCAAAGCATCCAAATTGAAAGGTGTAATTCAAGCATCAAGGATGTCAAGCATCAATTTTGAGGATAAGGTTAGTTTGTGGAGAGGGATATTGATACGAATTATATAGATAAGGGGTATAGTTAGTAATAATTATTTAGTTAGTAGTATAAATAAGGTCCAATAGGTTAATTGAGAGATTAAATCTAGGTGATTTATATTAACAATGATCAACTGTGATTTTGGAGTTATCTCTAACTTGATTGAAGAAATTGTGAAGTTATTCTCTCTGACTCAAAAGAAAGAGAGTTAATATCAGGAGATGAGCAAGAGGGTCACTTAGCAACCACCTAGCTACAAGACTAGGTCAACGTGCAATATGAGAAGCTGAAGAAGTAGTGAGCTGGGATCATAACTCATATCATAGAGTAACACAACATTAATCTACACCTATCATGCTCGTCATTCTACCATCATTGGCATCGTTCTCACCACTAAGTCCTTGGGATGATCATGATATTTATTACATGGAAATATATGATGATGTATCCTACATCTTGTATAAAAATGTTGACAATAAGTTAGTTTGTTTATATGTTATGTGCATTCGGTATATAATTTTTTTCATTTATGAAGAAAATTTTAATTCTTCATTTCGGTTGAATTTGAGAATATTATATATAAAAAAATAACGTATTTTGTTGGTATTTAACAGGATGAAAACTGATGTACTCATAAATGCAATATCAATTTTCGAAAGAAAGCTTGGTTTGAGATGGAAGTTGAGACGGAAATAAAGTCATAAAATTTTTTAGACGAATTTATTGTAACTCTCAAATTTGATATAGAATTAACCGATCTATATCAAAATTGTCTGTAATAGAAAAAAATAGTTTGAGATGGAAAAATGTATTTGTTTGAGATGAAAATTCCATTCAAAAATTGTATTATTATTTTTTTTCTTTTGTTAGTAATTTACTTTCAAATCTCAGCCTTTGAAGAGATGTGAACTTTTAGTTTTTAAGTACACCTCAGTTTTGAATAATTCATCTTTCCATTTTTATATAGGTGCAACATTTTAATTGATATGTGACTAGTCATATAAAGAAATTCAATAATTCAAGGTTAATTTTGTTTTTCACAACTCAATTAACAATAATTTGACTTCAAATTTTTTTAACAAAACATCATCAAATAACAATATATATATTACATGAATTTAATTTAGTTCTGTTTCAAAAATAAATTAATTTGACTGATTTTTATTAAAAAATTAATTTAATAAAATATTTTTTGTTTTTATTTTTTTAATTTATATCAATTTGATCGGTTATGAATAACCATAATTTTGACCACGCATGTAGCCAATTTATTTGAAACCCAATTGCCGAGCCAATTTATTTCTTGTTGAAGTCTAGAAGCATCTATTGATCCATTTTGTATCATTAGTGCATGTTTGGTTTTCATTAATTTTTAAGAAAAAATGATTATTATTTTTTGTAAAGCTCTCTTACTAAGATCAAGAGATAAACTATTTGACCAAATAATTTATCTAATATATTATCCACTTTTATCAGTCATTTAAGATAATTGCATAAGAATTAAGAAAATTATTAAATTATTTCAATTATAGAGAAATATAGTTTAATATAACAAAATTAATATTTTTCTCAATTCATTAATATTTTTTTTCTTATCTAATTTCACTTATTCCACTAATTTTTTATTCATTAAAAGATAAGGATAAAATTAACAAAATTTAATTAATGTTTCGTTAATATTATCAAATGACATATATTTTGGTACAAAAGATTTTTTTCCCGACATATAAAAATGGATAGAGGAATAATAAAGTGATTGCGGTATTACAAAAGACAAGTGCTGGTGGTTCCTATTACAAGACTATCCTCTTCAAAAAAGATAAATACAAATTTTATTATTCAATGACTCACTCTAGTGAGTTTTAGGATCTACTAATTATACTGTAAACCTAATTGTATCTTTCTTTCTCTAATAAAACTTTCTCCTATTATTTAACTAATAGAAAAGGATCAAGATCCCAACAATGTCTTCTTACTCTTTCTTGAAAGCTTTTGGCTAAAGTTTTTGACATCTCATTTTTCTTCGAAAGGTAACTTTTTTCTTTCTTCTTCTCTTGTATACAAAAAGAAAAAAAAATCTTACCAAAAAAAAAAGAAAAAAACTGATTCTTACATGTAATCGGCAATTATATACTAAAGTCATTCAGGTCAGATTAATAAAGAAAAACCAAGGTAAACTGAAGAAAACAAAACACTTTTGTTGACTTAAAATAGTTAAAGTTATAGAAGTCATACATGAAAGAAATTGAAAATGCATTTATGTAATGCATTATTAAATTTAGTTTTCTACCGTGTCTGTGTGGACATGTTTTAACGCAAATTTTTTTTTTTAAATCATTGGCATATCCTCCTAGACATGCTTGTATGTTTACGTCATTTGTAAATAATAGATAAGAGAAATCAGAATAAAATTCATGGTAAAATTATACAACATGGCTTCCGAATTTTTTTTTTATTGTTTTTCAATATAAAAATGATTTTTTTAATACCGCGACCACTTTATAATGATATATCAGATAAACTATTTTATCATTAATCATAAGTTGAAAAAAAATAGAAATAATACTAATTATTTATGAATAAAAAATGTAGAACCTATTATAGGTTTTGATTTGTTAGTATCATATGATGTGTTATAAAATCCTATGAAAATCATGACACTGATGAAAAGAAAATAGGTCAGAGAATTTGGTAAGGATTGTATTATTTGTGTCATATATAGGAAAAAGTGAAATAGAAGGAATATATATATATATATATATATATATAATGGGAAAAATTGAAATTCCACTCTTAATAATTTGTTTAAAATTAAAACGAACGTTAGAAAAAGCCCATTATTATTATATCTTTGGGAGCTAATGTCTTAGTACATATTTGGTTTGCATTTCCGAGACACCAAATGTGCGTTGAATAAAAGTGGACATTATTCCAATATTTCCTATCTCTTTCGGCTACCCAAACAATTAGAGAGAACATCCATTTGAGGCACGAAGAATTAATTTTGAAGGCACTAGAATTTTATAACTTTGAAAATTGTTTAAGTAAGTATTATTTATTTTAAATACTTTATTCAACAATTAATATGTGTTATTAATTTTTTAAAGAATAATGTGTATTTATAATATGATTTATCAAATTTTATATATGTTAACTATTTAATAAAATATTTAAGATAAACAATACTTATCTAAAAAATTGTCTTTATGTAATTATTTTTATACATTACTGCAATTAAATTATCGAGATAACTTCATTTATTTTTATCTACAATCAAAAATTAATTTTTTTAAAAATTACATTATATCCTTTTTAATAATTTTATTTTAAATATTATCCAAACAAAATAATTTTTTAAGTTTATATATATATATATATATATATGTATATATATATATATATATGTCAGTAATTTAAGATTTCAATTGCATATATCAGTAGGCATAAAATCAAAGTCCAAACTTCTTTATTCCTACGCTTTTCAATCCCTATGCTTCTACTCTAGTACTCCACTACTCTCTGTATTTCTTTGCATACATACATGTAGACAATTAAGCATATAAAAAGGAGGAGAAAAGCGATTTTTTTTAATTTAATTTTATAACTCCTTTTTTAAACCCCCAGCCGCCCAGAACAGCCACCCAAATTGCTCTCTCTCTCTCCAAAAAAAAAAATATCTACCAAAACACACTACGCAAGAAACACCCTCTTCCCATCCCCACAGCCACACCCCTCCATTCACCCAGAGAATCCCATAAAAACAATCACAGTACCACCCCCATCATCATCATCCACACAAACAACAGAAACATCAAACAAATGAACCCATCATCCTCCCTCCTCTCACTATTTTATTTCACTCTCTTCTTCTCGTAGTCCCTCTCTCTCCCTCCCTCTCCGTCCCTGAGGACTGAGGATTTTTTATCACAGCAACAACAGCCAGGAACCAACCCTAAAAAGTGTTGAGAGGGGTCTTGAGTGAGAGAGATAGCATACTGTATCAGTTAGCAGCACCACCATGTCCCTGGAAGAGTCTCTGAGATCTCTATCTCTGGACTACCTCAACCTGCTCATCAATGGCCAAGCCTTCAGCGACGTCACCTTCAGCGTGGAGGGTCGTCTGGTCCACGCCCACCGCTGCATCCTGGCGGCCCGAAGCCTCTTCTTCCGGAAATTCTTCTGCGGGTCAGACCCGCCGTCCGGGCTCGACCCGGCGGGCTCGCGGGTCAATTCCGGTGCGGCGGCGACGTCGAGGTCCGGGGTCATCCCGGTGAACTCGGTGGGGTACGAGGTGTTCTTGCTGCTGCTGCAGTTCCTGTACAGCGGCCAGGTCTCCATCGTGCCCCAGAAGCACGAGCCAAGGCCCAATTGTGGCGAGAGAGGGTGCTGGCACACGCATTGCACCTCCGCCGTTGATCTCGCCCTGGACACCCTTGCTGCCGCTAGATATTTTGGCGTTGAACAGCTGGCATTGCTCACTCAGGTTTTTTCTTCCTCCTCCTTATTGTCACTACTGTTTCTCACTCTCCTCTGCCATGTTCATCTTTCTCTCTCTCTCTCTCTCTCTGCCTTCTGTGTCTCTGAGATTTGTGTGACCAGTCGTATGTTTTCTGAGTCTTGGGAATTTGGATAATTACTGCAAGGGGGTCTAGTTTTTGGGAGGTGGGAAGGAGTATTTTTCAGCTCTATATTTTATTTTATTCAAATCTAAGAGTCTCTCCTTTTGGGTAATTCTGTTATCTTACGAAGGATGATTGATGAAGAAGTGGGTGAGATTTTGAGTTCCCAATTTGTGTGTGTATTTTTTTTTTTTTCATCCCATTAGGACTCAGGAGCAGTTGGTTCTATGATCTCATGACACCTCTACTCCCACATCCAAGTGCTCTTGCTTGTCGGGAAATGTATGGCGGAGTCTTATCATTAATTCTGCTATATGGCTCTTCCTCTCTGCAATAGAATTCCTTCCCCGCAATTTTTATCTACTTCTTGCTCCAATTCTCACTACATAGATAGATAAACAAACACCCATGTATTAACCTCACTTTTTAGCTTGTGTGTTTCTTCCCAGCTTCTTAATTTGTTTGAATTTGTTTTCACTTCCAGCTGGGTATGAGGATATCAATTTCTTTTGGGTAAATTAAAGCTCCATATGTTTATTTATATTGCGTTAAAGTTTGACGTCCCTTGATTTCATGTACCTTATATTGGAGACATAGAATTTCTCGAGTTGGCATTCCTCTTCCCATTTCGATGCATCCCAAAGAGTTTCTAAATTTGGATCATAAACTCCAGTCTTGTCTTCCACACAGTAAGCACACGAAATCTTTTGCCAAACATTCACTTTCCTCATTTGGGTTTGGACTCGAAATGAGAACAAACCACAACAAAAGAAAAGGGTATGCTTCTTAAACGTAATTTTAGCAAACATCCCATCCCTTTTGTTCTCTTCCGTTCTTTTTTTGTTTTTGGTGTTTCTTTTGAACCAGTTCTCTGACTTGCCTCATACCTGTGGTGCCATTAAAATTTTCCAAGTTATGCCAATGCAAAATCTCTGACCCATTTTCTTTTTTTCCTGTTTCTTGCTTCACAGAAACAATTAGCCAGCATGGTTGAGAAAGCCTCAATTGAAGATGTAATGAAAGTGCTCCTAGCTTCAAGAAAGCAAGAAATGCACCAGCTCTGGACCACTTGTTCCCACCTTGTTGCCAAGTCTGGTCTCCCCCCTGAAGTCCTCGCCAAGCACCTTCCCATCGACGTTGTGGCCAAGATCGAAGAGCTTCGCCTCAAATCCTCCCTCGCCCGCCGCTCCTTAATGCCCCACCATCACCCCCACCACCCTCACCACCACCACCCCCACGATCTCGGCGCCGCCGCCGACCTCGAGGACCAGAAAATCCGAAGAATGAGGAGGGCACTCGACTCCTCCGATGTGGAACTCGTCAAGCTCATGGTAATGGGGGAAGGCCTAAACCTCGACGAAGCATTGGCCTTGCACTACGCCGTAGAGAATTGCAGCCGAGAAGTTGTGAAAGCCTTGCTCGAGCTGGGTGCAGCCGATGTCAACTACCCGGCAGGGGCCCGCCGGAAAAACCCCGCTCCACATTGCCGCCGAAATGGTGTCGCCGGACATGGTGGCGGTGCTGCTCGATCACCACGCCGATCCAAATGTTCGAACCGTGGATGGGGTCACCCCTTTGGACATCCTCAGAACCCTAACCTCTGATTTCCTCTTCAAAGGTGCTGTCCCTGGACTAACCCACATTGAACCCAACAAACTGAGGCTGTGCTTGGAGCTTGTTCAATCCGCGGCTCTCGTGCTGTCACGAGAAGAAGGCAATGCCAATCCTCCTGCTTCAACGCCCATATACCCTCCAATGAGCGAGGACCATAGCAGTAGTAGCAGCGGCAACAACATTGCAAACCTGAACTTGGACTCGAGGTTGGTCTACCTCAACCTGGGTGCGACGGCGGCTTCGGCTCAAATGGGTTCGAGATTGGACGGTGGGGACGACGATAGCAGCCACAATAGCCAGAGGGAAGCCATGAACCGTCATGGGTCGCAAGGTGGATGTGACCCAACAATGTACCACCACTCTCACGACTTCTAGTATAGCTAAGAGTAGCTAGCTAGCTAGCTCAAAATTTCTATATAAATTGCTGATATAGTTAATGTTAATTTCAATTGCCATGGATGATGGAAAAGGGAAAAAGAGAGAAGGTCAAGGTAAAAGAAGAGGAAGAGGAGGAGGAGAGGGTCGTTATTGTTCATGAAAACTACTCGAACTTGGAGATGGAGCATAAAAATCTTCTTTAATTTGTCAGTTGAAATAGTATAGTAATCGCTAAGTCATCACTGCCCTTCTGGTTTTCTGTTTTTGGCTCTCCGGTCTATGTTGGGTTCTTTTTTTTTTTTTTTGTAGGCCTTTCAAATGGTCACCATTTGAAGTGCGGTTTCATAGGAGATGTGGATAAGAGAGACAAGGAGAATCTAATCAGTTTATTTTTTTCTGTAAAACGAAAAGGGTGCATGGAGGAGACGCAGGTCAATCTTTTCAAACCCCCCTTCACCTGTCAACTCCTTGATTTATATTTACTGATCCTTAGCTAATATCACGGCCTATTTATTGTGATCCTTTTTTGTAATTTCAATTCTTGTCCCACCTCCCCCCCCCCCCTTTCTCGTCACCCCAATTATTCACATCTAGCTATTATTTTCTGCTTGGGGTGTGGAGGGGTTTCTTAATTATTGAGATTTTGTTTTTTGGTTTATTTTTCTTAGGCTTGTTTGAATATGGATACCTTCATAATTTATATTCCACCTGTAGTTAATTAAGAGATGATATGAGCTGTCCCTTCTATTCTTTTCCCATTTTATAATGTTTTTCTTCTTCTAACATTATGTAGGCCATTGGAGGAATTCATTGCCAATTAGTTTTGGGCTTTATGCTTTTTAACAAAATCATGTGGCTGTGGAAAAATTGATTGGTTGTCTTGCATGAATGCAACAATGAGCGTGACCACACATGTCAAGTTAAAATATTGGCACTATCTTCTTCCATGTAATCCTCTTTTTGTCCCCCTTGCCTTTTTTAGGCCTCTTCAGAGAAAGAAAAAGCCTTACAGCTAAAAGCCTATTATATTAATAATCATTTCTTTTATCATTACTAATTTTGTCTAAATTCATCGGATGTTGGTCAGGCAAGATTCATGGAGTTTGCTCTATAATTTCCTGCATGCACATATGCTATGTAGCCACAGTCTTAACCGCATGTTCCTCTGAGAGCTTTGTACCAACCTAAACCTTCTACTAATAAAAAAAAGGCATTTCTAAAATTAATGTTTATATAAAAATTTAATTATTTCTTACAAAACCATATACATAAAACTTTTGCAAATGAATTTTTTTTTATATTACTATTTATTTATTTGTAACATTAATTTGGAATTCTTAATTAGTTCTTCATATCCCTACCCGTTTTAGTTCTTCTAGTCTTTCTTATACCGTTTTGGCTCATCTGTATATATATATATATATATATATTAGTCTTTATTTATTGTAACATTAACAGAATACTTAATAAGTTCTACACATCCCTTCCTGTCTTAATTAGTTCTTCTAATTTTTCTTATACCTACATTGGCTCATATCTATTTCTCTCTCTCTCTCTCTCTCTCTCTATATATATATATATATATAAAGGCAAGTAAAATGATTTGCCCTATATATACTTGATGCCAGAAATAGATTGATTTCCACCTGGAGTGGTATTTCACAGGCATACCCATTTTATTCTTTTTACTGGAAAATAGTTTGCTGTCATACCTATGCCTGCACTTCTATTACTGATCCAATAGAAACTAATATTCATGCTATACATGTTCTTGATTGCCTAGACCAAATTAGATTAGTAAGAGAGCATGTGTCATATATAACTTGTCTTTGCTCCATAATATGTTTATTACCACCCACTGTGTAAAATGCAGTGACGTTACAATGTAACAATTATAGTGAAGGGCTTGCCTCACATTAACAATATTTGGAATATGAAAAGTTGGGAAGTGACAACTCATTAATATGCTGTGGTATATCTCTGAGTTTTAGCTAGTCGTGAATTCACCTCCCAGATTCCCAAGTGTTTTCAGGCCAAAATCCAAAGGTTAAGAAATTAAACTCCTTTGCCTTGCCTTGTGGTATGGGAAAATTTGGAGTACTCATCTTAGATGGAACATGTGAATGGTATAGAAAGAGATTCTAGTGTCACTCCTCCTTCCAAAATGCTTGTCATTTTCACCCTCTTTTTATAATATATTATTGTGTTCATGTAAATTGTGCAATATATATCTATTATATTCCTTTGTTCTTGCATACACACTTGATTGGAAACTTGACCCTTATTCCATGAGATGGACTTCATAATACCCGGCAATTCAATAAAGTCATGATTCTTTGTAACGACTTATTACACAGATACTCACATAAATGTGATGATTAATGATATAATTGTTACAAAAAGTAGAAGATCATGAACAATGGGTACACTAGTTACTTAATATCGTTATTAATGGAAGTTGAATTGTTGCATACCCATTATTACCATGCCTTGCTATGTTTTCTTTGCATAATTGTACTTTCTTTTCAATTTGAGTATTTGTTGTCCTTAGAGTGCTTGCAATTGTTGTTGTCAGGATCTTTTCTTTGGTCTCGTGTCTATTCAGTTAAAAAAATTACACCCTAATTTATGTAGACCATTTAACACTTGTTTTCCAGTACACGAAATAATTTTAGTTTCTTCCATCTAGAGCTGGCTAGATAATACTGAAGTAGACGTGACACTAAATGACCTAAAATATATATATCCCTCTCCTAGATTGGCATTTTCAGACTTTGGCTTAGTATTGTCACCCAAAGTAGTAACACAATGCAAGTTGAAAGCATATTATCAAATATCTTCTTGTATCCTACTTTTTTACGCTTCCCTTCTCTACTTTCTTCTCACCGAAGCAGAAGATGTGGCTTTCCCACCACCACACCTCTCACCTCTTTCAATAATTCCCCGTAGAAAATGTTTTTAAATTTCAATTGGGCTTGATCAATGGTGATGTGTAAATGCAACTGGTACCTTGGTGCACCATTAGTCTTGGTAATGTATATTCTTGTTATTACAAGCTTAACCTAAATTAGTGGTGTCCATTACTTCTTTAGCTTTTCCTCCACAAAGATATCTTGATAATTTATAATATTTGATGGGTTTTTCCGCTATATACTTTTATAAAAATGGTGATTCGATAGATTAATTACAATGCTTATTACTGAAGTTACAATTTCCTGCTATATTTTGGTATGATTTAATGTAATTTCTTTTACAAGTATGTAATTTTAACTATTATTTTGCATAAGTTAAAAAACTTTTGCATATAAAAATTGTAACTTCTTTATGAAAATGAAAAAAGTTACATAATTTTCGTAAATCATTTCAAATAATGTTTTTCTACTTATTTTATAATAAAAATCTTGGTCTTTACTTTACATATACCAGTTTCATAGCCGATAACAGAAAGTCATTCTGAAAATTGTAATTAATTAGAGAGTAACACAATTCTTAAGACTAGATTTAGTTTACCTAAGTGACTTGAAATCCCGAAGAATGAGGAATGGTTTAAGGATCAAGATTCAAAATATAGTAATGCCTTGAATTTATTATGTCATGTAACCGTACTGTTTGATGTAGTAGCTATTCTCATATGAAATTAATTTGTAAATAATTTTAAATAATGTAATTTAAATATTTTATTTTCATATTTAAAGGAAAAGCTAATAAATCTTTAGAATATCATGATATAGAGTATATATTATGCTCAAAGCTTTAGATTTCAAAATTAAAAGAAAAATAAGACACAAGCCGGCAATAATATTATCAAGAACTTATAATAAATATTTATCCTCCCTTGCCGTTCTACATAAAAGTCACAAATACGAAAGCATCAATAGATTGAACAATCAACAAGCGCTGTGGCAGCTAATTTCTTTTAGTTCAAGTAACATTTTAAAATTAAGTAAAGATTAATATATATTTATGCTTTAATTTAACTAGTGAGTTGAAGCATAATATATCAAAACTGTGATCCATTGTGTAGATTCTGAGTGGTACATAGCTGTTGAACGAAAAGGTAAAATTTTCTTTTGGTAACATGTGGCATGTATATTCATGTTATATATGGTACCATTGTTTATTAATTAAATATATGAAACATATTTATTCACAAGCTTTAAATTGGTCTGTTATATCAATATCATACTTTTTTTTTTGAAACAATATCAAATATCATACCCATGTTTGAATGCAAATGGGATGAATTATGAAATCAAAACTATATATGTAAGAACTAGCTAGCAATATAAATTCCATTTCTATATATATGTTTGATTATCTCTACAAAAGCTATTGTCGTAGAGGAGATCCGTTTCAAAAGATAACCAATTTTCACTTTTTTTCATCTGCTAAATTATAGGATAGGATGTAAGTATTACCAAAGGAAAATAGTTTGTTAGAAATAGATTTAGCTTACGAAAAGGAAATTCTTTAATGATTATCTTTTATTGACTTCAACATTAATTCATCTAGTATTTGGCATTGACAATGAAAAAAAATTAGATACAAATTTTAAGAAGTTAATATTCCATTATTCCTGTAAAAGAAACCAAGATTAAGTTCTTAGTTTACGATATTAAGCCTGTAATTTTTTAACAGCCTTGCCTAACATGTGAGTGAATAATAACTAAAATATTGTTTGTGGATTAACTGATTAAGTTTTGAACAAGTTAAATTCATAGGGTAATGATTTGTGAGTTGTAAGATAGGAGAAATTATTATTCTACTGTTTTTGAGATTGAAATTAATATATTCTTGTGCTGGTTATATTGGACATTGGAATGCTTTACTATTTCCCTAGCCAATTAAGAGAGAGAGAGAGAGAGAGAAACTCCATTTAGAATGGGTCATGGATTATCTACGTAATAGATATTCGACATTTTTGGGTTTTTCTGCGAGAAATTCCTCTTAATATACAGCATTAAGATACAGGAACCTGCAATCCACTTGAACTAATAGACCTTTTCTTGTTGCCTTCTCTTTAATTTCTACCTGGAAAATCCAGCGCGTGGGTAATATTTTTGCTATTTTAATTGTAAAGCATATACCAGTTTATAGCTCAAAAAAATGGAGAAAATTAACCCAATTAATTAAATAATTAATCGAGAAATTATAGAAAGAGAAATTGGCGGAAGACCACTGGCAGTATTGCACCTTCCAAAACACAATAATCAAAGTTGGCTTTTGGCATTTGTCCCGAATCTGCAACCGCAGGAAAGCATTCAACAGTTTCTAACTAACAATAAGTGGGTGTACTGGGAAATGCCAAATATGTATATATCAATAAAAAAAAATATAATATAATATATTGAAGCATGCATGCATGCACAGTAAAAGAAAATGACTCCCATGTTGTGTAGTATTTTCTCTCCTTTCTCTGTTGATTAATTAACTTCTTAATGCTGTTTATTTTGCCCTTTTTCCTATTAAATCAACCATCTCTGTGCTGTAGAGCTTTTGAATTTTGATCAGTTGGCATCTTCGTTTTCCTATAAATATTCCTTCCAAGCAAATTGTTAACAAAATGGGTCTTATCTTAGCTCTTTGTCTGCTGTTCAATTGATTGAATTTATTTCTGTATGAAGCCCGATCCAACAATTCCCATGACAATTCACTGCAAGCGTCTCTCACCAGGTCAGTCAAGCGCACGCGTGGCTCGAGTGAGACAAAGAGACACGCGCATCTGCATTTATGATGCCAGTGAATAGGAAAAGTCAGACATTGGCTAATAGTGAGCAGTGAGTCACTGTTGGATATTAATATGCGCATCATCTGTGCAATCATAAAACTGCATAGCCATAATGAAAAGAATGAAAGATAAGGCAATGCAACGGTAATCAATAATCCATGATCCATAAACTTCCCTTCTCCAACAAAGAAAAGGAAAGCAAATTAGTAAAGTATAGCAGCAACCTAGACTCTACTAATTTATGTCTTGGAGGAAGGTTATATATGCATGTATAAATATTGTTTTTGTAGAATTCATTTACAGAAATAACAACTTGTAGTTTTGTACTGTAATATTATTCTTTCTTTTCTTGAAAAAAAATTAGTTTGAGGAGAGGTTCCTCCTAGGTCAATGTCAGGCATACTCTGGATTCATTGAACGTTTACAGGATATTTACAAATAATCTACCACTAAAAAAACTTAAGAATTAAATTTAAATCATGATGAAACACGAACAGAAAGTCAATTAAGTAAATTAATCCTGACTGGCTGTAATATTATTTTGTTTAGGGGAAGGAGGGGATTTCTGTGGTGTACTGAAGAAAGTCCACATAAGTTTGGGGGCATGATTGTGGAGAGCCACTTTATGGATATAGGAATTCCAATTGGTAGGAGATTTTACCAAAAGAGTGGAGCATCATATCAGGTTGATGGTATTGATCTGCGTGGGGGCTGAGGAGGGCCATCTATGTCTCTATGATTGTACTGCTTGTCTAAGCATAATCAAAAGGCTATGGATATTGATGGTCTGAGAGCTTAGCTGCCTATCTACCCAAAACTATGGTCATGGAAAAATGTGGAGTGCGTTCATGGTCCTCATAAATCAGTGGCAGACAACATATTAGATAATCATGAGTTCAATTTCAAAGTTTGGTCTTAATAACATTAATAAGAATAAATTACAATTTAGTCTAGAAGTTTCAATGAAATTCAACATTCGTGCACTAAGTTTCAAATCTCATAATTAATTAATCCCTTTCAAAGACTTGAGAAGAGAAATATATATTTTGCTTGTAATAGTAAAATCACTTTTTAATTGTTGAAAGACATCTCGATCATTTATTAAATTTTTCTTTTAAAAATTAATTTTATTGATTTAATATATTCTTAAGTTTCAAGCCATTCACAAATGTGTGTCATTCTTTTATTCCTCTTAATGTTATTAATTTAGTTCTTTAATGTATGTTTAGTATCATTAAAAGAAAAGGAATGAAATGAGAAGAGGAATGAGGTAGAAATAGGAATGGAATGAATATTTTAGAAATGAAAGGAATAACATTTCTTAAAAATTGAGAATTCACTCTTTGATTTTTCTACTAAATAAGGAAATGAGAATATCTCATTTTCATTCTTATTTTATTTCTTTTTTTATTATACCAAATAGGCCCTCAAAGGTATGGGATTTTTGAATGACTTAAAATTTAAAACTTAAATTGATAAAGTTAATCTCTAAAAGACAAAATTGATAAATAAGATAGCTTTTAGGAATAAAAAATGATTTTACTCAATATTTAAAAGACATTAATTATACCGAATATCTTCTTTCGCTTAAAACATGAATCCTACCAAACCCAGTGGAGATTTGTCTTCTAAGTTAGAGATACAAAGCAACGGAATAGTGTGTGAATGTGAATAGAGATATAAAGCCATATGTGGTATAGGTGTGTTCACATATGAGTTGGACGTACATAACTTTGGAAAAAGATGTGTTTTGTTGGTGTGGTTTTTGTTTTTTGTTTTTTTTTTGGCAATTTGCTATACAATCACTTTTGTGCTTCTCCTACACATTGATCTTTATACATGGTCACCCATTTATGCAGAACTCCCCTCATCTCATTTTTATGACTAATTTTATGCAACTATTAGACATGCCATAAATGTAATTAAAATAACAAATGATATACAAATATCACTAACCTTTTATCAAAAAAATATAGAAATGATTTCTTCATTGCCATTTTTTTTTTGTCAACCTTGCCAGTTTAATTGCAATATTTATGAACTTTTGAAAATAAAGTTTTTGATGTCCCGATGTTGACTTCCATAAAAATTTCAGAAGACAAAGCGTAATTAATCTAAATAATAATTTATTCTACATGAATATGTTAATACTTGAGTTTAATGTTTCATCTCTTCTTACTATATAAATTTTATCCTAACAGATAAAAAATTATGATTCGCAAAACAATTATTTTTTTCTTTCTTCTATTTTTTTTTTAAATTTTGTATTTGTCAAGCTTTGTCCTCAATAGAAAAGAAATTTCAGATTTGGATGAAGCAAAGAATATAGTCAAAGTTTATTTTGTCCTCCATAATTCAAATAAACGGAATGTATTTGAGCATTTATATACTGTTCGTGAACAGTGTCATGCAAGTGAAGAAATTATGGATTTTGTTAAAAAAAATTATTTTTATACTTTAATCTTATACTTCTTTTATATATCTGTCATAATAAAAGAATAAAAATTTAATTTTTATTTATTTATTTAATTTTATCATAAAAAATAAATACATGATAGATGTAAAATTGAAGTGTAGAAATATGATAATTGTTTATGAAAGACGACGCTGCGAATTTATTCAAAAGCATCTTCTCACGTGAATTCACTGGAAACACAGAATTCCAGTTTCCACTCATCGGTATCAGTGGAAAGGCCAAATCCACTGATTCTTTTTCGAGAACTCTAGGTCGTTAACATACACGGGTAGAGGGGTACCAAACCTATAAATTAGGTTCACCAAAATATTCCCACGAAAATAATATCTTTTATTTGATATGTTTGTATGGCATAATTTTAAATCTCTTATTCCTATCTAACTCATTTTTAATAGTTTATATATATATAATTTAACTTGTAGATGAGGTGAGTACAAAAATGAATTTTAATTGTTACATCTTATGTGTGTAGTTCAAATTAAAATATAAAATAATTTAATATTTTAAAATAATTGTATTATTTTAAAATAATTTATAATCTTAATTATTTATATAAAATTTAATAAATAAGATTTATTTTTTACGTGAGCGTACTAAAAAGAGCACGCGTTTCATGTCTTGAACATATTTTACTCGTGATAGATTCAAAGTATCATGATTTTCAATTAAGTGAAAGAACTTTTTTTTTTGTGTTGAAATCAATTTATCTTGTTTGTCTTCCACTACTTGACTTAGTTAAATTTTTGTACATTCTTCTTTAATCTAGTTGATGATAGACGACTCAGCTAGTCTAGTGATTAGTACAGAATAATAAGAGGTGTTACTAATTTATTAGCCATTTTTGAAATTATGAATGCTATTGTGGTACTATTTAATTTTTTACTTTGGTAATAGGAGTTATGCTTAGTTAACTTACTCCTTTTTCTCAATTTTTATTCTGAACTCACTTCTATCGTTTGGAGTTTTCTGTGGAATAATAAGCGAGCATAAAGAAGCATGGGTCAGGTGGAATAGTTTATGTAGAAGCAAGGATGAAGGAGGGTGAACTTTCAAAATCTCAAAGCCCGTAGAAAATCAAGATTGAATTTTTTTTTTTGGTAAAAAAAAACTTTAGGATGAGGGTGGCTTTCCTCATTTAAAGGGAAAGATAAATTATCAACTTCAACCAAAATTTATAATGAAATTATAAATTGCATATCAACGGAAAACTTTAGAATTTAAGCTTAAATTATACACTTATCATAAATAAGAGATTGATTAGATGAGCCAACCTCAATAAGTAAATCTAGGCTGGAAGTTGCTAAATTTAAATAGTTCCTTGCTCCATCAAGTTCTTAAAGGAAATACTTCCCCCACTCAATTTTTCTCCAAGTGCAGTTCCTGCAACATGCTCTTGGGGTTGGAGGAGTGTGATTGAAGGAAGAATAGTGCCTGCTCAAGGTGTCACTAGGAGGAATGCAAGACACTATACATGGCAGGTTTATGAATGTTTCTTTAGGATCCTTGGAAGGACATAGCTAAGCTACCTTTCATACATTCCTCCCCCATCTGGGTAATTTACTTCTTGGTTTTTTCATTGACCAAATAACTATCCACAGTTGTGGACTTCTAAATTGGCAAAAGGATGTCTTCCCAGATGACATAGCTTCTGAAATGTTGAAGTTAGAAACCCATGCCATAAGGGTCTTGATTGGGTAACCAGGTACCATACAAATCACGGGGGTTATACTGTCTCTGTTTCTAGTGGGTACAAAGTTTCTATCAAGCTTCTGACTCCATCTCATAATATTTTTGCGCATGGGGGCCAAAACCTTTTATGCTGATCTATTAGGAGTCTAACTGTTCCAGACAAGATAAGAAATAAAGTCGTCTTTTTATGGAGGAGAGCTATGCATGGAGGCCTCCGTGTAAAGGCAAAAAAAACTTGTAACTGTCATAAACTAATTATTTTATAAGTTTAAATTCTTAAGTAAAAATATATGTTTAACTACTTGATCATGTCATATCATGAATTAATTAACTTATAAATTTTAACTAATAAGTAAAGACACATGTATGATTATAAATATATATATATATATATAATAACTTGGGGCTTGGGCTTAACAATGACATGACATGCCCAGTTTGTGTTGGCTCAAACTGAATAAATATATTTAATTTTTCATTTACTTTTTGATTGTTCAGGAGCTCATAATGTTTGACTATTATTTCGTCTTGATCGGTAGTTGAAGTTGTAAATATAAATTTGTATCCTTTACATTATGGTTCATTATACTAGAATACAATTAGGATCTTAGGAATTCATGATTTTCACATACATTAAAATCAAATCAATAAATGATACTAACCTTTATCCATGATACGAAATAAACTTCAGATCTGAAAGCCTTCTTGAATCTTTATCGGTCCTTTCCCATTTCTTGCTTACGCTTTTCACTTTCTAATGGAAATAAACTGTTGGCGTATTCTTATGGGTAGAGATTGAATATATGGGGGTTTAATTTGAAATTCAAAACCATCAGATAGTACCATTAGTTATCGGTTTCTTTTGAATTTCAAAACCATCAGTTGTCACTAGGATAACATCCCACAATCATCAGATAATTGCTCCCATCAAGCAATTACTTAATCATCCTTTTCATAACCTCCCTTAACTTACAACTAATTAACCTTTTAGCCCTTTAATATGTTTTAATTAAATCATGCTTAATTCCTATTAAACATGAGACACATTTCTAACATTCTACCACTTGGCTCATGTGGTAAATGTCATTCCATGATTTAATAAAACATCAACTTTAATGCGCACAAATTCGGCTAAAGGTTTCATACATTAGTTGTATCATAATTCATAATTAGGAATAAAACCAACAAGAGTCATGGCGGTTCTACACTATCAAATCGGCATAGTTCCTTCCATATACCACTATATTAACTCTTCTCCCTAATATGATACTTTAATGGAAGTATACATTATGTCCCATGGCAAACAATAATGTCTTCATTAGAGACAAATCCTGTATTTCAACATCATCATTCATACATGCATGTATACATAAATTTGAAAACAGAAAAATTTCAGAAACTTATATATTAATGAGCTCAGAGTGTCAATAGTCAATAATTATAATAATGATCAATAGTCATTAGCTGATATAATGTCCATACTATACAAATGACCAGTAAATATCTTGGGCGGTAATCCCTTCGTCAAGGGATCAGCTGTCATAAGATCGGTGCTAACATGCTCTATAAACACTCTACGTTTCTGAACCTCTTCTTTAACGACAAAGTATTTCAATTCCATATGCTTAGCACCTTTGGAATACTTGTCATTTTTTAGAAAAGAAGACTGCTGCGGAATTATCACAATAAATTTTCAGCGCCCACTCAATACTGTCGACCAATCCAAGCCCTGAAATAAAGTTCCGTAGCCATTTAGCCTAAACCATGGCCTCAAAGCATGCTACAAATTCACCTTCCATAGTGGATGCAGCAATTACAGACTGCTTCGCACTTTTCCATGATATAGCTCCTCCAGCTAAAAGATACAAATAACCAAAAGTGAATTTTCTTGTGTTCACACATCCGGCAAAGTCTGAATCTGAATATCCAATGACCACAAGGTTGTTGGATTTCCTATAAGTAAGCATGCGATTCTTTGTTCCTTGCAAATATCTCAGAACTTTCTTTGCAGCTTTCCAATGATCCTTACCAGGATTACTCTAGTATCTTCCTAACATTCTAACTGCAAAACTGATATCTGGTCTCGTACAAGTCTGAGCATACATTAAGCTCCCAACAAGCGATGCATATGGAATTGCTTCCATTTCTTTCCGTTCCAAATCATTCTTAGGACATTGCATGAGACTAAATTTGTCTCCTTTCTGAATTGGAACCGGAGATGATGAACACTTTTCCATTCCAAATCTCTCTAAAAAACTTTATTAATATATGCTTTCTGAGACAAACCTAACATTCCTTGTGATCTGTCACGGAATATCTCTATCCCAATCACATAGGTTGCCTCACCCATATCTTTCATTTCAAAGTTACTAGAGAGAAATATCTTAGTCTCACTCAGAACAACCAAGATTATTAGTTGCAAGCAAGATGTCATCAAACATACAGAATCAAAAATATAAACTTGTTCCCACTGACCTTTAGATATATACATCGATTGACGGTATTTTCTTTAAATCCAAAGGAAACAACGGTATCGTTAAACTTAAGGTACCATTGTCATGAAACTTGTTTAAGTCCGTATATTGATTTCTTAAGTTTGCACACCATGTGCTCTTTTCCTTTTTCTATGAACCCTATTGGTTGGTCCATGTACACATCTTCCTCTAAAATTCTCATTTAGAAAGGTAGTTTTCACATCCATTTGGTGTAACTCTAAATCATAATGAGCCACCAATGCCATAATGATTCTTAAAGAATCTTTCTTGGATACTGGTGAAAAGGTCTCCTTATAGTCGATGCCATCTTTCTGAATGAATCCTTTTCCAACTAGTCTGGCCTTGTAACATTCTAAGTTACCATGAGAGTCACGTTTGGTCTTAGAGACCCATTTACATCCAACTCTCTTACAACCTTCTGGTAACTCAATAAGGTCCCAAACGTCATTCTGTTCTATAGATTTTAATTCTTCTTTCATGGCATCTAACCATCTTTCACCATTATTACTATTCATGGCTTGTGAAAACGTAACTGGATCATCTTCCATTCCCAAGTCAAATTCAGACTCTTGTAGATATACCACATAGTCATTAGAAATAACAAATCTCCTTTCTCTTTGAGATCTTCTTAATGCTATTTATTGTGGTTCTTCTACTATCGGCACATTCGGTTCATTTACTATAATTTCATTGTGAGTAGTGGGATCACTTATTTGTTATTCTTCATTATTATTAATCGGTACAACAACATGAGAAACAACGACTTTATTAGAGACACAAGTCAATGGAACTTGTATTCTCAATTCTTGAATCTCCACCTTACATGGTGTTTCACTCCCACTAACTTCACCATTCTCAATGAACCTAGTATTTCCAGTTTCAATAATCCTTGTAGTATGATTAGGACAATAAAATCTATACCCTTTTGATTTTTCTGGATAACCAATGAAATATCCACTGATTGTTCTTGCATCCAGTTTCTTTTCTTGTGGATTATAGTATCTAACTTCTGTCTGGCAACCCCAAACATGCAAGTGCCTTAGATTAGGTTTCCTTTCAGTCCACAATTCAAAAGGAGTCTTTTGGAACTACCTTACTAAGAACCCTATTCAACAGATACATGGCAGTTTTAAGAACATAAGTCCACAACGAAATGGGTAAAGATGAATTACTTAACATACTCCTAACCATATCTAATAAGGTCCTATTACGCCTTTCTGACACACCATTTTGTTGTGGTGTACCTGGCATTGTGGATTGAGCTCATATGCCTCTCTTTTCAAGGAATTTAGCAAATGGACCTGGATGTTGTCCGCTTTTATCATACCTTCCATAATACTCTCCACCCCTATCAGATCTGACAATTTTCACCTTAGTGTCTAATTGCCTTTCAACTTCATCAATGTAAATCTCCAAAGTATTTACAACCTGAGATTTATCATGTAACAATAGACATAACCATAACGTGAATACTCATCAATGAAGGTGATAAAGTATCTTTCTTTATTGAAAGCGTTAACATCAAAAGGCCCACATACATCAGTGTGTATAATTTCAAGAAGCTGAGTACTTCTTGTGGCTCCTTTCTTTGTGTGTTTTGTTTGTTTACCTTTAATACCATCCACATATACATTTAGATCAGTAAAATCTAAATCCGGAAGGATTTCATTCTTTACCAATCTTTCCATTCTTTCTTTGGAAATATGTCCTAAACGTTTATGCCACAAGTAAGCAGAACATTCATTTATTAAGGCACATTTAGTGCCAACGTTATGATGCAAGGACATAAGTGTTTCAGCATATAGATTATCAAGACATAATTTATATAATCCATCATATAAGATACCATTGGCAGTCAAATGATTGTGCTTGTACAAACTGAAACAACCACTACCAAATCTAAAAGAATATCTAGCCTTATCAAGTTTAGAAATTGAAACTAAATTCCTAGTTATACTAGGTACATACAAAGTTTCTCATAAATCTAAATGATATCCAGTGTCAAGGATTAAACGATAAGTCCCGATAGCTTCCACTGGAGCTTTCATTCCATTGCCCATGAAGACAAACTTTTCATTTGGCTTTGTGGCCTGAGTTGTAAGGAATCATTGCAACATATTAGAAACATGAGTAGTACATCCAGAATCAATCCACCAAGTGTTATAAGGAACTTCAGCTAAGTTTGATTCATAATATACATAAGCACTAGGCTTACCTTTCTTTTCGAATCAAGCCTTACGTTTCGGACAATCCTTTTGGAAGTGCCCAGCCTTCTTACAGAAATGACATATGTTTCCATTATATTCCTTCTTGTGAATTTTAGAAGAAGAAGCCTCATTATCCTTCAGAGGTCCTCCTCCCTTCTTCTCATGTTTCTTGAAACTTTCCTTTTCAGCTCCTTGACCTTTCACATAATTGATAGAATGAATTCCTTGGTTCTTGAGTCTGGTCTCTTCCTGAACCAACATACTGTGCAATTCATGCACATTCCATTTATCCTTCATGGTATTATAATTCATATGGAAAGGATCATACTCAGCCAGTAATGAGTTCAGGATGAATTGCACCAGGAAATTTTCGTGCACATCCATCCCCAATGACTTCAGTCTTGCTGCAATATTCGTCATAACATGCTCATGCATTGTACGACAACCATCAAATTTCATGGTGGTCAATGTACTCATTAGTGTCCCAGTAAGACACTTATCAGTAGTTTGGGAGAGCTCTTTCACAACATTAATACTTTGAGTTATACATACATACATATCAACATGCTTCATAGATTCAGATACATTTCATACAATGCATATTGATGTTCACCTTTGGGCAATCCATCAATACCAAGGTTTTGAAAATCGGACCGGACCGGCCGGTTCAACCGGTTGGACCGGGAACCGGTTCCCTCACCGGTTCGGGCGATCTCCCAGAACCGGTAGGGTCAAAAACCGGTCAAAAACTGGTGAACCGGTTTCAAACCGGCTAAACTGGTCAACCCGGCACCGGTCCGTACGGTTACCGGTTGCCTCAGCAGTAGCGTTCGGTCGGCCTGGCACCGCAGCCTCTGTCCCGACTCCCGCGTCCCAACTCCCTCCTCCGTCCGTCTAACCACCGTGGTGGTTTTCGGGTTTCTCATCGAAACCCTGGTGTCTGTTTTCAAGGTTGTGTTTTTTTTCATTATCTGGTATGGGTGAGTAGCGTACGTGTGTGGACTGGTGGGCTGAAACTGAAAGGGTGATTGCTGGTGGTGAAAGTGTGAGCTGTGAAGTATGGCTGAGTAGCGTACGTGTATCGTGAGTGATAGTGGGTTGCTTGGTGGGTGTTGTGATGCTCTGTTTCGGGAAGGAAGAAACAGGGGCGGTGGCTCGGTTTCGGGAAGAAAGAAACAGGGGCGTTGGCGCTGTTTCGGGAAGAAAGAAACAGGGGCGGTGCTATCGGTGCCTAGCGAAGTGTGTGATCTGTGTGGGTGAGACCGTGAGAGAGCTTGTGCGCTATCGGTGCCTAGCGAAGTGTGTGATCTGTGTGGGTGAGAGAGCTTGTGCGTGAGAAGAGAATGCTGTGAGAGTGTGTGTGCAGACTGCAGTGGCGTTGGCCGTGGGTGGGTGTAGAGGTATTCTCTACTCTGCGTGCAGTGTGCACACGGTGCAGGAGATGGATGGTCTGTGAGATGAATTGGGACATCAAAACCTGCCACAATGACAAGACTTGACAATGAGAAAGAGAGATTAGACATCAACCGTGTACGCCAAGTTGGATGAGAAGCCGTTCGTTTGACACTTGACAGAAAGGGGCCATACGAAATGATCATGTAGTGTCCAGAAAATTGAAAATGACGCAATACTGTGGCACAAAAATAATAAACATGGCAAAAAAGAAATAGGGAGAGAGAAAAAATTACATAATATTACGTCAGCAATTAAATTCATGGGTGATTCAAGGTATGGCTATTTATATTTTTATAATTTTTATTTATTTCATTAATATATAAATAATTATATATATATATAAATATATTATATTTATATAAATATATAAATATATATTTAATTATATTCCGGTTCGACCACGGTTCGACCATTGAACCTTAAATCAGTACCTCGACCGGTACAATGACCGGTTCGGTTTTCAGAACCTTGATCAATACACAACATTCAACATAATGATGCTAATAGAAATTTCACATAATTTGGTAATGATGTATACACTAACTAGAAATATTTATTATCTTTGGATATATAAATATAACTAATAGTATATTCACATTACCAACATTCATGTTCATTTATTATAGAGACAAGCAATCAACCTTTGGGTTGATCCTTAACTGCCTTATAATAATGAACTTCAATTTACCTATAATAAAAACAATAATTTTCATGTTATTTATAGCATCAAAATTATGGGTAATTGAAACACAATTATAATGTTCAGAATTAAAATAATTCATAAGGATTTGGCCACTTTGGTGACTAACAAATCCACCATACTTAATTCCAAACAAAATATTTTTTTAAATAATTATGGGATTAAAATTTCACATTCATATTTTTTTTTTAATCCCATCAGCACCGGACGAACCAGCACCCGAACCACCATCTTCGGACGCGAAGCGTCAACTCAGGTCATCCCTGCGGCGGCGCCAGAACTATCACAGTTCGGTCGATCATCCCTTCGAGCCAGGCTACCACCACCGGCTAGGACCCAAACGAAATCTCTCGCAATACAGATCACGACTCCTAGCTGGAACCCTAGGCCCAGAAGCTGCGTTAGATCCGGTTTCTTCTCGGGTGGCAACAACCCTTCCACACCACGGTTGCAGTGACAACAGTATCAACAGGTCTCGACAGCGATCTGAAATCCCCAAGCGGAAACGGGAGATCTGTGAGTCCGAGATCTGTGTCGCACGTGGTTCGTCGAGCCCAAAACCCCGAATCCGTTCCTTCCGTCTCCGCCGCCGTACCTCATGCTGGGCTCCGACAATGGGAAGAACCCCTTCTTTCGCAGTATAGGCCGTCCTTCAACCGATCCTTCTGGTTTCGGCCAAATCTCATGTTCTGACGGGAGTTGATAGTAGATCCTGAGGAACCGTGGCCAATCGTTGAGGAGAAGAGCAGGAACAGGCCGCTGGAGCCCGTCGCCGGAAAGCAGAGGAGACGCTGGAACCTTCGACAGAAGGCAGAGGGGTTTCGAAGTTTCCGGCGATTTTACCTTTTTTTTGTTTTTTGAACGTTTTCTCATATCTAGATTTTTCAGATCTTTCTCTTTCATGTTCATTTTGTGAGAATGATTTAAAAATTTATAATATATGGAAAAACATGAATTCCCAAACCTTGCTCTGATACCATATGTAAACATAAATTTGTGTCCTTTACATTATGGTTCATCATACTAGAACACAATTAGGATATTAGGAATTCATGGTTTTCACATACATTAAAATCAAATCAATAAATGGTATTAACATTTATCCATGATGCAGAATAAACTTCAGATCTGAAAGCCTTCTTGAATATTTATCGGTCCCTTCCCCTTTCTTGCTTACGCTTTTCACTTTCTGATAGAAATAAACTGTTGACGTATCCTTATGGGTAGAGATTGAATATATAGGGGTTTAATTTAAAATTCAAAACCATCAGATAGTACCATCAGTTATCGGTTTCTTTTGAATTTCAAAACCATCAGTTATCACTAGGATAACATCCCACAATCATCAGATAATTGCTCCCATCAAGCAATTACTTAATCATCCTTTTTATAACCTCCCTTAACTTACAACTAATTAACCTTTTAGCCCTTTAATATGTTTTAATTAAATCATGCTTAATTCCTATTAAACATGAGACACATTTCTAACAGAAGCCTTGAAGGTGCATGATCTCGACGTTCAAGCTCAAGGCCATAATACTGGTTTAGTTACCGCAGCTGCATGCCTTCTCTGGCGATGATGGAAGAGTAGGAATGATCTCATTTTCAGCTAAGGCAGATGGTATTATGATCACTTTGCCAACTCATTTTTTTTAGTTGCTTTCTACTTGGTTTTCTTTAAAATCTGTCTGCAATCTTTTGTTAAAACGATCGTTTTTGAATTTTATAAATGCAAGATAGATATAATCATATTAATTTCTTAGTTTTAATCTAAAACTATGCAAAACACAACAACTAGATTATATAGTGCCATATATATATGTACAGTTGTTTTAGCGACAGATAAAAAATTCTGTAAGTATATATAGCCTTTATCAAAATAGAGTATATTTCTGCCACAGGAAAAGATGCAAAAAATGCCAGAATACATAGTTTGTGCTATTTTATATATGATTAACCTTTTTAGCTATTACAATCTAACGAGATTTGTCCCACAGATTGATTAATTAGGTAATTAATTCTAAACAGCCACGGTCTAACATACAATCACTGAAGCCTATAGTAATGAATCAAAACTGTGGATACAGAAAATTAAATCCCACAACAGAAAGGGTCCATGGGTTTAGGTTTTCGGAGATAGGCACAGTGCTTTTAAGATATATGTTAAGGAATAAAAATTGAATTTATTATTTTTTGTTAAATTATTTTCATTATTTAAAAAAAGAAAAAATTAAATGCATTTTATATTTTTAAAACATTAAATATGTTTTTATTTTTTATTTAATATTTAATATTTTATATTTTTTAACCTGTATTCTTAAGGTACACATTAATAAAATCCTTTTTTATTTTTCTAAAGAATTTTGCTATCACTATACGAGTGTATGTCACCTTCTTTCTATTATCAATAATGTTAAATATAATTTTTTAATTTTTTACCCCATCGGTTAATCTCAAATCCGTGTGCCATGCCTTTCCTTTTTTGGATTTTAGTGCGCATCTTGCTTTCATCCTATTGGAGTTAAAGTACATAGAGAAAAAAAAAAAAGAAGGTTGAAGTGTAAATAAAATTTAAATACATTTTCTTAAAAAAAATTATGGCAAGATTCGAATCAACTGGTACTCTCCCTAGTTAAGAACGGCTATTCATCCTACGATATTCACAAATGGTAAAACAGGTTCTACTGCACACAGACTACAGACATTAAGTATTTTTTTAATTTAAGAAAAATTCTCAAAAAGGTTATTCTAAGAAAGTATTTAGTAACAAAAGTGTTTCGGATTTGAGTCATGTTAACATGACCTTAGGTTTGAAACCACAACAATATGTCTATTTACTTCAGATATTTTAAAATTATAAATTTATATGCACTATAAAATTAAGTCTATAGATATGTTGCAATGTCTATAGTAGTAACAACTCTTTAGATTTGAAGTTTGAAGGCGATTTAAATTTATACTGAGCTTTTGAATAGATTGCCTTAACAATTAATTAATAAGATGTACTCTTTTTTCTTAATAGATAACTTGTTTATCACTCTTTAAATTTAAAGTTTGAAGGCAATTCAAATTTATGCCGAGCATTCTAATAGATTGGTCTAATAGTTAAAGAAATATGCTCTCCTCCTGAGAGAATAACTTATTTATCAGTATGCCTAACCTTTGTTAGTTAAGAGAATTAATTCATTGCCTACTTTTTATATGATAGCTTTTTTCTTTTTTAAAGTATATAGAACATGAAATATGTGACTATCGGTTCACGAAGAGTTCATTTTTCTTAAGCATATAAGAAGAACAATAATATTCTCATACTTTTAATTCTTACACTTATTTTGGTTTTAAGCCTGCTATAATTGTTTTATAAATTTCTCAAATTACTCTCACCTCTTAAAATGAACGTGAGACAATTATTCTTTTTATTTTAAGTAATCTAATAGATCCATTGGAATTTTTAAGTTAGACTTCTTTACATTTGGGTTTGACTTTATCAAAATAATATCTATTGTTCAAGCCCAAATGTCATTCTTTGAGCCAATTTGGATTTTAAAATGAAAAGAATTATAAAATGTCAGTTAATATGTATGTTATGTGAGTCCGTGACTTGATTCATATATGTTGATGACAAATTTCTTCTAGATTCAACAAGTTAGCTCCGCGTTTTTAACTTGGTCATTCTCTCATTTAAGTATGTTTTGAAACCAAAAGTCTTTTTCATTTTTAAATTAAAGATTTAATTTTAAGAGTAAAACTTATTTTTAGTTTTTGAAAGATACATAGTTTATCAATTTCTTCTATTTAAAATTAATTTTATCGATTTTATCTCTCAAGTTTTAAGTTACTCATAAATTTCATCTTTTTGTTCTTTATAATTTTAGTAATTTAGTCTCTCAAAAGAAGTAAATTGTTATAAATTTTAAGTTTGAGGGATTAAATTGATAAATTAATCTTTAAGAGACCAAATTGATAAATGATATTCAGGGGTTAAAAATAAGTTTTACTCTAATTTTGATCTACTATTAGTATAAAGTTTTTATACTATCATTTAATCACATGTTATTTAGTATTTGACTTTTTAGATAATTGTTATTTTAGTCAATCTTTTTTTATAATTTGATAATCCATGATTATATGATAGTGTAAAAATTTTTATACTGATAGTAAATCAAAATTAAACGTAGTTAAAAGAGAGAAAAGAAATAATTCACATTAATTTTTAAAAAATATTATTGCATTTAAATATGATTTAATTTAAATTATGATTAATTTTAAAAAGTAAAATAATTAGTAATTAAATATAATATAAAAATATTAAATACAATTTTTAGTAATCTAATTAGCTTTTTTTCAACAAAACCCAAGCCTAACATATTTTTTCAAAGGAAGGATATATTCGAAGAAATTTTTGCATTAACTAAGACTAAACTTCTTCAGAGCAATCTTAAAGGATGCACACTATATTGATCTAATACATATAGGATAATTCATTCCTTAGGTGCTAACGTAAGGTTTGAATCATATCAAATTCATGTGAGGGTATGTCCTAAGATTGTTTAGTGATGAGGTGACTTTACTCAATTTATACAAAAATTAACTTGAGAATATACATTACTGTACAAACAAAAAAACACAGGCTGATCCTTGTATGGTTAACAACTTTTTAGATCAACAGTCTACAAACACAAATGTGTTTTCTTTTGTTACTACTTCAAATACATAAATAACTCTTTTCGAGCTATCTAATTTTTTTTAAAATAGATAAAATGTGCAAAACATTTTGTGTACAAAATAATTTTTTATTATAATGTATCAAAGTCATCTCTTGTTAGTGAAATAACAGATGAACGTCCTACTAAAAAGAAAAAGAAATAAAAAATTTTAAATATAAAAAGTGAATTTTGTAATTCATTATAGTAAGTCTAAACATATTATAATTTGTATTTATCTCTTTCTAACGTGATAGTCTCGCAGGAGAGGATCCAAATATGTGATTTAACATTATTTTATGGTATATTATTAGAACCCATGTCAACTAATCTACCTCTTCATTCCTATAATTCTTTCAACAATTGTATATTGGGACCGAGTAAAAAGTGAAATAGAACAGGAAATTTATAGGAATGGGACGTGAGACGTGTGCATTGAATTTGCATTGTAAATGATGTTACGTCTTGCTTATCCGAAATTTGGTCTGTTTCAATGGGCTCCTACACAAAAGAACTCCACCAATAAATCAGAACATCATGGATTAATTATTATCTTACTCTTTGATCAGCAAAATCAATAATTCATTCCAACAGATGATGAATTCATTCTTCACAAAAATTGATTGTCCCAAGTGGGTTTCGTACGCGAACAGGTGCAGAAAGCAAAATCGTTGACAAGTCTATTATGCTTTGGGTAGCTTCAATTTTACTTTTTGATCACTCACCTTTGATTCTTGTAGGTGATTATTTATTGATAGGCATACTCTAATTACAATGTGTCCTGCTTTTTTTTTTTTTTTACAAACGAAAAGTGTCCTCTTATTTGAATTTTTTTATAAGATTAATCTTCTTAAATTTAGAATGATAATAATATGACTTTTTTCATAAAATGCGACTCATAAAAATTAAACCCACCTCTATTATGTTAACACTTCGTGTGTCAGTATATCTTGGTTTGATTATAGAGCAACTTATCTACTCTCTCAAATTTTTCTCGCCAATATATATTAATATACACTGACAACAAGATCACCATTACAGTATCATACAGACACACCTTGCAATCACAGGCACTACATTAGCTTGCTCAGTGAGGATCTGAGACAAACTCAAGTTTTCATTCTCCAAAATGAAGAAGCCAGAGGCCCACGGAAACCAGCCTCCACCAGGTTACCCTATACGCTGCATCTCACACACACAGGCAAATATGCACAAACACAATCTATTTATTTGATTTGAAGATCTAATAGAACTCACTTTTCTCATTCTGCCATGATTTTATATACCCAACTAAGAATACCCTCACCAGAAGAAAATTTTTCTGTGGTTCGAAGAACAAAAGAGAGAACGGGCTTCATTAAGGGATAGTAACCGGTAAGCATTAGTACTTAATAATTAATACGTATTACGTTGGTAATGGTATTCTCCATGAAGCAAAGGCAAAGATGAATATAACCATGTGTACAATAGTTGTTGAACTAAAACATGATTTGATCACAAGTTCATTGATTCTTCTATTGAAATGAATACATATGGAAATGTAGCATGCAAACTATTTAACTTGCAATCAGAAAATGAAGAAAAACTTCCACTCACTACCCAGAAGACATCCATTATTTAGACAATGACTTGGATCAGCATAACCCACCGTAGCCTCCAAATTAATTAATTGTATTTGCGTAAACACCAATGTTTGTTTTCTGATGCCACTTTTCTTGATGCAGCCTCTTTGCTCTATGCTGCTGCTGGCTCTGCAAAACATGCATATGAAGCACAATTCCGGCAGGACTACCGTATTGACATATTAGCAACGACTGTTATTGCTTCTCCCCTAGGTTGTTAGGAGTTGATCTTAGTGGCTTTGGCCAGCCATGCATCGTATTACTACCTTGCCCTATAATCTTGGTGTAGTAAGATTACACTCAACTTTCTGTGCTGCATACTGCTCACGGTATTCACTCTAAGTGTTATATATGGTATAAGAATGAAAATGGAGGTAAAATTTTCATAGATAAATTTTATATACAATTTTGTATACAAAAGTTATCTATGAAACTTTTGTCCCCATTTTTATTCTTGTACAAAACTGACCCTAAAGCTAGAATCCTCAGTTTTTCCTATTGCCCTGACCTCTGCTCAATATTTTTCCAGATAGAACAAGCCAGGGTTAAAATTTTAATGAAGACAAGATATGGGACATGGCATGTCTCTTTTACAATATATTATATAAAAAATAAAACATTTAAAAAAGAAAGCTTGTTCTCTCTAATTACTGCTTTTTTTCGTTTTTTAACTTCAAGCAATCATTACTAAGACAAGAGCTATTGCTAAAGTCGTGTGCTTGCCTTTCCGTTTCTTTTATATTTTGAGCATCTTAAGGTTAGCAACCATGTTTTTCAGGAGAAATACAATAAGTCAAGACTATGATCCAATCAAGGCTAAAAGCTCAAAATGTATATTCCGGGATAAAAAGCGTTAAGAAAACACGTTAGAAGTTCCCTGCTAAATCGAATGCATTAATACCAGATATTATGCACACAATTCATACCTATTGGGAGAGCAATTCATACAAGTATATCAACATCTCCATTCTTTCCCCTTCTTTATGCTTCCCCTTTCTGGTGGGACGAGTGACAACAGAATGTCAAATCAATCCAGCTCCTCTTAATACATTACATCACAATTCTTAAAACTTCTTTGAGTTCAAGGCATCTCAATGCAGGCAATAAACTGAAAACAAATGTATTTATGTAAAATAATCCTTGATTGTACCCCAGATACTGTGCATCCTGAAGTTTCAAAAGTGTGGCTGGTCATGAACTTAGGGCCAAATAATACCCAGCATATTTAAAAAAGGTTAAAAAGGAAAAGGAAAAGCAAAAAGAAAATGTTGCAAGTGCAGATGAACAAATAACCAACCTAGAATTTTATTATATGGAATCTGATACTGGGAAGAGCTTTTCCAACTTGTTATTTGAAAGGATCCTGTTGGGATCCAATTCGCTTCTTGCTTTATTGTATGCATCCACAGGAAATCGCTTTCTTAACCTTGTTTGGAGAGCTGCAAGTTCCTCCTTGTCCTTTGGAACCTAAGTAACAGATAATATGAATAGAAATTAAGTATACTTCAAATGTTTTCATTTCATTTTTTATTTCAAAACTCTGGTGATATCAGCTAGTTGCACCACTTAACCTGAGCTGGTACTTCGCATTCAAGGATAAGATTGTTCAATTTACAGTTCAATTTCAATACAAACACTGTACGTGAACATGTCCATGTGCACTTATGTGTGTGTATATGTGTGTGTGTGTGTGTGTGTGTGTGAGAGAGAGAGAGAGAGAGAGAGAGAGAGAGAGATCTTGTAGGAACAAAGATCCAATATATTCTGTAGGACAAGTCGAATTGGTATGGTAATCAAACATGAGAAAATTAGGCCAAACATAAAATGGTTTGGATTAAGACAATTGGTAAAGCAGTCACAAATACCATGTTGGATCATTTTTCATTATCTAGAATGCTTAGATAATTACCTCAATCTTAGCCCAGTGTTCATAAGCAGAGTAATGATCCCACAATTTTGCCTGAGTCAGATGCCTGTAATGAAAGAATTCTTCAGTTATATCCTTCCTCTGGCGAGCATCCATGGTAGGGAGGTACATGATAATACCAACCTGAAACACAAGCAAAAGTAGAATTGACTACCAAACCACTCCAAACAGCATTATAATGTTAAAATTCATGGAAGAAGCCAAGGGTTATATTTTCTATTGATTCCAAAACTTGAAATTCTAGGTAATGAAACATAACAAGACTATAAGCAATTGACTAAAACTAAAGCCATGTAGTGGATTTAATGTTGGTTCTGATTTTCTTTTTCCAGCCAAAAGGTTTTTTTTTTTTTCCCTCCACAAGAAAAAAGCACTTAGAAGCTAAAAATTTTAGCTTTTAACACAAAGTTGTTTCAACATTTTAAATTTTCCCCCTCAAAATAATTTCTCTTATACTAAAAAAACTTTTAGGCTTTTGCCAAAAGAAAAAAGCCCATCCAAACATGAACTTAGGCTTGCTCCAAGAGATACCCATGTCTAAGAAATGAAATATACCTTATAAACAAATTTATAAGAAAAATAGCAGCAAGCTGATGCATTTCAATTTGTCAAATAAACAGTCAAACATTTAACAATCAAAATTAATAACTGATAAGACATATCAAATGCAGTAATAGAGAAGAGATAAGACAACCATAGTGCTAAACACAATTCATACGACCATGTAACATCAGTTTACCCATCCTGACATAGATTAGAATTTAGAACTAAATCAATACTATTAGAAATCATTTCAGTTATCCAGGATATGATTATATTACCCAAGAAAATATATCATCCTCAGATTGGCTTGAAGCAGGACTCAAGGGGCTCCTACTACTAGCTGTCCATCGCTGCTCAATTGGAGCAGGTGCAGGAATCTCTTCTTTCTCTATGAGTTGCTTCAGCTCTTCAATGTATTCAATGTCTTTCATGCTTGGCTTAGCTAGTTTTCCAGCGGGGAAGCATGTCTCCGACACCCACTGTTGGCCTCCACAATCAAAGCCCAATATTTCATCACTCCATCCAACTCTATATCCTTCTGACTTCTGCCAGAACTCAGCCTCAGCTTGATTTACCTTTATGATGTGGTTTTTATTGAGAGGATCTAGGGCAATTAACTTATCTCTTACTTCTGTGAAAGAAAGTTCATTTATATTTTGTTCACCAGCATCTGATGATTTACCCCTACCTCCTGCTCTGTAAACAAGAATAGAAACTTGTAACTGACTTAAACAGAAAGTCCACAACATGGCAACACTGAAATAGTAACACAATTAACAAAAGATATAAAAGAAAATGAGAGTCATTGGCAGCAAGCTGCTAATGGAGAAACCAATGTAAACCGTGCTAAAAGCAGAAGAATATCAGCTTGAGATTAAAGCACTTTCAGAGTATCAATTAAGGTGTGTATGTATCACCATCTCCCAGATCAATAAGGAAAATAACATTAACATTTACCAGTCGTCCAGTCCATGCCCGCTAACATAAATGAAACTAGTAAGATTTTCACAGCCCTGCAAATGGTTAATGATGACAACTATAGAACTTCAGGTAATTCATTTGGTCTATCTGATTCTTCATCTTAATGTAAGTTTAAATCATACCAAAATGCCAGCAACACAAAAAATAAGAAATTCCCTCAAAAGATGACAAACAAACAAGAGTAGCCAAACGTAGAAAATAGGAGAGCAAGTCACAGCTTCTACTAGACTTTATTTGATTCTAAGCACTCAGACCAATACTATCCTCTCACATCAAGGCTATTTCAGTAGTTCCATGTCAAAATAAATTGATAAATCATGCAATCAATAGTCAAGGTATAACTGTACCCGTATTTCTGGAGGGACTCCCTATAAAGGTCACGCACATGTTGTATGGCTTCATCTTTAGTATATTTTGGTTTGAACTTGGGAGGACCTTTCCACTTTGAAACAGGATTGCATCTCACAACCACAACAGAGTCAGTATATGGGACATGAAGGTACTTGACATGCTTATTCTCAGACAGTAATTTCCTGCATAAGTTAGAAAAGGGATAATCTAAGTCTTTGGAGGCAGATCCTTAATCACTTAGACCAAAGGCAACCAAAAGAGCAGATACACATTCATGAAGCAGAAATAAATAAGTGGTGTATATAGACACACATGGACGCACACTCACACACACACACACACACAGAGAAGGGGAAGGGGGAGGGGAGAGAGAGAGAGAGAGAGACAGAGAGAGAGAGAGAGAGAGAGAGAGAGGGAGTAAAATATTACCATGATAATAAGGATTATATAACTATATTTGATCATTGCTTTTAAAAGTACCATTACCAAACCATGTCTGAATGTCTCCTGAGCACCCTACTTGCTTCCCAATTTTACCACGTGAAAACTTCAACCCAAAAAAACAATTTCAAGTTCCAAATTAATACTAGTTCAGTTTACCTCACTAATGCTTCCCTTTTTGTTGACATTTTTCAGACTCCAAAAATTGACAGCCAGCTATAAAGTGTACTCTTTAACCTAATTTATTATTACCAAATTCAATACATAAAACTTATTCTCTTTATATGTTAGTCATATGCATTAAAGGCTTCTTTGGTTTCTTCCCTTTTACAAAATTCAATCTATTAAAGTAGAACAAATTCTTATATAATCTGAAACCCTGAAACTGTCATATTGAAATAAAAATTATAAAAAAAAAACACATCACAAGCAGTTGCAACTTGGATTTTCAGATGTGCTGCATCAAGGGGACACCATAATCTGATCATTTCAAGATGAATCAAAGATATTCCATGCAACAACATAACGAATATTTATACGTTAGGATACATTAGAGAATTTGATAACTATTTTTGGCATCAAGTAATCAGGGTAACCTGCTTGGTGGCAGAGCCAGGAAATTATAGGCAGGGGACAAACAAAAAGCCACAAAAGAATTTTAAAAATACATATAGTCCTTTCACAGTGCATGCATGTTATCCAATATAAAATACAAATAATAATGAATAATGATGATGATACACACAGTCATAATTTCACAAAGCAACTGTAATATTTTAGAAGCTAAATAAAGGCATTAGTATATTTACATCATGAGCATAAAACTTATTTTTTGTAGGCTTACTATATCAGCTAGGAATTGGTGGTCACAGGTTCTAATGATAAAAATAGCCTCTCCACTTCTAGGGGGTAAGGCTGTGTACATCTGACCTCTCCAGACCTCACAATGGTGGAAGGGCCACTCTTTTTTTTTTATTATTATAATATCATCTGGGAGTATACTTAGCTAGTTCTTGATCTTAGTACCATGTTACAAACAACAGATTGAACAGACGAACAGTAATGTGGTAATGATGATCAATATATTTGTTAACCGACTGATGCATTAATAAAAATAAAAATTCAAGAAATTACTTGTGGTTTTTCTTTATCTCATTCATGGTTGTGACAGCTGTGTGCTCCACAAGCTCCTGTCTATCAACACACTGGAGGGTGACTTCAGCCACAACTCCAAGTCCCCCAAGACCACAACGAGCAAGATAAAATAGCTCTGGATCTTTCTCTTTGGAGACCTCTATTGTTCCCTTGGCAGGAGTGACCAGTTTCAAGCCAATGACCTGCTCATCAATAGGAGGCAATCTTGCACCAGTGCCATGTGCACCAACCTAAAGCACATGAGTGCAAAGAGCTAGAGTTTATATGAATGATGGTAGCAGAAAGAATTTGGCTTACTTAACTAAATCAAATGCAGGAAAACTGTCAGCACAGGCAGAAATTCTGTTTTCCTTTTTAATTAGCATTCAAAATGCATTACTTTAACCCATTACAATGTAAGAATTCGTGGTGTAATTTATATAGGAGCCAATCAACAAAACAAATTTCTCACCTAAAACTCATATCAAACAAATGCTTAACAAAAAAAAAAAAAAAGGTTCGTAATTGCCTTGATATTTAAGAACTTGAATATTGTCAGCTGTGAATAATTACTTTAAGCTAAAATGTGAGATAATACAACCCCACCATCAAATGATATAAACCTAGACCCCTTTAAATTTAGAGAATGAATCAAATGGAATCAATTTAGAAAAGCTTAAGCAGCTCATGAAAGTAAAAAAATTAAAACTTAAAAACCTGAATGATCCCGCCAATTTGCTGCTCCCTAATGGAGGCAAAATTCTGCAGTGTAAGGCCATGCTCCTTGATCCCATCCACCAGCTGCTGCACTCTGATGCCTGCCTCCACCCTCACAGTCTTCTTCTGCTTATCCACTTCCAAAATTCTGTCCATCAAAGCCAAATTCACCATGCCGACCCTTGACAGGCCAATCCCGTTGGGCGACAGGCCCGACCCGACGGGCCGAATCCGGGTCTTCTGCTGGTGGGCCTCCCTCACCACGTTCTCCAATTGCTCGAGATTCTCCGGCTGGTGAAAATTGCGGGTCTGGACCTCGTGGGTCCCGCTCCAGTTGGAGACGGTGTGAAGATCCTCGGGCAAAGGGGCGTAGCGGAAGAACTGGGCTTTCTTGTGCTTGGCGTTCTCCGGGAAGGGGAAGGAGTAGTAAGTGGCGGCGCCGCAGACGAGGAGGAGGGCGGCGTAGCCCAGGTACTTGCGCGTTTCGGCATCGGAGGAAGAGGGTGCGGGAGAAGAGGAAAATTGGCGAAGAAGGTTTCGAGAGGTGGCTGTGGAGGCGGCGGAGGTTAGGCTTCTGAGAGGTGGGTGGGAATGTGACGAAGGGGAAGAGTGGTAGTAGCGATGATGAAGATGAAGGGAACGTCTCGCAACAAGAGCTCTCAGCATCTCTACGATTGCACCACTCTTCCTATGCTGTGTTTATCTGTGGTTCAAGTTCAAGCTCCACACACTGACACGGCACAGTATAGTAGGAATGGAACTTGGTAGGGATAGACACTTTCAGCGAAAGAAGAGAGTTTTTTTATTTTATAATTTGTTGGAGAAGCTTTTCTTGAGAAATTAAACATTTTTTTAATTTCTTAAAAAATGTATATAGTATAGTTATGTTAGGGATATGTGTCTTTTTACTTGTAACTCTTCTTGTTGCATTCTATTGTCTACTTTCTTTTTTTTTTAAATAGGTTTTTATTAGAATAATTTTTTAAAATTTTGATGAAATACATTAGGGTTTATTTTTTGCAATTGCCGCATGAATTATTTAAAATTATATAAAGTTATATGTCATATGTTGAAAGTTTAAATGGATTATTTATCAAAATTAAAATCGTATAAAATTATTTGTCACATGTCAAATTATCAGAACTAAAATTATAAGAAGTCATTTTCAAATGTTCAAAATTAAAACAGGTAATTTACAATTTAGGGATAATATTTCCTAAATTTAATAATCACTTATTCAATTTCATATTTATTAATTATACAAAAATAATCTTTTTGGATGACATTTTTAAAAGGATAATATAATGATTTACCAATAAATAATTATTAGAATCATTAATAACAAATTATAAAATTTTAGTGATACAACATTTTAAACTTTCATAGATTAATATACACAAGTAAGATTCTTTTGAATTTAGAACGTGCAGCTATGTGGTAAAGTTTAACTAAACAAACACAAACTCACGGATGAATTATGAAATACAAAAACAATATCAGAGCTATTCTTACAAATGTTGAGTGCATCAGATGATAAAGCAATAACTATTCTAAGTATATATTTAAATTCACTTATTTTGTATTTAAAATAATTTATAATTAAAATTTTATAAAAAGAATTTTTAAAAAATAATTTTTTAAAATTAATTTTGAGAATAGCATTTTTCTTACAAATTTTTTTTTAATTCTTTTGAAAATATTTTAATTGTAAACTATTTTAAATACAAAATGAGATAATTTAAACACATACTAAGAACATACGCCTTCGCTGCCCATTTCTCTTCGTTGTTCCTAAATGGGAACGTGGTTGAAGGATATCATCATGACTTTGCACAAATTCAGGTATCTCAATCGCTCCTTTCTTTCTGTCATCCCAAAGGTACTGAAGGGGGCTTACATACTTGATCTTCCAATATAATCTAAACAAAGAACAGAGTCAACCAACAGAATAAAAAATATTAAATGAAGCAATTGGAAGTTTGGAACCACTTTGATTGATGAAAATCGTAGCTGCTGCGAGTTAATTACAAATGTATTTAAGTAGTATCTGTTAGAAAAACCTACATTTGGGCTTACATTAATAAATAACTTTTATGTTGATTTAATAAAATGAGTTGATGAGGTAGTTTATAAATTATTAACTCTAAGATATATATGATATAAAATGTATTTGACTTGACATCGTATTGTAAAAGTCTAATTAAATGGATAAGTATTGACATAACGGGATACCAGGATTAAGCCTAAAGTTTATGAAATGAACTATTAAGATTTAGCTCAAAGGTTATAACTCTTTATAGGAGTCCACAGTAATCTATATATATAAGACATATTAAGTCTCCTCTCTAACATAACCTTTACGATCAAAGACATGCCTTTAATTAGAGAGTCATCTGTAGTCTGATTGTCCCATTACAAAACCGCCATTGTGAACTTGGGTATAAAGGGAGAAAGACATTGCATTACTTGAATATGGCACATACAGACATGTCTTCTAATTCAATTATTTATCTTCATTGATGTTCTAAATTCATATTTTCATGATCTAAGGAAAATAGTATTTGGAAAAATACTCATAGTGACTCACCATTTTTCAATAATGGTCCTGAGTAAAATTTGTGGTTTTCAATATTCTTTTGCTACCAAGAAATCAATAAAAAACTTACCCTCCACTTAAGAAAAACGGGCGACTCACTGCATATTTTGTGGAAAAAGTATCTCTTGAGCCACTCTGCACTCACAAAACTGTTGCTGCATACCATTTGAGAGCAGGTACCACACTTAAGTGCCAACGCAAGTAGAAGTAATTCGAAACATCTTCTCAGAAAGACATAGTGGATACTTATCACCAGGGCTTTAAGCATCGTATATTTTCATTCTCATTTTTTTTTTTGACGGGAGTATATTTTCATTCTCATTCATTTTCTTTTATTGTTTGAGTTTTGCTCTTTATTTTTATTTTCCCTCATAGTACATCTCAAGAAAGAGAAAAAAAAAAAAACCAGAAACATGCAAACAGAATAATAAGTGGGGGCGACGTGGATCCTGAACCAGTCATGAAGTCTGAGATTTATTACATATTGAGAGATTTTACGGAGGTTGTAAGTGAAAAGCAAAGAGTAGAGAGGTTATGGTACCAAAATTCATTATCTAAAAGAGTGGCAGCGGATGCATGTAGTTTAAGAAAGTAACTGAAGACTCTGAACTCGGATTCAAATCACGAGTATTGTAGACTAATGCATCTGTACCTAACTATGTCGAGATATTCAATGATTTTTTACATGTAATACTCACAGAGATAGGATTGTCAAACAGGCTAACCCAACTTGTTTAAACTCGCCCGTAACAGGCCACAAGTTAAATGAAACATGTCAAAATTATTCATATTTAAACAGGTTGAAAAAAAATTAACACAACTTGTCTCACATCAACTTACGGGCTTAAACGAGGCAGCTCGTATAATAATTTTTTTAAACATTTTCCATTTTTTTACGAATAAAGTTTTAACAAAAATTTAAACTTACTCAATAATCAAAAAGTTTGAAACTTAAATAATTTAAAACTTACAAACTTAAATATTAAAACATAAGAATTTTTTTATGGGTATTAAAACATAAAATACATAATTTAAATATTATCCAAACAAATTTATAAATACATAATTTAATTTTGTCCAAACAAAATTTACAAATACATGATTTAAACATTGTTCAAACTAAATCCGTAAATACATAATTTAAATATTATTCCATTATTCAAAGCACTTAAAAAAATTATTCAAAAAAAATATGTAGGACACAGTGGGCAAATGAGGTTGACCCATTTAACTTGTGAGTTAAATGAGGTGATCCAAAATTGCTCGCAATTATATGAATTACAAATATAAAAACTCGTTTCATAATTTTTTATGCAGTTAAACGAGTCGATCCGATGAATTCGACCATTTTTAACATAGATTGAGCGCACGTGAAGGTGAAAATGATGGGGTTAAAGTAGAATAAAGTAATTGTTTCTGTATCATATTCACATCCACCAATGAAAAGAGGAATACATGTGAACTTGTTCGGAATAATAAGAAAGGAGAGAATTAAAAAAGAAAAAAAATCTTCATAGAGCCAATCACTTGTTCGGCAGTCATTCTGAAAGGGAATCGAGAAGAACTGGAGATAAAATACACACTTAGAGGGAGAGTCCAACTCATCCATTTGTGTGGAAAAAAATGATGGCAAATATGAACTTTTTTCTAATTCCATGAGTACAAGATACGCACGTCATACAAGCTAAGAAAGGGCACACATTTATGACTCGAAAGCAACCTTAATAAATATAGAAATACAATGGTCACCATATAAGATTCTCACGAAACATTAGCAACTACAGATTCAATCATTTTTTATTACAAATTCCATTCCCACAGCAACAGATTTATTAGTGGAAGTGGCACACCTTCAATCATACAGAAATATATTACTATAGTTATATAGAGCCATTTCCATTTGCATAAAGCGAGCTATTGCAGCTAGCTAGCGGGGAAAATGGTAAACCATGTTTGGACCGCAGTAAGAAAAAGTGCCAGAACAGCAGCTAGGAAGGCAATGATGGCCCAAGGGCTGCTGAAATAGGTATGGTAACCTTCAGCGATCCACATCTTGCACATGTTATTGTAATGCCTGTTGATTTGCGCTCTAACAATGGCATATCTTTTAGCATCAGGAACCAAGTCGGTGCTTATGGTATTGAAGAGCTTGGCCACTTCCTCGTCGCTCCCAAGCGCGTTTTTCAGAATCCCTGCTGACCTCAGCTCCTTCACATCGTCAGGGTGGTCGATGAGTGAGTCCAGGAAGGCCACGAAGGAGCAAATCTCGTAGTCGTTCTCAAAATCTTTGGCACGTCTCGTACGCTATCAAGTTGAGGAAAGTAGGAGCCGTTGTGTCGTCCACAACGAGTCTTGCTTGACTTCACTCTGATCCCTGCTGCTTTCAGCTCCCGTATATTCCTGTAAGTTATCTTGCCGTCGTTTTCTTTTGTAGCCTCCACTTTCTGATTCATGTTGCTGGCATTTTTGGGACTATGGTCATGCAGGATGGTTTTACGTAGATGATCAAGAAGATGAGCAGGTGACACCTGATCGACTGGAACTGGACAGTCTCGTGACGTGTTTACATCTTCGGTTGGGTCTCGATCTGTGTGTTTGCTCTTGTCCACGTCCTGTTTCGCAACTCCTTTTGGTCCATCGACAGACAAATGATGACAATGAAGGAATTTGCCCATAGTTTGGATCAGCATGGCCTCGTTGCCTTCGCTTGATAACAGCTTAGCACTTTGGATTGAAACTGGTGTAAAAAATAACTCACATATGACTCATGTTTAAAGGATAAATGTGTAAATGTGTGTGATTTAATGAAGGGCTAATCGGTAATTTTTGGTTAGCTTTGGGAAGGCTTTGTTAACCACTTGATGGGAGCGGTTTTTTGATGGTTGTGGGAAGTTATCTTGGTGATAACGGATGGTTTTGAAATTCGAAAGAAACCGATAACAGATAGTTTTGAAATTTGAATTAAACTCCCATATATTCAGTCTCTACCTATAAGGATACGCTGATTTTATTTTTTCATCAAGAAGAGAAAAGCGTAAGAGAGATACGGGAAGAGATCGATAAAGATTCAACAATCAAGAAGGTTTCGTAAATCTAAAGTTTATTCCGTATCATGGACAAAGGTTAGTACTCATATATTGATTTAACTCTAATGTATGTGAAAACCATGAATTTCCAATATTCCAATTGTGTTATTGTGACAAAAAAAAATTCATGTTTTACATGTGGTGTCAGAGCCGAGTTAAGGAATTCATGATTTTTCATTAATTGTGATTACCCTAATTATGAAAATTAGGGATTTATGTATGAACGTTAATTATAAAAATTGAGAATTTTGATTGAAATTCTACTGCACTAATATTTCTACGAAAGTAAAGAAATTATGTTTAATTAAATTAATTGTTATGAAAGTATTGATGCTATTAATGATGTGATAATTATTGATTTATGGATAAAGGGTGCAATTCAAATATTGTTAAAGCCACTTTTTGGAATCTTTGATTCCTGTCTTTTCTTTTACATAATGGATCAAAACATGTATAATCGTAGACAGTTTTCTATAGTTAGTGATCCATCTCAGGTACACTAGTTTTCAGTTATTTCTTTTATTGTGCATATGTGCAGAATTTCGTAATAAATTTGTTAAACTTTTTTTTAAGGTTTCTGTTCAATTACCTTAAAGCTTCATTACCAATTTTGGGGCCAATTTGCGTTCCATGCTATTAGACTTCAAAATCATGCATTGATTCCATTTAGATACAATCCATGTCAGCAAGTACTTCTTGACCGGAAACATTTTAATGAATGCTTCCTTTCATGTGGATAAAGACATTTTGAAATTGTTCTTGAATGATTAGATTTTGAGAAGGTTGAATTTTTGTTTTCATGTTTACTTATGAAATTTTCTACTTTCACGTACGAAAGTTTTACGTTATTATGATTCGTTTTTCCTTTTGAATCATGAAATGCCTTTATGGCTATACGAATGTTTTACTGTGTTTATAATTTGATATTTAAACAACTTATGTTAACAGAAACACATTTTGTGGTGTTGATGAGATTAAGATTTAACGTGTGAAATCTTAAATCTTATAATTGGTTTACAAAATATTAAATTTTGGAATTAAAGCATGATAGATTTGTTAACCACCAAAGTAGTCAAATCTTTATGAGTTAATTTAATTCCAAATAGTAATGATGATATTTCAATTACCCATAATTTTGATGCTATAAATAAAATGAAAATTATTATTTTTTATTATGGGTGAATTGAAGTTCATTATTATAAGACAGTTAAGGATCAACCCAAAGGTTGATTGCTTGTCTTTATAATAACTGAGCATGAATGTTGGTGATGTAAATGTATCATTAGTTATATTTATGTATCCAAAGATAATAAATATTTCTAGTTAGTATATACATCATTGTCAAATTATATGAAATTCCTATTAGCATCATTATATTGAATGTTGTGTATTGATAGACTGCCCCCCAAAGGTGAACATCGATATGCATTGTATGAAATCTATCTGAATCTGTGAAAGCATGTTGATATGTATGTATGTATAACTCAAAGTATTAATGTTTTCAAACTTTTATTCCTTGTAGTACTAGTTGCTTACACATTCGCTGTTCTCAATTGTTACAGTTTTTAAATGGACTCAACTTCTCTGAATGGAGTGAGGAAATCTAATTTTACCTTGAGGGTAATGGATCTGGATTTGGTTCTTAGAGAAGAGAAACCTAGTGCTATTACTGCTACAAGCACTGAAGAGGAAAAGGTCCATTATAGAAACTGGGAAAGATCCAACAGGTTGAGTTTGATGTACATATGAATGAGCATTGCCAGTAACATTAAGTCAGCTCTTCCACAAACTGAAAGTGCCAAAGAAATGATGAAGCTTGTGGAAGAGCGCTCCCAAACTACTGACAAGTCTCTTGCTGGGACACTAATGAGTACACTGACCACTATGAAATTTGATGGTTCTCGTACTATGCATGAACATGTTATTGAGATGACAAACATTGCAGCAAGACAGAAGTCATTAGGGATGGATGTGCATGAAAATTTCTTGGTACAGTTCATCCTGAACTCATTACCGACTGAGTATGGTCCTTTCCAAATGAACTATAATACCATGAAAGACAAATAGAATGTGCATGGATTGCACAGTATGCTAGTTCAGGAGGAAACCAGACTCAAGAACCAAGGAATTTATTCTATCAATTATGTTAAGCATCAAGGAGCTGAAAAGAAAAGTAGTAAGAAACTTGAGAAGAAGGGACGACCCCTAAAGATCAATGAGGCCTCCTCTTCTCAAATTCACAAAGAAGGAACTTTATGAAAACAGATGCCATTTCTGTAGAAAGACTGGGCATTTCCAAAAGGATTGCCCAAAATGTAAGGCTTGGTTTGAAAAGAAAGGTAAGCCTAGTGCTTATGTATGTTTTGAATCAAACTTAGCTGAAGTTCCTTATAATACTTGGTAGATTGATTCTGAATGTACAACTCATGTTTCTAATACGATGCAGGGATTCCTTACAACCCAAACCACAAGGCCAAATGAAAAGTTTGTCTTTATGGGCAACAGAGTGAAAGCTCCAGTAGAAGCTGTTGGGACGTACTATTTGATTCTTGACAGTGGATATCATTTGGACTTATGTGAAACTCTTTATGTACATAGTATATCTAGGAATTTAGTTTCAATATCCAAACTTGATAAAGCTGGATAATTTTTTAAATTTGGTAGTAGTAGTTTTAGTTTGTCCAAACATAATCACTTGATTGGTAATGGTATATTATGTGATGGATTATATAAAGTTGAGTCTTGATAATCTTTATGCTGAAACACTTTGTGACCTTGCATCATAATGTTGGTACTAAATATAGTTTAATGAATGAACGTTCTGCTTACTTGTGGCATAAACGTTTGAGACATATTTCTAAAAAAAGAATGGAAAGATTGGTAAAGAATGAAATCCTTTTGGATTTAGATTTTACTGATCTGAATGTATGTGTGGATTGTATTAAAGGTAAACAAACAAAACACACAAAGAAAAGAGCCACAAGAAGCACTCAGCTTCTTGAAATTATACACACTGATGTATGTGGGCCTTTTGATGTTAACGCTTTCAATATAGAAAGATACTTTATCACCTTCATTGATGATTATTCACGTTATGGTTATGTCTATTTCCTACATGATAAATATCAGACTGTAAATGCTTTAGAGATTTATATTGATGAAGTTAAAAGGCAATTAGACAGAAAGGTGAAAATTGTCAGATCTGATAAGGGTAGAGAGTATTATGGAAGGTATGATGAAAGCGGACAACATCTGGGTCCATTTGCTAAATTCCTTGAAAAGAGAAACATATGTGCTCAATACACAATGCCAGGTATACCACAATAAAATGATGTATCAGAAAGGCGTAATAGAACTTTGTTAGATATGGTTAGGAGTAGGTTAAGTAATTATTCTCTACCTATTTCGTTGTGGACTTATGCTCTAAAAACTGTCATATATGTGTTAAATAAGGTTCTTAGTAAGGCAGTTTCAAAAACTCATTTTGAACTGTGGACTAGAAGGAAACCTAGTCTAAGGCATCTGCATGTTTGGGGTTGCCAAACAGAAATTAGATACTATAATCCCAATGAAAGGAAGCTGGATGCAAGAATAATCAGTGGTTATTTCATTGGTTATCCAAAAAAGTCGAAAGGGTATAGATTTTATTATCCTAATCATAATACAAGGATTATTGAAACTAGAAATGCTAGGTTCATTGAGAATAGTGAAGTTAGTGGGAGTGAAACATCACGTAAAGTGGAGATTCAAGAATTGAGAGTACAAGTTCCCTTAACTTGTTTCTCTAATAAGGTTGTTGTTCCTCATGTTGTTGTACCAATTAATAATAATGAAGAACAACAAATAAATGATTCCACTGCTCACAATGAAGTGACAGTAAATGAACCGAATGAGCCAATAATAGAAGAACCACAACAAATAGCATTAAGAAGATCTCAAAGAAAGGAGATATGCTATTTTTAATGACTATGTCGTATATCTATAAGAGTCTGAATTTTACTTGGGAATGGAAGATGATCCAGTTACGTTTTCACAAGCCATGAATAGTAATAATGGTAAAAAAATGGTTAGATGCCATGAAAAAAGAGTTGAAATCTATGGAACAGAATGATGTTTGGGACCTTGTTAAGTTACCAGAAGGTTGTAAGAGAGTTGGATGTAAATGGGTCTTTAAGACCAAACGTGACTCTCATGGTAATTTAGAACGTTACAAGGCCAGACTAGTTGCAAAAGGATTCACTTAGAAAGATGGCATTGACTATAAGGAAACCTTTTCATCAGTCTCCAAGAAGGATTCTTTAAGAATCATTATGGCATTGGTGACTCATTATAATTTAGAATTACACCAAATGGATGTGAAAACTGTCTTTCTAAATGGGAATTTAGAGGTAGATGTGTACATGAACCAACCAATGGGGTTCATAGAAAAAGGAAAAGAGCACATGCTGTGCAAACTTAAGAAGTCAATATACGGACTTAAACAAGCTTCACGACAATGGTACCTTAAGTTTAACGATGCCGGTGTTTCCTTTGGATTTAAAGAAAACAACTGTTGATCGGTATATATATCTAAAGGTCAGTGGGAGCAAGTTTATATTTTTGATTCTGCATGTTGATGACATCTTGCTTGCAACTAATTATCTTGGTCTTTTGAGTGAGACTAAGATATTTCTCTCTAGTAACTTTGAAATGAAAGATATGGGTGATGCAACCTATGTGATTGGGATAGAGATATTCCGTAATAGATCACAAGGATTGTTAGGCTTGTCTCAGAAAGCATATATTAATAAAGTTTTAGAGAGATTTAGAATGGAAAAGTGCTCATTATCTCCGGTTCTAATTCAGAAAGGAGACAAATTTAGTCTCATGCTATGTCCTAAGAATGATTTGGATCGGAAAGAAATGGAAGCAATTCCTTATGCATCGCTCGTTGGGAGCTTAATGTATGCTCAGACTTGTACGAGACCAGATATCAATTTTGCAGTTGGAATGCTAGGAAGATACCAGAGTAATCCTGGTATGAATTATTGAAAAGCTGCAAAGAAAGTTCTGAGATATTTGCAAGGAACAAAGAATCACATGCTTACTTATAGGAAATCCAACAACCTTGAGGTCATCGGATATTCAGATTCAGACTTTCCCGGATGTGTGGATACAAGAAAATTCAATTTTGGCTACTTATATCTTTTAGCTGGAGGAGCTATATCATGAAAAAGTGCGAAGCAATCTGTAATTGTTGCATCCACTATGGAAGCTGAATTTGTGGCATGCTTTGAGGCCATGGTTCAAGCTAAATGGCTACGAAATTTTTATTTCAGGGCTTGGACTGGTCGACAGTATTGATAGGCCGCTGAAAATTTTTTGTGATAATTCCGCAGCAGTGTTCTTTTCTAAAAATGACAAGTATTCCAAAGCTACTAAGCATATGGAGTCGAAATACCTTGCCGTTAAAGAAGAGGTTTAGAAACATAGAGTATTAATAGAGCATGTTAGCACCAATCTTATGATAGCTGATCCCTTGACGAAGGGATTACTGGGCAAAACATTTACTGGTCATGTGTATAGTATGGGCATTATATCTGCTAGCAAATGTTAAACATTATTGTTATTATTGGTCATTGACATTCTGAGCTTATTGGTTTCTGAAATTTCCCTGTTTTCAAATTTATGTATACATGCATGTATGAATGATGATGTTGGAAACATGATTTTATCTCTAATGAAAACATTATTGTTGAACATAATTGTGTACTTCCCGTTAAAGTGTCATGTTAAGGAGAAGAGCTAATATATAGTAGTACATGGAAGGAACTATGTCAATTTGTGATATAGAACTACTATGACTCTTGTTGGTTTTATTCTTAATTATGACTTATGGAGCAACCAATATATGAAGCCTTTAGCCTTATATATGCGCATTAAGATTGATGTTTTATTAAATCATAAAATGACACTTTATCACATAAGCCAAGTGGGAGAATGTAAGAAATAACTCACATATGACTCATGTTTAAAGGATAAATGTATAAATGTGTGTGATTTAATAAAGGGATAATCGATAATTTTGGTTGGCTTTGGGAAGGCTTTGTTAACCACTTGATGGAAGTGGTTTTCTGATGGTTGTGGGAAGTTATCCTGGTGATAACTGATGGTTTTGAAATTCGAAAGAAACTGATAACTGATGGTTTTGAAATTCGAATTAAACCCCCATATATTCAGTCTCTACCCATAAAGATACGCTGATTTTATTTTTTTTATCAAGAAAGAGAAAAGCGTAAGAGAGATACAGG